>CM029386.1:624071-725317 GCA_017165825.1 Hepsetus odoe | reverse complement strand
TTTAGTTTTGAATGATTGTTTTTAGTTCATTAATGACTGCTTTTAGTTCATTAATGACTGCTTTTTGGTTCATTAATGACTGCTTTTAGTTTTGAATGATTGTTTTTAGTACATTAATGACTGCTTTTAGTTCATTAATGACTGCTTTTAGTTTTGAATGATTGTTTTTAGTTCATTAATGACTGCTTTTAGTACATTAATGACTGCTTTTAGTTTTCAATGATTGTTTTTAGTTCATTAATGACTGCTTTTAGAACATTAATGACTGCTTTTAGTACATTAATGATTGTTATTAATTCATTAATGGTTGTCTAAGTTCATTAATGATTGTTTTTAGTTCATTAATGATTGTTTTTAGTTTTGAATGATTGTTTTTAGTTCATTAATGACTGCTTTTAGTACATTAATGATTGTTACTAATTCACTAATGATTGTTTTTAGTTCATTAATGACTGCTTTTAGTACATTAATGACTGCTTTTAGTTCATTAATGACTGCTTTTAGTACATTAATGACTGCTTTTAGTTCATTAATGATTGTTTTTAGTTCATTAATGACTGCTTTTAGTTCATTAATGACTGCTTTTAGTACATGAATGATTGTTTTTAGTTCATTAAAGACTGTTTTAAGTTCGTTAAGGGTGTTTTTAGTTCATTAATGACTGCTTTTAGTTTTGAATGATTGTTTTTAGTTCATTAATGACTGCTTTTAGTACATTAATGACTGCTTTTAGTTTTGAATGATTGTTTTTAGTTCATTAATGACTGCTTTTAGTACATTAATGACTGCTTTTAGTACATTAATAACTGCTTTTAGTTCATTAATGATTGTTTTTAGTTCATTAATGGTTGTCTTTAGTTTTGAATAATTGTTTTTACTTCTGAATGATTGTTTTTAGTTCATTAATGATTGTTATTAGTTCATTAATGGTTGTTCTAGTTCATTAAGGATTGTTTATAATACACTAATAATTGTTTTTAGTACATTAATGACTGTTTTAGTACATTAATGATTGTTTTTAGAACATTAATTGTTGTTTTTAGTACATTAATGATTGTTCTTGATACATTGATAATTGTTTTTAGTACATTAATGACTGTTTTTAGCACATTGTTATTTTTAGTTCATTAATGATTGTGTTAGTACATTAATGATTGTTTTAGTTCATTAATGATTGTTTTTGCTTCTTTTCCCACTGAGTGAAATACCTTCTAGAAATCCTTCATAAACACAATAACAAACAAGTGTGTGTTTTGAATAAATAACAATAGATGTTGCATATAGATGTGCATATGTGTGTGTGTGTCCTTCATTCCCTGGTCTTGATCGCTGGGTCGTGCCCTCCCTCCCCCCCACACACACCCCTCAGGACAATGGAGACGGAGGGGGTCGGGGACAACAGAAGGCGGGAAGACGCAGCGTTTTTGAAACAAAAGCGGGAGGTGAAGGGTTTTAAAGGCATCGAGGCTCATCGGGATTGAAGTGGGAATTCAGAATAAAAGATAATGACACCCCCATTGACCAGTCTGGGCCACGCCCAGTCCCCAAATCACATGTTCACAGCAGGACCCAGGACAGAGCGATCTGAGCGATGAGTTCAGAAGGAAAAGACATGAGCCGCAGCTGGACGTCCCTGACGTGCCTTTTTAGAAAGACCATAATATACATATAAATATACAACACTTAAGCCACACCCATTCAGATGATAAAACGCTAGCTCCTCCCATTTAGCCTAGAGCAGCTTAGCTCTGCCTATTAAAGCCCGCAGCAGCTTGGCCACGCCCACTCAGCTTACAGAAAGTTGGTCATGCCCATCTCCCTGTAGCAGTTTAGCCCCGCCCATTTACCCTGAAGTGAATGAATATATATATATATATATATGTTGTGTGTGTGTGTGTGTGTGTGTGTGTGTGTGTGTGTGTGTGTGTGTGTGAATATCAGCTCATTTACACAGTTCACTCTTTAATTCTGAGGCATAAAATGAAATCTAAAGAAACTGTTTGTGGGTGTGTGTGTGTGTGTGTGTGTGTGTGTGTGTGTGTGTGTTTGTCGTCCAGTCAGGGTGTAGAGAAAGGGGGGTTTGGGAACCTTCAGGAACCAAACTCGGGAACAATGTCCCTCAGTTTAGAGTGAGAACGAGGCCTTTCACAGTAATAAACGCAGACAAAAGTCGGTGAAGGCGCGAAGAATGAAGGAAAGTGACCAGAGGTGAAAGAAAAGAGAACACACACACACACACACACACACACACACACACACACACACAAAAGGTCCAGAGAACAAAACCCCACTGATAAAAGGACCTGTCCTTGTCTTTGACCCCGGGGTTGAGACTGTTCACTCAGTTCCGGCTGGAGACAAAGACGGGACGGGACGGGACGGGACGGGACGTTTCGGCCGCTGCTTTGATTTTCTTTCTTTTCTTCCTGGTCAGTGTGTGCTCTTGTTCAGTGTGTGCAGCAGTTCCCAGATACCATTTAAGGTGGAGCCAAAGATTCAGATCATTTAGGCTGTAAGAAGTGAAAATGCTGGAGGAGAAATAAAGGGTCACATTTAGGTCAGAATTCACAACAAAAAAGGCAAAAGAATGTTTTTGGGATTCCTGTCTGGAATATCATTCATCAACTGATGGATGTTCTGCCACCTTGTGGTCGTCTTCAGATTTGGATTTGTTTGAGTGGCTCTGTGCCGGAAGACGCTTGGTTCCCAAATTGCACACATTTGTTTTAAAAAGTGTTATAAACCTTTCAGAACGTGACATCTGAAGAGTTTCTCCCAAAAAAGGTACTTCAGGCAAATGAATAGTTGATCAGCCGTGTGATCCTTATCTGCTCCACCTTAAAATACGAAGCCTGGAGAAGTGAAGGACAATGTCAGCGTCCCGTTTCATGTGATGGGTGACAAATTAAAGGACGGCCCCTGAGTCCAGCTGAGAAATGAGCCGTAAATGGGATGGAACTGAATTATTTGCACAAGTTTGGGTTTTATGATCTTCACCGCAGGATCTGGCACAATGACGAAAAATGTCTTTCTTCTTCACCTTCACTCTGTGTCTCCAAAAGGCCTTGGTTCATAAATGTCTTCAGCGTTGCATCTGTCCTCAAGGACTGACTTTTCCTTTAGTCTCTCTTTCTGTTGATTCTGGGACACTTGACACTTTACACCATGTGAAGCAAGTCACTCAGCTGCCCTGCTCTGGACACTTTATTAGAAACACTGCTATCACAAGGAAAGTGCTGTATCTAATAAAGTGGCCAGAGAGCGCTGTTTCTAATAAAGTGTCCAGAGAGCGCTGTTTCTAATAAAGTGTCCAGAGTGATGTTTCCAATAAAGTGACCAGAGAGAGGTGTTTCTAATAAAGTGGCCAGAGAGGTGTTTCTAGTAAACTGGCCAGAGAGGTGTTTCTAATAAAGTGTCCAGAGAGGTGTTTCTAATAAAGTGTCCAGAGAGGTGTTTCTAATAAAGTGGCCAGAGAGCGCTGTTTCTAATAAAGGGGCCACAGAGAGCGGTGTTTCTATTAAAGTGGCCAGAGAGAGGTGTTTTTAGTAAAGTGGCCAGAGTGAGGTGTTTCTAATAAAGTGTCCAGAGGAGTGTTTCTAATAGTGTCCAGGGAGGTGTTTCTAATAAAATGACCAGAGAGGTGTTTCTAATAAAGTGTCTAGAGAGCAGTGTTTCTAATGTAGTGGCAACAGAGAGGTGTTTCTAATAAAGTGGCCAGAGAGGTGTTTCTAATAAAGTGGCCACAGAGGTGGTGTTTCTAATAAAGTGGCCAGAGATGGGTTTCTAATAAAGTGGCCACAGAGAGGTGTTTCTAATAAAGTGGCCACAGAGTGGTGTTTCTAATAAAGTGGCAATGAATGGGTTTCTAATAAAGTGGCCACAGAGAGGTGTTTCTAATAAAGTGGCAGAGAGGTGTTTCTAGTAAACTGGCCAGAGAGCGGTGTTTCTATTAAAGTGGCCGGAGAGAGGTGTTTCTAGTAAACTGGCCAGAGAGAGGTGTTTCTAATAAAGTGTCCAGAGTGATGTTTCCAATAAAGTGGCCAGAGAGAGGTGTTTCTAGTAAACTGGCCAGAGAGCGGTGTTTCTATTAAAGTGGCCGGAGAGAGGTGTTTCTAGTAAACTGGCCAGAGAGCGGTGTTTCTATTAAAGTGGCCAGAGAGAGGTGTTTCTAGTAAAGTGGCCAGAGTGAGGTGTTTCTAATAAAGTGGCCAGAGTGAGGTGTTTCTAATAAAGTGGCCAGAGAGAGGTGTTTCTAATAAAGTGTCCAGAGGAGTGTTTCTAAGAGAGTGTCCAGGGAGGTGTTTCTAATAAAATGACCAGAGAGGTGTTTCTAATAAAGTGTCTAGAGAGCAGTGTTTCTAATGTAGTGGCAACAGAGAGGTATTTCTAATAAAGTGGCCAGAGAGGTGTTTCTAATAAAGTGGCCACAGAGAGGTGTTTCTAATAAAGTGGCCAGAGAGGTGTTTCTAATAAAGTGGCCACAGAGAGGTGTTTCTAATAAAGTGGCCAGAGAGCGGTGTTTCTAATAATGTGGCCAGAGAGGTGTTTCTAATAAAGTGTTCAGAGAGCAATGTTTCTAATAAAGTGGCCAGAGAGAGGTGTTTCCAATGAAGTGGCCAGAGAGCAGTGTTTGTAATAAAGTGTCCAGAGAGGTGTTTCCAATAAAGTGACCACAGAGAGGTGTTTCTAGTAAACTGGCCAGAGAGAGGTGTTTCTAATAAAGTGACCACAGAGAGGTGTTTCTAATAAAGTGGCCAGAGAGAGGTGTTTCTAGTAAACTGGCCAGAGAGCGGTATTTCTATTAAAGTGGCCGGAGAGAGGTGTTTCTAGTAAACTGGCCAGAGAGAGGTGTTTCTAATAAAATGGCAACAGAGAGGTGTTTCTAATAAAGTGTCTAGAGAGAGGTGTTTCTAATAAAGTGGCCAGAGAGAGGTGTTTCTGATAAAGTGGCCACAGAGAGGTGTTTCTAATAAAGTGGCCAGAGAGAGGTGTTTCTAATAAAGTGTCCAGAGGAGTGTTTCTAATAGAGTGTCCAGGGAGGTGTTTCTAATAAAATGACCAGAGAGGTGTTTCTAATAAAGTGTCTAGAGAGCTGTGTTTCTAATGTAGTGGCAACAGAGAGGTATTTCTAATAATGTGGCCACAGAGAGGTGTTTCTAATAAAGTGGCCACAGAGAGGTGTTTCTAATATAGTGGCCAGAGAGCGGTGTTTCTAATAAAGTGGCCAGAGAGGCATTTATAATAAAGTGGCAAGAGAGCGGTGTTTCTAATAAAGGGGCCAGAGAGGTGTTTCTAATAAAGTGGCAAGAGAGCGGTGTTTCTAATCAAGTGGCCAGAGAGGTGTTTCTAATAAAGTGGCCAGAGAGCGGTGTTTCTAATAAAGTGGCCAGAGAGGTGTTTCTAATAAAGTGGCAACAGAGAGGTGTTTCTAATAAAGTGTCTAGAGAGAGGTGTTTCTAATAAAATGGCAACAGAGAGGTGTTTCTAATAAAGTGTCTAGAGAGAGGTGTTTCTAATAAAATGGCAACAGAGCGGTGTTTCTAATAAAGTGTCTAGAGAGAGGTGTTTCTAATAAAGTGACCACAGAGAGGTGTTTCTAGTAAACTGGCCAGAGAGCGGTGTTTCTAATAAAGTGGCCAGAGAGGTGTTTCTAATAAAGTGGCCAGAGAGCGGTGTTTCTAATAAAGTGGCCAGAGAGGTGTTTCTAATAAACTGGCCACAGAGAGGTGTTTCTAATAAATTGGCCAGTGAGGTGTTTCTAATAAAGTGGCCACAGAGAGGTGTTTCTAATAAAGTGACCAGAGAGGTGTTTCTAATAAAGTGGCCAGAGAGGTGTTTCTAATAATGTGGCCACAGAGAGGTGTCTCTAATAAAGTGTCCAGAGAGCGGTGTTTCTATTATAGTGGCCAGAGAGAGGTGTTTCTAGTAAAGTGGCCAGAGAGGTGTTTCCAATAAAGTGTCCAGGTGAACGTGTCTCTGTTAAGGTGTCCAGGTGAACGTGTCTTTGATAAGGTGTCCAGGTGAACGTGTCTCTGATAAGGTGTCCAGGTGAACGTGTCTCTGATAAGGTGTCCAGGTGAACGTGTCTTTGATAACGTGTCCAGGTGAATGTGTCTTTGATAACGTGTCCAGGTGAAGGTGTCTTTGATAAGGTGTCCAGGTGAATGTGTCTTTGATAACGTGTCCAGGTAAAGGTGTCTTTGATAACTTGTCCAGGTGAACGTGTCTTTGATAAGGTGTCCAGGTGAAGGTGTCTCTGATAAGGTGTCCAGGTGAACGTGTCTCTGATAAGGCGTCCAGGTGAAGGTATCTTTTATAAGGTGTCCAGGTGAAGGTGTCTCTAATAAGGTGTCCAGGTGAAGGTGTCTTTTATAAGGTGTCCAGGTGAAGGTGTCTCTAATAATGTGTCCAGGTGAAGGTGTCTCTAATAAGGTGTCCAGGTGAAGGTGTCTTTTATAAGGTGTCCAGGTGAAGGTGTCTCTAATAAGGTGTCCAGGTGAAGGTGTCTCTGATAAGGTGTCCCGGTGAAGGTGTCTCTGATAAGGTGTCCAGTTGAAGGTGTCTCTAATAAGGTGTCCCGGTGAAGTTGTCTCTGATAAGGTGTCCAGTTGAAGGTGTCTCTAATAAGGTGTCCAGGTGAAGGTTTCTCTGATAAGGTGTCCAGGTGAAGGTGTCTTTTATAAGGTGTCCAGGTGAAGGTGTCTCTGATAAGGTGTCCTGGTGAAGGTGTCTCTGATAAGGTGTCCTGGTGAAGGTGTCTTTGATAAGGTGTCCAGGTGAAGTTGTCTCTGATAAGGTGTCCAGGTGAAGGTGTCTTTTATAAGGTGTCCAGGTGAACGTGTCTCTGATAAGGTGTCCAGGTGAAGGTGTCTCTGATAAGGTGTCCAGGTGAAGGTGTCTCTAAAAATGTGTCCAGGTGAAGGTGTCTTTTATAAGGTGTCCAGGTGAACGTGTCTCTGATAATGTGTCCAGGTGAACGTGTCTTTGATAAGGTGTCCAGGTGAACGTGTCTTTGATAATGTGTCCAGGTGAACGTGTCTTTGATAATGTGTCCAGGTGAAGGTGTCTTTTATAAGGTGTCCAGGTGAACGTGTCTCTGATAATGTGTCCAGGTGAAGGTGTCTCTGATAAGGTGTCCAGGTGAACGTGTCTTTGATAAGGTGTCCAGGTGAACGTGTCTTTGATAATGTGTCCAGGTGAACGTGTCTTTGATAAGGTGTCCAGGTGAACGTGTCTCTGATAATGTGTCCAGGTGAACGTGTCTTTGATAAGGTGTCCAGGTGAACGTGTCTCTGATAAGGTGTCCAGGTGAAGGTGTCTCTATTAAGGTGTCCAGGTGAAGGTGTCTCTGATAAGGTGTCCAGGTGAAGGTGTCTCTGATAAGGTGTCCAGATGAAGGTGTCTCTGATAAGGTGTCCAGGTGAACGTGTCTCTGATAAGGTTTTCAGGACTTTCTGTAGGGACATTGCATGGGGTTTCTAATAAAGTGGACAGGAAGTGAACATACATACAGAAATGTCCCCTTCGCAGTCATTCAGTGTGGTTCTCTTCACACACAGCGACTCAGTCTAGGTTCTCCTGTTCCGTTCCCGTTCCTCATCTCCAGTATCTGTCCAATCAGACTCTGCCGTGTGTTTTGATGAGTTTCCTCCTGGGTGGGACTGATCTGGGCCTGCAGCAGAGACAATTAGGGACGGTAATTGGTGGCGGTTCATCAGTAAAGTAATTAACACACACACACACACGCACACACACACACGCACACGCACACACACACGCACACACGCACACGCACACACACACGCACACACACACGCACACACACACACACACACACACACACACACACACACACTTCATTTGCATTCAGGGCCCACCGTCTTGCTAAAATCCAGGAGCTCCAGTCTGCACCTTTAGCTACAACATTAATCCTTCCTAATATCATGTATCTAGAACATCTCCAAAGCAACTGCTCCACGGTTCCTCTGAAGCTGGGCTGTGGTTCCAGGTCCTTTAAGCCCTGTAAGTTTGGAGGTGGGCCTAGGTACGAGACTAGTTTGTCCAATGGATGCTTGATGACAATGAGACGTGGGGAGTTTGGAGGAACACCTTGAACTCTGCGTTCCTCAGTCGGTTCCTGAACAGTGTTTCAGCGTGAATGTTGTCCTGTTGAGCGCCATGAAGGAGCGACCTGGTCTGCAGTGATGTTTCGGTGTCAAAGTAACGTCAGCATCCAGGTTACAGCAGGTCCTCTCTTCGCTTCCCTCTTCTCTACACTGGCCAGGGTCACCAGGGGCCGGTCCCGTCCACTCCTCGTGATTAAAGAGCCTCGGCTTTCCGAATCTTTCCTCTGCTGCGGAGGGTGAGGCGCTCCAGTTTTCTTTCTGGGGAAAAAGTTAAATTTCACACTTTTGACAAAGCTGCGCACCTGCCCTGCCGGCATGATGCAAGAGCTTGTAACTTCCTTTTGAAGCGCTTCCCTCCGGTCACTTCTCTCTCGCTGCTGCTGCTGCTGCTGCTGCGTCTCAGACTCGGCGTCAGGCCGTCAGATAACAGGGCTCCTGATTTATTGCCTATTAAATATTTAAAGTGTCTGTATAATTTGGGAGATCGCTTAATAATACGCGCCCGCTTGTGAAAACGTTGCCCTTTGTGCCGGACAGCAGCTGTTAATCGCTCGTGACGGGTGAGGGATCTCGTAAGAAGCGGCGCCCGCGTTAATCCGCTGAAAACGCCCTGAATCGAATCGAGGCGAGTCAGGGAAGCTGTTCACGGAGCCCCCGTCTGTTTCCCAGGTCGAGGAAGGAAAACAACCAGTTCGGCTGGACTCACTCCCTCTCCTGCTCCCCGCTCTAATTCTATTTGACCCGTTTAGTCGATATTTACATTTAAAAAAAAAAAACTATCCCGAGGAGGAACCCAATTAGCAGGAGACCTTCCGTCCTAAAGAACAAAACGCCGTTCCTTGCATGAGAGAGACGCGGAGGGATGGGATTGGGCCGACACCTGCCTGCCTCTGCACACTCCAGCGTTTAATTAAGTGATAATAATTTATTGCACTCTAAATTCATGAGGGCTTCTGCGCTTTGAAGTAATTGTTTGAAAATCGGTGAGCAGAGTGAGGCGATAAAGAGATGAATTAGTGAGCGGCGGAGTCGGTCAAGCGTTACCTGAACCCAGTCGTTCGTTTACTCCTTTCTCTGAAAACAAACAAGTTCTTTTGAGGTCAGGGAGTAATGCGATCAGGAAAGACCGCGGCGAGCGGCAGGCTTAAGACTGGGGAGATGATAAGTCGGGGAAGTAACACTTTAGAAGAGGTTGGAGGCGTTGAGCTTGGATGGAGTGAGTGAAGTGGAAGTGTTGAGTTGATGTTGAGATGTTGGAGGCCTTGAAATTCTCCCGGAAGTGCTGAATGCAGTTTGTAGGGTTGAGTTAAATGGACTGAGTTGGGGTTTGAGATGTTGAGAAAGGTTGGAGGTGTTGAGTTGGGGTTTGGGTTAGAGGTGTTGAGTTGGTGTGAATGCTGGAAGTGTTGAGTTGAGGTTGGAGGTTGTAATTTGTTACTAAAGGTGTAGACCTAGATGTGCTGAGTTGGGGTTTGAGATGTTGAGAAGGGTTGGAGATGTTGAGTGGGGTGGATGCTGGAAGTGTTGAGTTGAGGTTGGATGTGTTGAGTTGATTTTGGAGGCCTTGAAATTATCCTGGAAGGGCTAAATGCAGTTTGAAGGGTTGAGTTATATGTTCTGAGTTGTAGTTAAGGTTGGAGGTGTTGAGTTTGGGTGGATGCTGAAAGTGTTGAGGTTAGAGGTGTTGAGCCAAGGATGGAGAGCTTGAGCTGGGTTAGATGCTGGAATTGTTGAGTTGATGTTGGAGGTGTTGGGTTGAGGTATTGAACTGAGGACGGAGAGCCTGAGTTGGAAGTGTTCAATCGGAGGTGCTGGGTTGGGGGTTTTGAGCTGTTGCTGGAAGTGTGGGTGGAGGTGTTTCATTCTGGAGAGGTTTGATTTGAGTTGTAAGCGTTGACTTATGAGCGATGCTGGAGGTGTTGAGATGGTCTGGAAGTGTTGGGGTGGATTATACTTGATGAGTTGGGTCAAATATGAATATGGAGCTGTGTTGTGCCGAAGACAGTCGGAGGTGATGAGTTGGAGCAGGACCCTTGGGTTTGTAGAATTGAGGTGTTAAGTGGGAAGAAGTCTGTGTTAAGAAGTCTGAGGGTTCCGTTAGGTGCTTCTGTTGTGGTGGAAAATTCTGTTAGAACCCTGAGCACGTTGCGCCCCCTGGTGTGAAACTAATGCCCATCCTGAACATGAAGCAGAGCTGAGCTCCATCAGTTACTTTGGCTCATATCCTGCTCTTGTACCTCTTCACCTCAGCTTCTCTTATCCCGACCCAGCAGGTGGAACTAATGACCACTGGGTATTTGTGGCGGAGGATACGCATGTGGCTGCACACCTCTGGCACCTGATTACTGATAGATAATCTGCTCAGAGGAGCCTTGGAGCTCAAAGCCCTTGTGAACCTGTGAACGCGAAAGGGTGTTTGCACACGGCCTGATCCTCAATCACAGTAAAAAGATTATTTTTCTTTCAGAAAGTAAATAATGTATGAAATGGAAAAACTGCAGATGATCTGAGTGAGACGGAGAGGCTTGAAGCAGGCAGACGACCCACAGCGACGCAGTGATTTATCACTGGGGCCTGGAAGCAGAGGAGAACGACACATCTAGATGAACAACTTTCATACTGACATCCTGATTTGAAAATAATAATCATAATCATCTCAGGGATGCAATGGCAGTAGATATTTACTGTTTCACATAAACTAGTCTCCAAAAGAAACAAGGTTCAGACTCAGCATTCAGCGTCCAGCAGTAAACGAATCCCCTGATCGTCTGGAATCTTCTGCTCCTGGTTCTTCACTGCTTCATGTCTTAAATTAGACGCTTTGTTCTGTCTGAAGGTTCAGACGTAGATCACTGTGTGGATTAACCAACACAGACCTATCAAACTGCTCAGGTACAGAGACTGGACTGAACATGAGAGACAACAACACTGTCCTTCAGGAAGATCTGGAGAACTGCTCAGGTACAGAGACTGGACTGAAAATGAGAGACAACAACACTGTCCTTCAGGAAGATCTGGAGAACTGTTCCTCACTGGTACCCAACTAATCTATTTGCTAGTCAACATTGTCTAGCATAGTCAACATAACCAGTGTGTAGTTCTAAGACTCTCAGCTGTGGACCAGGAGGTTGTGGGTTCAAATCTGAATCTCTTCTACCTCCAGCACCATCTGAGCCCCTGAACAGAACCCTCCAAGCAGCTCCAGGGAGACTCTCGCTGTCATCAGGCAGCTCTGGATCAGAGCGTCCGATAAATACTGTAAATGTAAATGAAATAAAAGCAGCATCCTTTCCTGCGCTGTTGTCGGATCAAAAGGGAGATTAGAGGATTTAGCAGCAGCTCGAGCGACGAAACCAGCTGCTGGGAGGAAAACAAAGAGACTGAAAGAAACAAAGCAAAAAGTAATGAAAGGGGGTTCCCCATCATCCTCTTGCAAGCCTAATCATGTGCTTGACGTTCCGTTTGACAGCAGTTTATGAATCCCACTGAGGGGGAACGCTCACACAAACATCGGCTGTCAGCGTATCCCGCCGTCTCCGCGGCCGACGGATGCTTAGCGGCCACGGATCGATGGGTAAAACAAGTTTCACTTAAAGGACCATCACTGTGACGGCCAGCGTTATGACGGCCACCCTACGTCAATATTAGAAAATAAAAAAACCGGTGGTTACCAGGGAGATGACAGCGGCCTGTTTTAAGCAAAGTGACCTTTGTGACCTTTTAGGTTCATGCTGTTGATCGTGTCAATCCAGAAACTTCACCAAAATGCCATGTTACATGTTAAGTCCACAGTCCCCGCTTCAAATGAGGGGACACCAGCACAAGAAAAGTTCTAGGAATTTTCATGTTTTCTGCAATAAGAAGAACTTCACAGCATGTCCCCAGGAGTGGCCACTCTACCAAAACCCTCACATACCTCTGGGGTTTTGCTAAAGGCAAATATGGACTGTGGGAGGACAGCGTGGCTGAAAACACGGCTAAGCAACCAAAACACCAAGGCATCTGCAAAAAAGCCCCTGAACACCCCTCCAGAATCTTAGGGCAACCTTTTGTCTCCCTTTTGTCCTAGTGTTAGATCCCTTAGAATCTGACATGAATCATTTAAGAGCAGAACCATCAGACAGATATTAAACATGGCGGTGGTAGCGTCATGTTATTCCATGTCCTAGCACATCCGGTCCACCTTTAAGCTGGACGTGCTTTGACGGGGACGTCCTTGAGCCTCATCGCTCCAGCTGTAAACTGAAGAATTGACATTTGCATCTAAGCATGAGGGGAAGGCGGAGCTTTGCGCTGTTCACCAATTTCTTCCCTTAAAACAGCTCCTAGCTTTACCGCCGCGGCCCGCTGGAGGGAGCTCCCAGACGAAGGCGTGGAGTGATCCAGAAAGACTGTAATAGAGAAAAGATAGTGTCAGTAGTATGTAAATGAAGTCAGCGGGAGTAATTGCCGATGCCATGCTGTAGAAAATCAAATCAAGGACAGCATTCATCAACTAAATGTCAGCCGTCAAACACACACACACACACACACACACACATGCCAACATACACAGGTATGCATGCCATCACACACACACTGTGTTCCAGTATGTAAATGCACGTCCCTGTGTTATGTTAGAATAATAAAAAAACGCTTCCGAATATAAAAGCCATTTTTCATCTCATGCACAAATCTCCCAGCTGGAATTACATATTGACTCATAATATTACAATATCAGACATAATACCTCACCCGCCCCACCTCTGATCACTGGCTCAGATTAAAACAAGGGGTGGCAGAGGAATGGCTGCAGTTACATCGCCTGGCCACAGGGGGGCACTAAAGTTACATGGCTGAAAAAGCATCTCTGCTGCAGTTCCGGTTTTCCGCCACTGGAGGGCAGCGTGTGCACACGGTTTAATAAGAGATGGGCGCTGCAAGGCTGCAGTTTCAGCTCTGAGCCGCTGGGGGTCACTGTGTCTGCTTGGTTCAAAGATGTGGTTCCCAAAAAAAAAAAGAAAAAAAAAATTAATTATTTCTTGCTGAATGGACTTGTTATCAAAAATAGCACATTCGGTTAATGTTTTAAATAAAAAAGCTGAGACTGAATAGAACTTCGCCGCCATGTCCTTAAGTTGACAAAAAATTGGAAGTTGACATAGTTACTTAGAGTTGGTTTAGATTCTGATGGCTTGGAGATTATGGAGTGATATTTATTTTCCAAAATTCATCAAGAGTGGGTTCGCCATTTTCTGTCCCCCTGTGAAGCTTCGCGTGTCTCTGAGTGTCTCAGTGGGATGGTGTCCCTCCACCATGAACAGGCTCAGGTTTAATCCAAAACCTTCTCTTAGAATGTCTCAGGCATCAGGCGGACAACCTGTGAGGGCCCTTCAGACGTCTGCTTCCATTGCTGAGGTGTCTCTGCTTGAGGACACTGCCACTACCAGTCAGCTCACACCCCGACTGGATGAAATAATGATGAGCTTGGTGGGTTCCTGCACAGTTTCTGGCCTCCATCTTCAAGGACAGAGCTCAGTCTTGGGATGCACTGCTGTCCATCTGTCCAGGTAGTGTTCTTTGGAAACTTTCAGCAGGAGAAATGGACCCTCCATCCTCACCTGAATGTTCTTTGCATCTCTAAACCCACAACGGTGGAAGCTAAGAAGAGCACAGCTGGGAAGACCAATCCTGAGTGGTGGTCAATCATCCAGAGGAAGTCTGGACAGTTCACTCCGCCAGGTCACTGTTTAAACTTGGCCCATGAAACATCTCTTAGATGGTCTTATGGTTTCCAGCGTTCTCTCTGGATGAGTGAAACATCAGGAGGAACACGGGTCATCGTCACGTTCTTGAAAAAACAGCAGTAGTTGAAACCCACCCATAAAGATCAGACGGTTGAAGAACTGCGTGGAAACATCCCAGGCTGCTTCTCCTTTGTTGGCATCCTATCCTCAGTTTTGGTGGCCTGTCTCCAGAAATGTTCTCATGCTTAACTGAATTATAAACACGCCCAGAAAGACCTGGCATCAGAGCAGGATGGGCATTTCATGCTGTGCTTCTTCTGACCAACAGGTGGCGTTTACTCAATCACTCCTCTGTCTGGTCTGGTTTCAGAGAAGAACTGCTATAAAACTGGAGCAGAAATTAAAACGAGTGAATTAAGAACATCAGAGCAAAGTCAGGAGGAGCCCTGGTTTGGAACAGGGGTTCTGGTTCTCAGGAATCGTAGGAACAGGTGATGATCAGCAGTTGATTTCTAGACATTTGTTATTTAATTGTTAAAAATGCTGGATATTTTAATGATGGACCATCTCATTGCTCCCTGCGATGGGCTCGCGACCTGTCCAGGGTGTGTCCCCCGTCCTTCGCCCTGTGTGAGCTGGGAGGGACTTCAACACCCCCCCGCGACCCCGCTTGGGACAAGCAGCAGAAAATGACTGACTGACTGACCATCTCATTGCAAACGTCCGTCCCCGGGAACAACGATCATCGGGATGCCTCCACCCTCTGTTGGGGACATCTACAACACTTGAGTCATTTGTAAACCCCCAGTGTTGTGGATGGTCTCACTTACCAATCTCTCTGATTTTGTCTGGAAAATTAAAATCTGCTTGACTTGATCTGCTTTCAGGAGATCCCAGCGGTATCCATATGTCAACAGAAAAGTTTGGTGGAGGGGGTTTAATGGGCTGCTTTTCAGGGTACTGCTGCAGTAGAGGGTAATGCTAATGCGGGGCCGCACAAGGTCTCTTTACTCACTTCCAACACCTTTCCAACTCCGTGACAGTATGGAGAAGGATCTTCTCTCTTCCAGCATGACAAGCACCTTTGGAAACCCTGATCCTCCCTGGAATCTCTCCGGACAGGAGTATCTGATAAATGTCATAACTGAGTTGGATCAGTTGATTCGCCAGATCTTACACATGCTCTTTTGAGGAAAGACCTACAAAGAGGTCCCAGGTGTTTTGGAATTGACAAGCTCATGTAGGCAGGATGGTCAAGTGTCCGCATACTTTTGACCATAAGGTATATAGTTTGATTACACTTAATGGAAGTTCTAAACAGAAATCCCTCTGAGTGGTGTAACACTGTGGATGGAGGTCAATAGAAACGGCTAATGTTCTCCTCTTCTTTATCTGACTAACTCACCACTTTAGCTGGGCTGGAGATTCAGCTTCTTTATTTGGTGCATCAGAAGGTGCTGACGCTCTCAGCTACAGCCATGAAGAAGGCCTTCATCTTCCTTTTCCCTTCCTTTTGTCCTCAGGTTTCCTCTAAAAGCATAAAAAAGGCACACTGAAAAGATCAGGCTGACACAACACGTCAGCTAACAGTGCAGCATGTCGTTTGCAATGGAGAAGAAAAATCTGTAACAGCAGAGCCTTTTCAGAGGAGCCCTGCAGAATGAACCGTATGGCTTTTACATACTCGACTTTTGTGTATGTGACCATAGACTTCACACTTTCAATATAGGGTTGGTCATCCCAGACTGCAGGAGGACATCCCTGAGCCGCTAGAATATCCTGCTGTCAAAAAGCTAGTTTTCAGTACCGTTTCCTCACCGTCGCCCTCTAAAGGTCTAAACATCAAATAAACAAACGTTCCTCACCGTCGCCCTCTAAAGGTCTAAACATCAAATAAACAGACAACACTAAACAATTAAACAAAAGCCTTTGAACTCTTTAGTTCCATTCTGATTTTATAGTTGATCTTTTATTCTCTGTTTTGAGGGAAGATGAAATCCCTTTTGCCATCAGCACTGCTCCTTCATACAGGCCTAATACGTCTTGGCTAGCTGTGGGTTTTTAGGGTTTCTGATGCGGCTCATGCTGTCACGCTGGGATTTCTCAGCGACTTCCATCCTGCTTGCACTCCTACCGTCTCAGCAGAAAGCAGAGTGTCAGTGACGGCGAGAAAAGAGACAGGACTCCACCAAATCCCGTTTCCACAGCAGAGCTGGCGCTTAGCGTAACCCACGCCGGCGGTAATTACTCAGCCCTGACATCCCTCTCTGCCTGTCTCCCAGCCCCAGTCCAGCTGATCTCCATGGAAACCCTCACATCCACTCCCCAGTGCTCTCAGAGGAGGCTTCCTGGGAGTCCCTAATAATTTTAAACCATCAAATGTGGAATTTTAAGCTCTTTTTCTCCACTGTTTTTGACTCCCTGATGCTTCACAGAGAAGTTCCTGAATTGGGAGGAAGTCATAATGTGGAAAAGGTCGGGCAGCTTTTGTTACCCACTGCAGGCCAGCAGTTTGGGACCACCCTCCCATTTAACATGGCTCAAGTATGAAAGTGAAATTGACTATTGTTCATTGTTAACACAGTGACCCACAACCAAACACACACACACACACACACACACCGTCCAGCATGGGGCAGGTGTATCCAGCACCCGTGGGAGCAGTGATGGGGATGGTACCTTGATCAAGGGAACCTCAGGGCGACCTACTGGACCTACTGGACCTATAATTTACTGGACTCAAACCTATAACCATCCAATCCTGGGGCCTAGTGCCTAAACACTAAGCCGCCACGACTCTGAATACTTTAACATCCTCAGAGCGGCACAGAGCCGCCTCCAGGTTTCACTGCAGGAACAACACATTCAGGGAAACATGGTGAAGTTGCTGTGCTTGGGACCTGATAAAGGTCAGGATGGTGGAATGGTGGAATTTCTCTTTCATTTCTGGCTCCATTTCCTCAGCATCATCTCCAGAGCCGTTGGCTGGAATCAGAGGAGCAGATGGAGGAATTTTGCAGGTAAACAAGAGAAGCTGAAAGAGGAAAGGCTGGGATGGAGATGAGATTAGGAAATCAATAAGACTGTCATGTAAACAGTCACCTTTATAATCCGACACCAGCACCTGTAACTGTATGTCTTCGCCGGTAAAGGTCAATAAAAATAGATCTGTCTTTGATTTAGTCTCAACTGTAAAGGGCTCCTCAATAACCTGCAGCTGATTTGGGACTGAAATGACCTAATATCCTCCCCGAAAATGTCTCTCATGCAGATCCATTGGATTTTACGATCAATTATTGAGACATTAAGAGAATCAACGTCTCGCTGAAGACGTCACCATGAATTAACGTTGATGTCCCTGCTACGGCTTCATCAGTCGAATTTTATTTATGCCCTTTTATGATTTGTTGTCACATTTTATTTATTAAAACCCAAACCCAAAAATAACTGCATGTGTTTTTCGCATCACATACTACTGCAGATGCAAACACTGTCCACTGTTCAAGGGACACACCAAGGGACTGTCTCTTCTGTGGATATTTGTCCATTCAGGTTTGGTCATGATGAGAAGATAATCAAAAATCATGGAGAATTCATTCAGAAGTAAGCAGTCTGAAAAATGGACAGATTTTCATATTCAAATGTACAGAGGGAAAGTTCAGACACCAGAGAACTTGACTTAAGGACGGAAACGAAGTCCTCCGCTACTTCCTGTCTCGGTTCCTTGACCTGGTGAAGATGCAGGTGTTTTTGAGCTGGAGTTAACGTTTAATATTCTATGACCTGCAGTGACGGAAATGTCACATCAAAGGGAAGGTTTATAGGATGGTACTGAGACGAGCTCTGTTATATGGGTTGGAGACAGTAGTGAGACCAGCCATGCTATACGGATTGGAGACTGTAGTGAGACCAGCTATGTTATACAGCTTGGAAACAATAGTGAGACCAGCCATGCTATACAGATTGGAGATGGTCGTGAGACCAGCCATGCTATACAGATTGGAGACCGTTGTGAGACCAGCTATGTTATACAGGTTGGATATGATAGTAAGACCAGGTATGTTATACAGCTTGGAAACAATAGTGAGACCAGCCATGCTATACAGATTGGAGACGGTAGTGAGACCAGCCATGCTATACAGATTGGAGAGGGGAGTGAGACCAGCTGTGTTATACAGATTGGACACAGTAGTGAGACCAGCTATGTTGGGCAGCGGTGGCCTAGCGGTTAGGGCGTTAGCTGCATGATCGGAGGATCGGGGGTTCAAACCCCTTCCCAATAGGTTGCCCTGAGGTACCCTTGAGCAAGGTACTGTCCCCATCACTGCTCCCCGGGCGCTTTCAATAGCTGCCCACTGCTGCACGGGTTTGAGTGTGCATGGGTTAAATGCAGAGGTCCAATTTCGTTGTGGTTCATGTGTGCTGTGCCGTGACCTCGCAATGACAAGGGTTGTCACTGTCACTGTTATATAGCTTAAAGATGGTGTTGAGACCAGCCATGCTATACAGGTTGGAGAAGGTAGTGTGACCTGCTATGTTATAGAGTTGTTATGCTGGAGGTGGTGCCACTGAAGAAAAGGAGCTAAAGAGATTGTCAGAGATTTGCGTTGGGAAGGATGAGGAAGGATGGGATAAGGGTCGAGTATATTAGAGGGACAACTCAAGTTGGAGACAAAATGAGAGAAGTGAGACCATGTTGGTTTGGACCAGAGGAGAGACGAGGAGTCTATCGGGAGGAGAAGGTTGAGGATGGAGCTGCCAGGAAAGAGGAGAAGAGGAAGGACAAAGAGCAGTTTTTGGACGTGGTGAGAGAGGACATGCAGGTGTGAAAGAGGAAGATGCAGAGGACAGGAAGGTGATCTGCAGTGGAGACCCCTAACAGGAACCACCAACGGGTGAAGAAGAAGAAGAGTAGAGTTGGAAATGAAGTGTTTCTACTTCGAAGCAGGTGATGAGACTAATGTTTGTCAAGCCTTTTCCCTTCAAGCCAAACTGAAAAACAGACATGAGACAAATAAAGGAAGGTCCACTCCATCGGCACTCGGAAGGGTCTTTTTTAATGACTGATGCATAATTCATGATCAAAATATAAACGGGGCTTATAAATAGAAGCTCAGAGCCGAGCGTGTGGCGTCGTTATTGATTTTATTCATGTATTCTTTTTAAGGCAAACCTTGAGGTTTTAATTAGCGTGGCTGCCGTCTGCATTATTACCTCGTTAGCGAGCGAGGAAGATGTCCACGTGGCCTCAAACGGAGGGACGAGCGAAAGGCAGGGCGAGAGAACTCTTCTCAAACTCCGATTTGCATTTTGGGGGTCAAACAAGAGGCCCGGTGAAGAAAAAAAGTAGTTCAAAGCCTGCCGGCCCCCTCTGCTGTGAGCTATTATGAAAGAATGATCAGAGAGTCCTTCAGAAGTGCTGGAGGAAAAATAAAAGAGGAAGAAAATGCAAACAAATTTTAGAGTGAATAGAGAAACAGGGGCGTTTCAGCACAGAACCAGTGTGTGCTTGATTTTTTTAGTGTGATATGTATTCTGGAGAACATCAAGGTGTCCTTCAGCCCCGTCAGGGTCATGGTTTTGATCCAGATATGCTTTTTCTTAAAATTATGTCATTAAAACTGTCAACAACCTAGACCTTCATACCATCTGAGCCAAATCTCTCATCACTGAGATTAGACCCAATACCATCAACACTGAGATTAGATTCAGTACCATCACCTCTAAGATTAGACCCAATACCATCACTAATGAGATCAGGCCCAATACCATCACCACTGAAATTAGGTCCAGTATCATCACCATTGAGATTAGGTCCAGAATCATCACCACTGAGATTAGGTCCAGTATCATCACCACTGAGATTAGGCCCACTACCATCACCATTGAGATTAGACCCAATACCATCACTAATGAGATCAGGCCCAATACCATCATTACTTAGATTAGGCCCACTACCATCACCACTGAGATTAGGTCCAGTATCATCACCCCTGAGATTAGGCTCAGTACCATCATCACTGAGATTAGGCCCAGTATCATCACCACTGAGATTAGGTCCAGTATCATCACCCCTGAGATTAGGCTCAGTACCATCACTGAGACTTGATTTTGGAGTGAAACGCTGATGATTCAATGGGGTCTTCATTACCCAACAAAAACCCCTCGGTTCCATGTGCTAAATATATTTCACTGTTTTTTTCTACTGCATCTCCTTTTTAAAAACATGACCTTTGTCCTGAAAGTAGACGGTGGTGAATAACCATGAAAACAGCCTCGTGCTCCGAGAGCATCCTCGGATCCGGAGGAACGTCATTAACGAGCTCCTTCACTTCTGCTTCTGTTATTCCACGTCTTGACTTTTATCTCGTTGGACAGGTCCAGGCCAGCCTGCAGCTCTCTTTCATCTGCTTGTCCTGCTCTCTCCGTCTTTTTGAAGAGATGAAGCTTGGTACAGTATTTTTCACAGGGACGGCATTCACCCACTCAGAAACACAGCCGCCGATTGGTCGACTCACCCCAAGTCATCAATCACGCCAACGACAACAACAGATCCTTCAGATTTTATCTTTATGGGCTGAGTCCCTTCAAGAGACTTCAAGCCTGCTTCGGAAGAAAGAGATGCGATGGCAGTGAAACGGCACAGTGTCCCCTTCTGGGCACAAATGAAGGATGTCTCAGTTCCCTAACAGAAGGTGTTGGGGGACCAAAAAGGATCCTCAATCCAGAGGTAAGACCAGAAGGACCTTAGGATAGCATGACCTTCTGATGGAACAGTGTCAGGAGAGGAAGACCAGGTACAACCTACATCATCAACAACACTACAACGTTCCACACTCCTCCCAAATGACAACGTTCAGCTTCCTGGAACACTTTCTCGCCTGGTTTCTGTCTCTGCACCACAGTTATCTAGAGCCATGGAGTAAGGTACATAAAGTAGGCCTTGGTTTCTCCAAATGGCTTTAAGAGCCCCTGTTGGCGACCCAGTGAACCACCAGCAAGTCTCCAGTCAGCATTTCCTCCTCCAGAACCCCGAGAGTGCACCCGATGATCCGTTCATCATCACGGGAACCACCCAGAGACACCTGGACCCGTCTAGCTTCATTTAACTCGTCCTCTACCTCCCCTCCCCTCCCCTACTCCCTCGCTCTCCAACTAAATAGCTTGTCTTCTCCGCTCGCCCCTACCCGCTCCGTAATGTCATGCGACGTCTGAACCCCAGAAAGGACAAAATGTATTTTTCTTCCTCATCTCCATTTGGCTGTAATGTTAATCCATCCAGCAGGTCTTGGCAGAGGTGAATAATGCGTAGCGACTGGGCCTGTCACTCAGAGGTCATGTGGGGATTGTAGTTCAGGAGCTATTTGAGGGTTGTAGTCCGTGCGGGATCGCTGTGGCTCTTAGAGTTCTGAGTGAGTGAATTTCACACTGAAGTCACTCTCCCTGTCTGTCGGTACCGCTCAGCAGCACTGGCAGCCTTACAGGTCTTGGAGAAGTCTCCGCCTGAAGCAGGAGAACGTGCCCGAATTCTGCCGAGCAGAACTGCATGATAATAAAGGAAGCACTGGAGGGGTTGCTAGGGGGCCAGAAACCGTAGCTCAGTTAATACTGATATATCAACACAGAGAATAGAACCAAGTCCCACATTAGATCCTGATGCAGTCGCCGCTGAGATTAGACCTAGGAGTAGACATTCGCACGGGCACTACTGAGATGAGAAACTGACACCATCGCCACTGGGATTAGACCCAATACCAGCGCCGCTGAGAAGAGATCCAGTTCCTTCACGGATGAGATTAGAAAGTGATATCGTCACCAATTAGATTAGGCGCAGTACCTTCACCACTGATGTTAGACCCAGTACCTTCACCACTGAGATTACATCCAGTACCTTCACCGCTGAGATTACATCCAGTACTTTCACCGCTGAGATTAGATCCAGTACCTTCACCACTGATGTTCGACCCAGTACCTTCACCGCTGAGATTACATCCAGTACCTTCACTGCTGAGATTAGATTCAGTACCTTCACCGCTGAGATTACATCCAGTACCTTCACCGCTGAGATTACATCCAGTACCTTCACCGCTGAGATTAGATTCAGTACCTTCACCACTGAGATTAGATTCAGTACCTTCACCACTGAGATTAGATTCAGTACCTTCACCACTGAGATTAGACCTCCAGAAGATCACTGCTGAGTGCAGATTGAGCAGTTTAGCCCCGCCTATTCAAATGATGGTATTTTAGCTCCGCCCGTTCGTCATAAAGAAACGTCTTACAGTAGATCAGCCCTGTCTGCTGCAGTATGGCTCCACCCATAAGTGCTGAAGTTATAAGGAGTTCGGCTGTGTTTCTCCGTTTAGGCTTCGGGGCTGGAGAACGGTGTAGAAGGGAAAATCGGAGGGTACGGGCTCTTTAAGATGCCTTTTATCCCGCAATCCTCTTCGGTTGCGAACCTCCAGCTCCCGGCTTTATTACACCTTTAAGCTAAAAGTAACACGAAGCTGCCGTTATTAGAAAGTCCCCGGGACAACGTCAACCCCGGGGGACGGCCGCGTTGCTGTTAATGGTAAAGAAGTTTAACAGAACAATTACGGCCAGTTATTTTCGGTAAAACCCGTCCGTGCTGAGGAGGATTAGCCTGAGCGGCTTCTCACGGCGAACAATACCTGCACTTTCCTCCAGAAGCTACTGTCGTTCAGAGCGGCGCCGCAGCGGGCTTAACTCCCGCTTCCGCTTCCTGAGATGCTGCTCCACCTTAAATCGCAGCCCTGCGGCTGCTCGACTGGACTAATTTGTAATTCTGATGAAAAACCTGAAGACGATAATCCCACCCCCGGTAGCGAGCAGCTCTAACGTCGCCTGAATGAAGGGTTGCCAGGGTGGCGAGAACCGAGAACATGCAAAAGCACTCTCAGTGGTGTGCGTGTTCGTGAATGTGTGTGTGTGTGTGTGTGTGTGTTCACATTTTCAAAGTGATATCTGAGACGCTGCGTGCTACCCGACACTATTTGAACGTCGTTTGTCAAAAAGGCCAATTCTGGCCTCGTCACCTGATTTAACGTTGCCGGAGTGGAGGTTTGTGGAGCTTTACGTCACTTTTCATGAACGGCTTATGCAGATTTAGGAATGTTTTCTTTTTTTAACGCATTTCCCACCATGTTTACTGGCGAGCGCAACCCGTGACGGAGCTCTGCCGCTGCTCGGAGCCTCGAGGAACGGCTTCATCGAAGATTTTGGCGCAAAAGGCGTGCGGCAACAAACCGAACCGAAACTTCAAAAAATTGATTTTTATGATTATTTATTAACATTAACAATAATAGCTAATATTTGATGTTGCTTAAACCCCAATCTGGCATTAGCTACAGATACAGATCACAGGATATTTTCAAGCAGATTTGAGATCAAGTTGCTAAGTAACCAGAAAAAAAAAAAGTCTCCTTTTTCCTGCTGGTCCTGGGGACTGAACCCCCCGCCCTCATCTCTTAACATCAGGACAAGGCTGCTCCAGAGTGCCGACTCATCTAATAGCTACTAATCCTTTTTCATACTTTTAAAAAAAGGAGGAATGCTGAAGGGGAATGTTATGCTTTTTAAAATGAATTCTAAAACATTTCTAAAACGCAGCATCTGGGTGGGAAAGTTAGCGGGAGTTTTGGCGCCTGCGCTGATTAGCGCAGAGTTGTGGGTTCGTGGGAGGCTGCTGACACGTACAGCTGTTTCATTAAAATACAACAATCTGGCAACCCTCCCCCTGGGTCCAGTATAATGTGTTATTTTATTGGTGTGTGTTTTTTTTTTTTCCTCTTGAGCTCAGACCCTTCAGGCATCATCACTTGCACATACACACACCCACCCACACACACACACACACACACACTCAGCTCAGCATTTGTTAATCATTACTGCAGTGTAGGCCTGCTTCAATCCCCACTAAAGCTCCAGCCAATCACTGCTTGTCTCCTGACCAATCACAGGCGCATCTGCAAATGTTCACTTTTTATCTAACCCGAGCACCGTCCTCATGTTTTCACTGAAAACAATGTGAACACGTTACAAAACCGTCCAGTCAGGAAGCTTCTCCCAGGGGTTCAAAGGCGAGCTCTCCTATTGGTCAGCCCCTCAGGAGCTGAAATGACATGTCTGGCATCAGCCATGTATAGGAATCAGCCACGTTCCTCGGGCAGCAAGAGTGTCAGTTCCGTAGGTTGTAAAGGTGAGGTCGAGTGTTTCCGGCTGCTACACACACTCACAAGGAAACAAAAAAAACAATAAACAAACAAACAAACAAACAAACACGCAGGTACACTTGTAATCCAGCAGGGTTGTAGAAGGTGCTTGTAATTCTGCTCACTCTCTGAGCTTCGGGACATCGGCGAGAGTGTGTTAGTATTCCGAGGCTGACGGCAGGCCAGATGAAGGGAAGAGAGAGAGGAGATAAAGGGATAGGAAGGGAAAAAGGAAAAAACAGAGCAGGGAGGAAAAGAGAAAGAGCTACTTTATGTCAGCGCTCAGTAGCAGTGATGGTAACCTGACCTCAACCACGACCTCAACAACCGCTTCAGGAGAGTCCAGCCCGTCCCTGACAAAAGTGTGACAAATAGGTCCAACTCTTTTGATACAGCTGAGCGGCAAATAGGTCCAATTCCTCCGTTTCCAGAGTATGGCAATTAGGTCCGACTGTTCTGCTACGGAAGACAGGCAATTAGGTCCAACCCTTCTCCTGCGAAGGTGAGGCAAGTGTGTCCAACTGTTCCCCTTCAAAAGCCTGGCAATTAGGTCTGGCTCTTCTTTTACAAAAGCATGGCAAAAAGGTCCAACTTTTCCACTGCAAAGGCGGGTCAAACAGGTCCAACTACTGAGGTGTGGTAGATAGGTCCAACTCTTTTGATGCATATATGCAGCAATTAGGCCCAGCTCTTCTACTACAACGGCATGGCTAATAGGTCCAACTGTCTTTCTATCAAAAATGGCAATTAGGTCCAACTTTTCCGGCCCAAAGGCGGCACAAAAAGATCCAGCACTGGGACTACTTACGATTCAGTAGAATGGTAATTAGGTCCAACTGTTCTTCCATAAAAGTTTGGCAAATAGGTCCAACCCTTTAACTGCAACAGTGGCACAAATAGGTCCAGGTTTTTTTTTTTTTTTTTTTTAATGAATGGGAACTAGGTCCAATACTGCAATTACTGAGGTGTGGCAAATAGGTCCAATTCTTATGCTTCAAAAGCGTGACAATTAGGTCCAACTATTCTTCTACAACGGTAGGTCTAACATTTCAGTTACTGAGGTGTGGCAAATAGTTGTGGCACACTCGCCTGTTTTGAAAGCATTGCAAATAGGTCCAACCAATAGGTAAGGCAAATAGTCTCCTTATAGACTTTGTCTTCTATGACAAAGGTGAGACAAATAGGTCTGTCTCTTATTTTTCAAAAGTTTGGCAATTAGGTCCAACTCTTCTAATAAAAAGGTGACGCAATGTGGTTCAACGACTTTACTTCAAAGACGATGCAAATAGGTCCGAATCTTCTGTAACAAGAGTGGCAATTAGATCCGACACTTTCATTACGAAGGTGCCGCAATTAAGTTCCAATTCTCTGGTGGCTGATGTGTGGCAAATAGGTCCAACTCCTCTGCTAAAGATGTGTATTAAATTAGGCCCAACTCTCAGGCTACAAAGGTGGGACAAACAGGTCCGACTCACCTGAGGCAGATCTACAGCAATTAGGTCCAGCTGCTCTGCAAAACAGTGTAAAAAATGGTGCCGTGTTCCATGTTGTTTTCCAGCCGACTGATAAAACCCAGCCCTCTGGGACAGGTTGCCATGGCAACAGACGAAACAAAACTTGAGCCCAAAAGTCTCGTTTTGTGACATGAAATCCTGAAATCTGTTGTCTGAGCTGCTTATCCCAGGGTGGGAGTTAAAAAAAATACCCCGGACAGGTCACCAGTCCGTCCCAGGCGTCCCTAGGGGGCAGTATAGCACCTCCTGAAGCGACTGTCTCAGAACCGTGGGGAACTGAACCCACAACCTTCTCCCTGTTTGGAAGCAGCACCATCGTTCCTTAACTCAGAGTGGTTGGATTAATTAGAGATATTCCGTTTCGACACTTCTTCGGAAAAGCGTTTCGTGACTGCAGGTGAAATTCCCGTCTGTCTTGTACATTTGGGACGATTCTGGGTTTTTTTCCCAGCTCTGATACATTAAACACACTTTAATTAACACGAGCTTGTTTTGTCTTCTCGCCGGAGTGCGTTTGGCCTGAAATATTCCCCTCCGTCACAAGCTCAGTATTACTTAGCGTGGACATTAGCGATTCCACCAGATTGCCAGAAACGTTGTGAACCTCAGCGCTGGCCCGACAGAGCCTGTTCGAACCCGTCTGGGGCCCGTTGGGTTCGGGTTCTCATTAAGCAATCTGCGCATATGCATGCTGGGCGGCGCTGCCAACCAAACAAACGGCAGTGATTATTTCAAAACCGCCACCCTCCAGCTCTACTCTGCCTGAACGTATCCCAGCCATCATTATGAGCAAAACCAACAATGCGTTTACTTTCCGCGGAGGGTGGGGGGGGGTGTAAGTTGGCAGCATATTTTATTTATAATGTATTTTATTGAGGGATAAATAAATCAGGCAGGCCAGACGGAAACTGGCGCTGATGACGATCCGTCCATATTTTTCAAATCTTAACTCATCATTTACCTTCGTGATGACTATATTAGATCACATCCTGTATAAACACCAGACTGTATTAGATCACATCCTGTATAAACACCAGACTGTATTAGATCACATCCTGTATAAACACCAGACTGCATTAGATCACATCCTGTATAAACACCAGACTCTATTAGATCACATCCCACATAAACACCAGACTGTATTAGATCACATCTCACATAAACACCAGACTGCATTAGATCACATCCTGTATAAACACCAGACTGCATTAGATCACATCCTGTATAAACACTAGACTGTATTACATCACATCCTGTATAAACACCAGACTGTATTAGATCACATCCTGTATAAACACCAGACTGTATTAGATCACATCCTGTATAAACACCAGACTGTATTAGATCACATCCCACATAAACAGCAGGCTGTATTAGATCACATTGCATCCCACAGCCAATCACAGAGAGCTTGGTGAAGTGACGAAGTTGTTGAAGCTGCATTCGCTATTTTCAGCAGCTAGCAAAGCAACTTTTACTGGTGACCATTAAGTGAAGTGAACCAGCGTCCCAGCGTGAGTCTTGCATTCACATACATATTAATGCTCCTCTCAATGGGGCTGAAACAGCACCCCAGATAACGAGGCACAGAGGCAGTGCCAACTCAGCATGGTATGCTAATGTGACCGCGGCTAGCTCGTTAAGTAGAGGAATCCTCCTGTCCCCTTGTTCGTGTGCCGCTCGACTAAATGTGAAGTGAAAGTGACTATTCTTGTCATTGTGAAACGCAGCACAACACAATGAAATTCACCCAAACACACCATTGCAGCAGTGGGCAGCTATTGAAAGTGCCCGGGGAGCAGTGATTGGGACGGTACCTTGCTCAAGGGTTCCTCAGGGCAACCTACTGGTGAGGGAATCGAACCCACAATCTTCTACTCTGGGGGCAACTCCCTAAACGCCAGACCACCACTGCTAAACGTACCGGTTAAAAATCCCCTTCCCCGCTTTGTGCCTCGTCGAAAAGGAACCGAAACGAGCTGTATGATAATGTTAAATGGATGGGGCTAAACTGCTGAGAGTCCAGCACCTCAGAACGGCGCCTGTTTGTAAAGTCTGTTTAACGAGGCTGCTTTAACGAGAGCTGGAGGTTGGAGGTCCTAATCATCTTGTATTGAATTACTGTCCCCCTCTAAAACTCAGGGAGCTGATTAATAAATCACATTGAGGATCATTATCTACCCCGAGGATCAATAGGTGTCCGATCGGGACGCCGTCTCTCCGCTGAGCGGTTAAAGTGTCTCGTAAGTAGAAAATGGATTTGAGCGGTTGTTGTAGCCGTCCTGGTGAAATTACGTCTCCGTTCAGCGCCGTCGGAGGGATTGGCGCCTCGTTTAGTGTGGACGATGGAAAAGGAGGGAAACGGCTGAAAGAAGAATCAAAAGAATAAAGTTACACTGCAGAAAAGTGGCAGGTGACTGGAGGGAGGGGGGTGTTTCCCGATAAAGTGAACTGATCAGTTTCTGTGAACTGATCTCGGCGGGTTCCGTTCTCGGCCTTTGTTCTGGTTCGGACTGACGCTCCAGGAAGGACCCAGCGTATTGGTCTGTATTGCATAAGCTGGAGATTAATCTGGAGGAGTCATTATTTTATTCAGAGCGTCTGCCCTCCGGCGCCGTGTCCCCGTCCACATCGCTTTCGCTCCGTCTCCCTGACAGACCACGACCACTGGTGCTAACGAGCATCGGAGCTTCATCAAAGGAAGAAGAGCCGGAGCGTGGCAGAGGCCCACGGGACGCCCTGCTCCTTCCTCAGGTCCGGACGGAGGCCTTGTTTGGTTCTGTTTGTGTTTGATCGTTGCGTTTTATCAGAGGAGAGGAAAAAACAGTCACACGCTCAGGAGAGACTCAGGCTTGATGTTGTAACACTGTGGGTCGTTTCTGCTGGAGACCTGGTCCCTGATGTGGAGCCATGGGAGCCAGTCCGTGGGAGCAAAGAGTCTGGGGACGTATGGGTGAGGCAAAGAGGCTGGGTGGGGTAAACCGTCTATAGGGGGGTTCAAGTAAATATGGGAGGGGCTAAAGTTTAGGGGAGGATCCTTTGGAAGGGGGTAAAGAGCCTTTTGGCGGGGTGATAGAGTAATAGTTGGGGAGGGGTTAAACAGTCTATGGGAGGGGCTATAGAGTCCATGGGAGGAGTTCCAGACATAAGTGAAAGTGACACTTTCATTGCGAGGTCACGGCACAGCACACATGAACCACAACGAAATTGGACCTCTGCATTTAACCCATTCACACTCAAACCCGTGCAGCAGTGGGCAGCTATTGAAAGCGCCCGGGGAGCAGTGATGGGGACGGTACCTTGCTCAAGGGTACCTCAGGGCAACCTATTGGGAAGGGGTTTGAACCCCCGATCCTTCGATCATGCGGCTAACGCCCTAACCACTAGGCCACCGCTGCCCCGGTGACCATAAAGAGACCATGGAAGGGGTAGCAGGTCAGTGGATGGGGCACGGTGTTTTTGGCAGGGGTAAAAAGAGGGCCGGGAGGGGTTGTTTGCTGTGCTGGAAGTATAGAAGAGTCTGGATGGAAGGAGAAAGGAAGCTAAAGAGGCTTTTACTGCAGGACTAAATGAAATGCTTCACACACTCCAGCGTGGAGAGACATGTCAGCTCCTGAACTGCTCTTGTTTATGTTCCCGCAGCTAAAGCGGGTTGTTTTATGGAGCGTGGCCGCTAACTGCTATCAGTATTTTCACCGTCTGCGCCATAACAGGGTTTGTCTTGCACATAATAAAGCCTGAGCAGAAGTGGCTCAGCTAACAGCGAGCCCTGCCTCGGCCCAGCGGGATTTTTCAGGGCTTCTTCGCCAAACGGCTGCTCGGCGGCTCATGACGAGTCAGGAGGTGCAGAAAATCCACAGTGAAGAATGTGTTCTCCGTCCTGCTGGAAATGAAAGGACTTTTTAAAAAATATTAATAATAGTAATACCGAAGCAGGAAAATGTATTGATTCTGGGGAAAAAAATGTGTTACGAGCACACGCGTGTGCAAAACCCAGCTGATTTTTTTGAACTTTGACCATGGTCACGTCCATATAAGGTGTTGTTTTTTGTCACTACTGAGATTCACAGGCGCTGTCAGATGATACACACGCAGGACTCAACGCCTGACTTTTTCAGCACAGGGTGCCAAGAATTCTGCAGAGACCATCCTCTCGTGGGACACCGACTTTTATTAGTGATGCCTACGGGACCCTCGAGTCTGCACAAGAGGAGCAAGTGAATAAACAACATTTATGTGCATAAATAACATTTCTTTTTAAAGATTCAAACCATTAATGTTACTCAATTACCATGAAATGTTTTTATTTGACTAATTTGTGTATATTTAAAATAATGCAAAAAAATGTGAAAATAATTGCTTTATTTTTTTAAACAGTGTTTTTTTATTTATTATGTATATAAATAGAAGTTCTATTTTTTTAAATCACGTGCCTCCATAATCACGCCCACTTAACACCAATCATGCAGCGATGCTAATTTTCATGATCTAAATTAGTATTAACTCCCTCCCGCCCCGGCCGACACCCTGATGCGGGACAACGAGGCTGGCCTGAAAACGTCCATATTTGTGATGGAGTTTCATAAACGAAAACAAAAAAAAAGGGTGCAGACAAAGCAGGCGATATCTGGGGACATCCCGAGTGGAAGTTTTCTCCCCTCCCAGGGACGCTGCTGCTTTATTCAGAGAGACAAGCCTCTTCATATCCACGCTGTCATGGTGATCTATGTGCTGCTCTGAATTTAATTAACACACACTGCTGTATACAGCTTTAAAAACTCTACAAACAATACATCACGCTGACAGTCCTGCCGAGACGATCGGGACAGCATCTCCAAGCCTGGATGCTCGCCGCTTTATCAGCCCAAACCCGCTGTTCGGCTAAACATGGCTAGCTGTATGCTGATGCAGCGGGGAAACGTAGCCATGCTGACCCTGTCCAGCGGTATTTCAGTCCCGAAAAACAGGGACGTCCCCGCCAGAGCTCCACTTTGGGGACATCTGCATGTGTCCAGTGGAGAATCCCTCCCCTTACACTGCTGTCAGGATGAGAGTTTACAGAAAGACAGACAGCTGTGTGTGTCCTCAGTGTGGACGGTGGACAGACAGCTGTGTGTGTCCTCAGTGTGGATGGTGGACAGACAACTGTGTGTGTCCTCAGTGTGGACAGTGGACAGACAGCTGTGTGTGTCCTTAGTGTGGACGGTGGACAGACAGCTGTGTTTCCTCAGTGTGGACGGTGGACAGACAGCTGTGTGTGTCCTCAGTGTGGACGATGGACAGACAGCTGTGTGTGTCCTCAGTGTGGACGGTCAGTAACGCTGTCTCTCGGGAGACGGAGGACGAGAGACTCTTCACTGTTACAGTAAAGGGTGATGATGAGCTGATGTGAGCGAGCGTCCCTCTTCTCTCCACCAATCATCGAGAAGTTCTCAGACTGAAGATGAAGATCTTTAACTGGAGAACTGATTACTGATCTCTCGTTACATCACTGTCCACACAACCGTGTCCCAGACTGGACACACACTCAATAGTGTGGACAAATAGTGCACAACCACTGGACACACACTCAGTAATGTAGTGTGTAAAAACAGTGCACAACCACTGGACACACACTCAGTAATGTAGTGTGTAATAATAGTGCACAACCACTGGACACACAGTCAGTAATGTAGTGTAGAAGTGTGCGGTTTAGGACGCAGCCCATCTGTTCCACTAAAAACACAATCGTTAAAACGCCGGACTCATCTTGATGAAACGTTTCACTGCAAAGACGTGTGAACGAGTGGTGTCCATGTTTCATTCCCTCCCCACTGACAGCGACACGTCCAACAGGACAAGTCCACCGTCTCCTCCTCTGGACTCTGTCTCTCTGTTGGGATGCAGCATCATCAGTTTGTGCGTCCAATTATACAACAACTATCCAGCGTTTTGGAGAAACAACCCCGGAGAAAGGCTGGAATCTTGCGCAGTTTGTCCGTTTCCGATCCGTGAGACGCGTTCAGTAAACCTGGTGATCGACAGGTGAGAACAGGTGTAGTGCAGGACAGATCGTAAATGAGGGTCAGCTTAATCGATGGACCCAAACATGAGCAGCGGGGGAATGATTTCGTCCATGTTTCAGACACAAACACATCATAATTTGAGGCTTTGCCTGTTCGTTTAAAGGAAAAAGGCGGCAGCAGGGTCTTTAAGGAGCTCCCGAGAGCCGACCTGTCTTTTTTTTAATGCTAGCGGGTTGCCATGTGTGCGTTAACTCAGCGAAGTGTGAACTGGATCCTTCTCTCTCATGGTGCGGATGATAATTCAGGGGGAAAAATGCCTGAGTGAGCATCCCTGATGTAATTAGTGTAAAAATACCTGTCATACCGACCGCGGCTATCGGCTCAGGGTTACACACACGCCTGAGCGAACCTTCCACCGCAGATGGGATCCTCCATCTCCTCCTGAGGGTGTGTGTGTGTGTGTGTGTGGGTGTTTTCTGGATGTAGACTCTGAGCGCTTCATTCATGAACACCTCTCTCTCTTCGTCACTGAGCCCTCACACTCTGACGTGGCTCCAGTTTGGGGCCAACGAACATCATCACACGTAGCTTTTCAATCTCTTCACCTGAAGTGTGTTGCTGGTGGGCGGGGCTGTGTGTGGATAGTGGGCGGGGCTGTGTGTGGTTAGTTATACTGTTTGCGTGAGAAGCTGCAATCTTTGTAAAGCGAACAGGCGCGTTCTTAATCCAAACAGCAGTCGAAGTAAGTCACAATGCCCTAATTTTGTTTATTTGTTTCTTTTAAAGCACCCGGGAACGGTACCATGCCTACTCTGGGATTCAAACCCACATCCTTCCAATCCTGGTCCCTCACGTCTAGGCCACTGCTGCCCAAATTAGGGTACTGTCCCCATCACTGCCCCCTACTGGGGTATGTGTTGAATACAGAGGACATTTGTTTGCAGTTCTGAGTGTTCGCGTTGGCAGTCACTTTCACTTTCACTTATGTCAAAACCTAAAACGTTTCGAATCCTTTCGGTGTCTAGAATGCGTCACTAATTCCTCTTTAGTCTTCATTTTGAGCGCCTGTCAAAAACTAAAACTGAAACTGAAACTATTAAAACTGTTACGGCGCCCTGACTCGAACTAACCCCGAATAAATGAATAAATCAAACTAATAACAGTTTTAAAATGATAATAAGAGATAAAAGCACCGTAGGCCCAGCGACTCCCTCCAGGGGCTGCGGTGGAAAGTGCTTTGTAAGCAGAAGAGGCTGGAGCTGAAGTGCAGTGAATGGTTGAGCAGCTGGGAAGGGGACATATCTTCAGCAGGGCTTTATGAGTGGAGATGTGCTGATAGATGGAAAAAATAAATGGAGAACACACTGCACGCCTCATGGGCTCATTTTAAAACAAGACGCAGTTCTGCCATTGTCGATAAAGCTGCGTCTGACGTCCTGAAGTAACGCAGGAACCCGCCGAGTCCCTCCTGAAATGCCTTGTCGTTTACGCTCGTATATTATTCTGCAAACATTTTTAGAGACTGTTGCTGATATTTCAAATGAACCTCATTACATTTTTAATGTCCTTTTTGTTCTGTTTCATCCATATCCATGTTTTCCTGTCCTCTGCATCTTCCACCTGCATGTCCTCTCTCACAACGTCCATTAACCTCCTCTTTGTCCTTCCTCTTCTCCTCCTTCCTGGCAGCTCCATCCTCAACATCCTCCTCCTGGTATTCCCCTCGTCTCTCCTCTGGACACGTCCAAACAGTCTCACCTCTCATTTTGTCTCCAAACCATCAAATCATAGCTGTTGCTCTAATCTACTCATCCCTAATCCAGTCTATCCTCATCCTTCCCACAGCATCTCAGCTCTGATACCTCCAGCTCCACCTGCTGTCTTTTTATCACCGCCTCTAATCTGAATAATATAGCTGGTCTCACTGTTGTCCTGTAGACCTTCCATTTCAGTCTTGGACCGATAAAGCTTGAATTTCTGGAGTGCAAACCCTGTATTGGGGAAACTGCTGACCTGGTTGTTGCAAATAAGAGTGCAGGACACACTCGGTTTATGTCCTTTATACTCCCTTCTTGCACAAACAGCTCAGATTTCTCACTTTTTTTTGTCCATTTCTGACAAAGTCCTGCCTGGCACACGGTAACACCCCATCCCCCTCCCTGGTGTATCTGTCCCATCAATTGTAAAATTGTCCCTGAAACCCTGCAAAGACTTTAAGTTTGCACATCAATGAACGGGGGAAGTCCCATGATTCCTTGGGATGCTGCTGATGGACCTCTTTAGTCCAACCTCGAGACTGAGAGTCCCTCTGCAGCACCTTAAACGGTGGGACTGAGCTACTGCTGTACAAGCAAAATTAAGATTTTATTTCCTCGTAAAAGCTCACACATCATAACTCCGTCCAGCTGCCGTGCTGAAAGCATTAAACGGCAAAGTGGCTGAAACATGGTGGCATTTCCACCAGATCCCCGTGGCCTGTAATGCCATTTTAATTAACCTTTACAACAGTTCCAATTATTCCAATTATCAGTGAAATACGGGACGAGGTAAACAGCGGCTTTCTGGAATCTTCGTATCACCCCTGGAGCCGGGATTTCTGCGCTGGTCCTTTCAGTGTGCACAGATGTGTCCCACGAGAAGCTGAGGTCCCCGGTGTCCAGGCCCTAACGGAACAGAAGATCGAAAACGAATGAAAAAGGTTGACAAAAGGTTCACCTACAAAATTTACATTTACGGCATTTCTCCCAGTTCCTAATTACAGGGACAGTCTCCATGGAGACACTTGGGGTTCAGGTTTTTGCTCAGGATCCCAGTGCTGGAGGTGGGATTAGTACCTTGGTCCACCACCATCATTCTGTATCTGGAAATGTTATCTTTTCACTCCTTCAGGCTTTTATCAGAATCCTGACTGACACTCCCAAGTTCCCCAGGACGTGTAGTCACCTGTCTGTTTCCTGCCACTTACTTCTGGTCCTCTTGGCGTCGCCATCAGTTGCTCCTTTGTGTTTGTGGCGCCGAACGACATTGTGTGCAGAAGCCAAGTTTGCTGATGGTGTGTGTGAACTGAATCCATCACACTGTGTCCACTCTCTCATCCATCTGCCCAGATTAACCCCGATTCTCTACAGGGCCTGAGACAGAGCCCTGAGGCACCTCGCCCTCTGACTCCATCAGCTTTCCGGCTCCCTTCATCCACTGATTTCTGAAGGGGCCCAGCACTGAGCCCTGACTCACGCTAGCTCTTCTGGCTCTCTTTGCCTCCCAGCTGCTCCCTCAGCCTTTCTCGTTTGGCTTTAATCCTCCATCTAAACCCTCGGCGCCGCAGACACGCTCCGCCGCGATGGATTGGAGAAGCAGTCGTTCTGATTCCGAGAGCCAAACAAAATGCGAGGCCTTTGTTGGACCAAACAAACACCCGGCTTTAAAAGACCAAACACCGTGTTCCTCCGCGAAACATCTGCCTGACGCGTTTCCGAGGCCGGCGTCCTCGTTTGGAAGTGCGTGGAGATATTTTTAGTTGCTAAATAACAAGCCTGTCGGTCTTTGAAATGGAAATGCAGCGCGAATCTGAACGATCACACGCTGGTACCAGAGGGCTTTTCTTCATATGGGAGAGATGACTCCTGTTTCCATGCAGGTCTTTGAGAAAGACATGAAAGGTCCTGCTTGGACGGGTAGCAGGTAGGCGGGTGAGTTCTGCGTTAATCAGCAGCAATTCATTCTTACTGTATTCACGGCCTGCGTGCGGTATTTAAGGCTGGACCTAATTAATCAAACCGGCATGAAGGTCCTAACGATTCAAGGGCGTCTTAAAAAAGAATAGCATGACCTTGAACTACCAGCTTTTTATTTACGTTTTTCACTACTTTGACCACTTTTTCGGCATCCAATACGGCTCTTCGAGTGGAAGACAGTTTGGATATCTAAATATAAAACATGCTTCCGGGTCATGGCGAGTGCGAGTGGGCGGTAAGTCTTTACCCTCTGACTTCTGGAGGAATAAGCACAAAGCGGAGCTTACTGCCGATAGCTGTAGGCTGCAGATGTGGGTGGTATCACAACTACGGGGTTGAATTGTTCTGACGACGGTTTTTTTTTTTTTTTTGCTTGAAATTAAGGCACCATCCGTGTCTGAAAATGAAGAAAAAGTTGGGAGTTTTTCCACATCGTGGACCAACACTGTCAAACGCAGTCTGTGCCGCTTCGGCTCATGCTTCGAGCTGCCTGAGTAAAGCCCTCATACTTTTTCGGAGGATGTTTTCCCCTCGCTTTTATTTCGCTCCTGTATATTCTGCACTTTTCCAACCAGGGAGGGATTCTCCACAAGATATTTGCAGACGGTCAACAAAACTGAATTCCAAAGAGCTGGAGCTTTAAGATTGGCATGAGTCTGTCTGAGCCATCGAGACCGGGCGGCACCGCAGGGACGGTCAGTGGCTGTACGTGTGAAAGTGAAAGTGACTATTCATCTTTGCGAACAGCACACAGTGAACCACAACCAGATACACCCGGGGAGCAGCGATGGGGAACCTACTTGTCTGGGATTCAAACCCGCAACCTTCTGTCCTCGTCCCTAAACACTAGGACGCCGCTGTCCGGCGACCTGTCCGGGGTGTTTGCTCTGGGATAGGCTCCCCCAGCGCCCCTGGGTGAGACAAGCAGGGTTGATTGGTGAGTTCTGCCTCACATGTGGAACGTTTTGAGCCCTTATGTGAGGAAAAAGCTCACTTGCACTTGCACAGCCAGACGCCGTCCTCCTTTAGGACAAAAGTGTAATTAAAACAATAATTAAAGCACGACCTTTAATACCACAACCTTTTTTTTTTTTTTTGCGAGGCTACTAGTTATTTGTGGATTGCAGAGAAATAAAAATGAAAATAAAAAAAATTGATGTAAAAGCGTTTCCATTTAATTGGGATCTAGACAAAAATAATTCAGCCGGTCTTCCCTGGAGAGTGCAGGAGTGCTCACTCCTTTGGAAGAGTGATTACTGCTCACCGTGAGTTCCCATCGTCTTCAGTATGGTTTTATTTATGGCTTTACTGAGGAGGATTCTAATTATGATGAGTGATGTTTCAATTAACACACACACACACACACACACACACTCCTGGTATACACACGTCTGCTCTCTCGCCGGTGATGCAACAGTTCCCGTGAAGTTTTCTGATTGAATTCGGGATCAAAGGAAGCGTGAAGCAGCGGGAAGACGGACTCTTTAAAAAGGGAAACCGGAAAAGGTGAGAAAGTTAATGTGTGTTTTAAATGCATAAACCTGCTCACTTTTACAGCCACTGCTGACCAAACTGTGCCACGACGCGAGAGCAGCGCCTGATCGGCGGAGTAAAACAACAACAACAACAACAACAACAACAACCATAATACTAATAATATAACATTACAGTCATATTATCTCTTGTGACTGCTGGGATGTTGTCAGGTGTTCCTGGTGGTTGCTAAGTGGCTGCCAAGGTGTTCCAGATGGTTGCATGGTGGTTGCTAGGATACTGCTGACCAGCATCTATGGTATCCCTGATGGTTGCTAGGCAGTTGCCAGGATGTTCCAGATGTTAGTTAGGGTACTGCTTGCCAGATTGTTGGTGTTGTTGGTAGTTGGTGTGGTCTTGCCAGGTGGTTGCTCCAGATGGTTACTAAGGTGTTGCTAGCTGGTTGCCATGGTATCCCCGGTTGTCTCTCATTGGTTGACCGGTTATTTCAAATGATTGTTCGGTTCCAAGTGCTTCCTAGGGTTCCTAAGGTGGTTGCCAAGATGTTCCAGATGGTTCCAAAGGTTGCCAGCCAGTAAGCTGGTTACTAGGTAGCTGAAATGCTGATCAAGGCGATTGCCAGGGTGTTGCTCAGGCGGTCACTATGGTATGAGAAGTCTGCGGCGCTTTACATGACTGGAAATTGTTGCTAGGTTACGGGCAAAAAAATAGAGATAAAGTCATTCTGTCATTAACAGGAGGTTGGTCCCTCAGTCAGTCACACAGAGGGGGGTGGAGCTAACTGTAGTATGTTCAAATTAAAATGTAACGGCCGCCGCTGCGCTTGACATCGTCTGACCGCCATCAGCATCCAGTCAGATGGGAACAGAGCGCTCACCGCATGCGCCACACTTTTAGAGAATAATTTATTAATTTTCCGCCACTTTCAAACGGCCATCGTGGCTTCAAAGCTGCCGACGATGAGCTGCTGGAGGCCAATTAGAGCACTCTGCCCTTCAGTTTAGCACGAAAGGCAGCGTGGAACTCATTCACCAGCTTTATTGATCTGGACACCCCGAGGGGAAACAATTGGTGAAAATCCAAATGGATAAAAAGAAATCAATCAGCACAAATGTTTGTTCATGGCTAATTCCCACTGTCTTCCGGGAAGCTGCTGGCTTTGCCTCACATCACAGCGACCAAATGGTGGCGGAAGATGTTTCCAGTTTGTTTCACTTTCCCTCTGAATGGCAGCCAGGCTGAGGCAGACTATCCAGGCTAATAGAGGAGCCTGTTTGGAGCTAATTGAATCAGGCATGTGAGGCCCCATTCGGTTTAGCCCCGCCCATGCACCCGACAGCAGAGAAGCCCCACCCATTCAGCCTACAGCAGTTACCTGCCCATTCAGCCTGGAACATAGATCTGCTCTTTAAACTTTAGCAGTTAAGCCCCACCCACTAAACTTCATCACACCCAACAAAAACCTCAGCATCTTTAACTCTTTAATCCACTGCCTCTCTTTTGGTCAGCACCACCGTCTCCAACCCGGATAGCATAGCTGGTTTCACTATCGTCCTGTTCTGTCATGCTGCCAACATTCAAAGTTCCTACTGTCAGTTCCACTCTCCTCCACTTCTTTCTCTCCTCCTCCCTCTGGACATGCCTTCCTCCTCCTCTTCTTCTTCTCTTTTGTCCAACAGTAGTCCAGTGTCCACCAGCACCCTGCAGTCTAACAGCACTGGTGGTGGTGGTTGTTAGCCCGGGCCTCCACCAATCCGGTATGGAAGTCTGTTTTGTTGTCCTCATATTGATTTGGTGACAGTTTTACACCAGATGCCCTTCCTGACGTAACCCTCCCCATTTATCCTGTACTGGGACCAGCATGAAGGAATACACTGGCTTGTGCATCCGTAGTGGCTGGGCTGGTCCTGAGTGTTGTCCCTGCAGTGTTTGGCAGGGTTATTGGCGTGTAAGGCATTAAATGTTCAGTACAACTTCCAAAGTGGATGCCAGGGTCTCCTGTCCAGCTCCTTCTGATAGGACAACGGAGTGCTGCAGATACTCAGGCTGCGATTGGTAATCAATCTCAACCTGCGGATGGGACGCCCTGCTCAGAGCTTTGTGTTTGGGGGAAGTGCATTAGCCAGAGGAGCAGGTCTGGGGGTTATGTTTTATCTGCATAAGGAGAGACAGGAAGGAGAGTTCAGCCTTTACAATAATACAAGCCCCCTCCCACTGCTTGGAGGCTAATGGGCAGCACTCGCACGGGGCGGAGGCCATAAATCACAAATATGAGCAGCAGCGTGGAGAGCAAACAGGAAAAGGGCTGAGAAATGAAGAGGAAGACTGAGGCAGAGAAACAGGTGAAGGACACGCTGGACAGTCTAACTGCACATCATATCCTGAGGACGGGAGTGCTAGAAAGGGAAAGGTGTCTTTGCTGGTCTCCAGTCCTGTGGTAGGGGGCGCTGCCCCTTTGGGACCCCTACAATTTTCATTTTGCAGTATTTTCAGCCATTGAATTTAGCCCCACCCATTCAGCCTGCAGCAGTTTAGCCCCACCCATTTAGTCTCAAGTAGGGCTCTACCCATTCAGTTTAGCCCCACCCATTCGATTTACAGCAGTTTAGCTCCGCCCATTCAGCCTACTGCAGAAAAACCCCACCCATTTAGTCTCAAGTAGGGCTCTACCCATTCAGTTTAGCTCCGCCCATTCAGTTGAAATTCAACATTAAACATCCAACATTATCAATAATTAATGCATTAAAAAGTGACAGAAGTTGTTTATTTTCATTTCTAACAGGATGGAGTGATGTCTGACCTCTCGGCCTCTAATCTCTCTCTCCGGTTTATCACTGAAGGATGAAATGAGGAACATTAAAGCGCTGCTGTTTGACATCGACGCCCAGATTACCTTCATCTACATATAAATTAGAAACATGTACATAAAGATGCCGCTCACTTCTCCTCCGCTGCCTCAGCGCTGATGATTCGTTCTAAAAAAAAATAAAAGCCATGTGGAATAAACAACGAAAAGATATTAAGACCCCATACTGTGTCTTTAAAGGTATTAGACATCGTTTTTACATGTATTTAATTTAAAAAAGGATCTTTTTAGAATGCGATATCTATAGCTTGTTCATTTAATTTTTTCAGATTTTCACATTTTTTTGATTATTTTATAAGAAATAAAATAAAGAGTCAAGTGGCACTTATTTGTAAAATATGGGTAATTTAACACACACACACACACACACACACACACGCGCACACACACACAGTCTTGTATTCTTTCTTCCCATTCATTTAGAAATGGCCTTGCTGTGTTATCTTCCCGAAAAAAAAGAGATACAAGCTTTGAATCAAATAAAGTGTGTGTGTGTGTGTGTGTGTGTGTGTGTGTGTGTGTGTGTGTGTGGACTTGGCTCGCCCCGGCGCACTCCTCTTCAACAGTCCATAAAGGCCGCTGCCTCGCCTCGACTGGACGAGGCGGCCTGAGTGGATGCGTGGCCGTCCAGATAAGCGACTAGTCCCCCTCCGTTGCTTTCACATTCAAAGGCGACCGAGGCGAGGCAAAGGAGGAGAGAAATGAAAGAAAACGAGGAGAGGAACAGCTGTGCCCCCCCGTCTCTCTCTGGTTGGCTGCAGATTGAGTTGTGCTCTGGTTTAAAGGAGCTGGTGAATGAATGAAGGCGTTTCTATCAAAAGCCGCAGAATCCGGCAGGTTCTTTGCTCCAACACCGGCTCGGCGGCGGCGGCGGCAGCGGCAGATAAAGGCATTAGTTCCAGTCTTCTGCTACTGCAATGGTCATATTTCACAAACCCCTCGACGGTCCACGTCCACAGTCTCTGCATTTCCTTCGCGCTGGGAAAGACCTGCCAATGGGGAAAGAAAAAAGCAGCGACCTTCCGTCGGGCATGGCTGGAAAGTTGTCCGAATCAAAACTGAGCCAGAGGCCGATTATTTCTGCTCCCTAGTCGCACAGATTTTTCTTTCGCTTAGACATGTCCGGTGTGGCTGATGTGATCAATGTTGATAGATTGGAGCCTTGGAGGACGCCGCACTATCCTCTCAAATTCAGGTCCCCATTAGGCTTGTCTCACATCACCTGGAGACACGTCTTCTCTGCAAAATGCTAATCAGTGTTTTTGTGAAAAAATTGCTTCTTTTTAAGGGTCCAGGCCGAAGGAGACAGACATGCAAAACTTTACTTCTGGACCTTTTTCGCATTTACGTTGACATGTTTCATGTTTCACCTCCATCCGTAAGACGCTGACAAAAGTGTTTTCGATCTCCAACTTGGTGAGATTTCGTTTTGTTTCTCTGCTGAGAACTCTCTGTTCTGCTTCTTGTTTGATCAGTCCTGACCTTCTAGAGTAACAAGCCACAGGGGGAAAAGTGTTTCCATGGTTATGCAAGGTCCACGAAGAGATGCTCATGCATCAAAACAACTTCAGAAACTTGGCTCTTGCAGGAACCAAAGCAGGTCTGCAGAGGAGAGACCAGGTCCGAACTGCATTAAGCCAGGGTCATTTGGAAGGAGGTCTTCCTGCTTAGAGGTCTCAGAAATGATTGGTTTTTGTAGGGTTCCCATCCTGCTAAGTGTGGAGGTGGTTTAGTGGAGGATACTCGCCTGTGCACCAGCTTTCAAATTCTATCTCCAGCACCTTCCTGAGCAAGAGCCTCCAGGGAGACTGTCCCTGTAATTCTGAATGGGAAGTTGCTCTGGATAAGAAAAATAAATCGAAATAATACATAAAGGTACCTTCTTGTCTCCCTGCGACTGGAGAGAAGCACAGCACGTTGTCCCAGATCTTGGAGAGTAATAACTCATCTTCACAGTCCACAGTACAATGGGTCCCATGCGGATGGGCATCTGTTCCCCTGCAGGGATATCAGGTCTACGTGTAAGACGCTACACCACGTCTCTCTGATGTCCCTTCGATATTTTCCACAATGAACCTGTGAGAAATCTGCTCCTGCTCCCATTTTGGAAAATACAGGTGGCCCCTGTCTGCAGCTTCCTTGGGGAAACCCAGCATCTCACTCACATACACACATCAAACACTCGTCTTCACGCTCCTTTCATTCCTCTTATCTGCCTCCCTTCTGCCCACAGCGAGGCAGGAATGAATGCATGGCAAAGTTGCCGGTTTTAAAACCAGACAGTCTGTACAGCACAGAGGCACTTAGCCTGAACAGACCTGGTAAACGGGTTCCGCACACGTTATTCTACGTTTATGGTCTGGTTGGTTGACTCAGAAGTCAAAGACTCGGTTCCTAAACACTCATCCTTGAATCCCCGAGACTCGCCTCAGACTCAAATCCCAGGAATTTGAGACTCGACTTTCAGGGCCAAAAGCTTAAGGACTTGAAATCCCACAAATCCCTAAAGAACCTCAAAAACCAAGAAGAGACCTGCACCCAAAGCCCGGGGATTCAAGGCCTGACTCATACTTGCAGCCCAGATTCTCAAGACTTAAACCAGACTCGACTCAGACTCTCATGCTAGAGACTCTCATTCGTCCAAACTCGGACTTGAACCCAAGAAAGTCGTCTTGAATTGGACATCGGGAATCGGGACGTGACTCGGTCTTGCACCTCAGAGACTCAAGTCTCGATTCGGACTCAGGGACTTGTAGCTCCAAAACTCAACTTGGACTTCTGAGACTTGATGATCAGCTTAAACCCAAAGCCCCAGAGATTCAGGACTTGACTAGGACTCCCAGAAGACTATGCTGTGACCCAACCTTGTGCTGAGTCTTGAGACAAGATGCTTTAACGGCGAACTGTGAAATATTTCACAAATTCTCTCCAGAACATCGGCGGGAAAATGGCGTTCGTGGAATGTAAGGAGAGTCAGCTACATTTCGAGAACGCATCTAAAGGAACATACTTCAGTTTGGATTGAAAATTTGATCTCTTGTCCAGCTACGACTCTAAATATTGAAACGAGGCAGTGCTTAACGCATGTGCACTCTGGTTTGCCCAATGAGGGGCGACAGTTAATGTATTCAGACAGCGGAGGCCATCCTCCACCCGCAGGAGCGTGGCTGCAGGGTTATTAACTCACACCCAGGGCTCTGCTCCATTATAGCCAATGTATGTATGAACTCTTGACTGATTTCACTCTGCAGGCGGAGAAACACTCACACACTCACACACACACTCGAAACGGCGAGCTCGGTGCCACCGGTGCAGAACACTCGCTCCAGACGAAATAGGAAAAGAGAAGGAGGGGAAAGAATATGGATGGCTCTCCGCTTGGCTGGAACATTAACTATGTTAAATGAGAAACTGTGTTTCTCCTGAAATAGCTTATGTAACAAAGTAGAAGTGGAGGACGGAGTGTCCAGCACGAGTGTCCCTCCATCACTTTAACCTGGCCACTTTATCAGAAACCCCTGCCTGCTTGCTGGGGTGCTGTCAGAGACTACGTCCTGATTAGATTGTTTTGGGTGGACGTACAAGTCAGACAACAGCCAGAGACTCAAGACTCGACCTTCGTTCATACAGCTCAGACTCGCTGCCCAGAGACTTGACTCAGACTCACACCCTAGAGTCTGGACTCAGACTCGCTGCCCAGAACCTCAACTCAGACTTGCACTCCAGAGACTGAACTCAGACTCACACCCCAGAGACTCGACCCTGGCTTACTCCCCGGAGACTGGACTCAGACTCACTGCCCAGAGACTCGATCCAGACTCACACCCTGGAGACTGGACTCAGACTCACACCCTAGAGACTCGACCCTGGCTTACTCCCTGGAGACTGGACTCAGACTCACTGCCCAGAGACTCGATCCAGACTCACACCCTGGAGACTGGACTCAGACTCGCTGCCCAGAGACTCGATCCAGACTCACACCCTGGAGACTGGACTCAGACTCGCTGCTCAGAGACTTGAATCATCATTTAGAGACGTGACTCTAACTTGCAATCCAGAAACTTGAGACTCCACTCTTATCTTGAGATCTGACTCTCAAGAAATAGAGACTCAATTCAGACTCACAACCCAGAGACGCAACCCTGAGACTCCGACCCATATACCGTAGACTCAATTCAGACTCTTACACCAGAGATCCAACTCAGACTCTACTCAGATTTGGACCTGAGATGGACTCAAACTCCAGAAAACAGGCATAGACTCGCACCTCTGAGATTCAGCTCAGAATCTTTTCTGAGAATCTTGAGACTCAGATACACTCAGACTGGCTCCTTGCTGGAGCCTCGCTCCCCAGACTTGAGAAAGTCTCTGGTCCACATGATCTCTAAAGAGTTGACACAGTTTTAGCTCCAGCAGCCACATGATGTGTAGATTTGGCTTCTTCAGTGTGTCCCCGCATTCTCTGGCATGCTAGTCTAGCGCTGAGCTGAAAGAAACTTGGCAGCGTTGAATATGAAGCCGCGCTGATAAAAAATTAATTTGCTTTTCTTTTATAACCTAACATCCACATTTCAATGGGGAACAGATGGGTAGAGCAGGACGAGCCTCATCTGCATTGCCCTCTCTCTCTCTCTCTCTCTCTCTCTCTCTCCCCGTCTCTCTTGGTCTCACTCTCTTCAGAGCCAGTTTGCTACAGTAAAGTTTTCTTTAATTAACAGCCACTGTCTTCTCAGGGTTTTAGGAAAAGATTCAGATTCCTTGGTTCCTCTGTGAACAGCTGTAGTTGCACCTCTGGCTGACAGTGAGCAGGCCAGATTCCAGCAACCCCTCCAAGAGCTAAAAGCAATAAACCTTCACTTCCTGTACAGCACCTTTCCCTTCATTTAATCCGTGCTTTCCATACATGGGCGGTTTGGTACATAGATGTTATTTTATTTATCCAGAAATGTGTCAGACATGTCCTGGCGTCTCATTGAAATTTAGAGGCCTGCTTTGATCCAGAACTTCAAACTCATAAAGGAGGCTTGCATAGGTAAGAGCTGTATAATGTCCTCATGGGTGGGACATCAGAAGACTGGAAATAAGCTGCAGTGATGTTCCCTTGGCTGAAGGGACACTCAAAGCATCATGTCTCATCAGTGAAGTCCCCTCGTCCTCTATTTCTCCTGCGAAATCTCTCTCTGGAAAAAGATCAGATGCTTTTATGTTCTCCACCTGGGAGAAATGAGTGTTTGGGGACGTGGTCCTGTCCCTGCATGTCCCGGATGCTTGTGGTCTCGGGAACGAATGAGCTTAAGCAGCACATTTGGACTTTCTGAGTCTTGAATTTAAAAGCTGGTGTTTGACCTTTCTCTGTCTGGTGTCCAAACGGTCCTTTCCAGTCAGTCTCTTTCACCTGGTCTTGTCTTCTGTTCGTCCATTTTCTCACCTGGATCCTTCAGTGATCCCTTCATCTTCATGCGTCCACTATAAAGAGCACTGTCTGATCTCATGGCCAATGGAGTGAGATACATAAAAGCTCCATGGCCTGAAGAGCCTCCATCTGGACCACCTCTCCCTGGACGAGAGACTGTGGAGGAAGACCAGCCTGGAACAATATCAGCAGGATGTGGAGCCCCATCAAGAGGAGAGTTCAGCAGGAACACGAGCATTTTAAAGGAACATCTCAAGCTCACACTGCTGGTCTCAGGACATTAGCAGGTGTTCTGAAGTTTTATAGAACGAGGATCATCTTGGACACTTTTAGCTCAACGATTAACACAAGAAGGAAAGTCGTTCAGGGCTGGAAGGGTTAATCAGACTCTGGCAGCTCTTTTAAAATCTGTTCAGTGAAGAAGCGTCTCCAGGGAAGTTCAGACCAGAGCGTCACAGCTGGGACATTGTGTGTGGTCTGAAACCGTAGCTGTTTCTGGGAGAAGGACGTTGTTCTTCCCGAGTGTTTCTCCACGTCCTGCTGCTTCTTTTCCATAAATCTGTTTGATACAGTGGCTCCTGGAGGAAGGGCCACCTTTGATCTCGCTCTGACAGAAACACACTCGGCGGTCATGTTGGGTCGGATGCAGATGCATTCATGAGACGCTAATGTATTCACAGATGAAAGGGGGACGGTTCCTCAGGAGCGTCCTGCAGTTTTCACAGTTTTCAAGCCAATTCCTTCCAGAACGGGCCTACAGGGAGACAGAGATGGACGAGTGGACACTGAGTCTGACATTTCAAGCCCGTACACGCTGATCGACAAACAAGCTGGAGTCATCGTTTACTGACAGAGTCAGAAGTTCTTCCAAAATCAGCACAAATGTTAATTATTAATATTCTGGGAGCGTTTCACATCACGTGATGTGTTGATGTTGATTTCTGGCTGCTTTTCAGGTCCTGATGTGGGAATAAAGCTAAAACGAGACACAATCTGTCCATCTGTACATCACAGGCGTCGCCATGTGTTTGGGCGTCTTTGAGGCTAAAACGGGACTTTCTGGAGCTTCACCTTCAGCGTCGCTCACACAGGCCGAAGAGCGGGAAACAAACAGAGGACGGTGTCCATCATCAGTCATCCCGGCGGCTTTTGTCACGGCAAACCAGCTGGAAAATTCCTCAGTAAATCAGTTACTGTGCTAATCGTGGAGGAGCCGAGTCCCATTAACGGCTGAAGCGCTTCGTTAGTGATGATGAATCGGACGGAGTTTGTTTGATCAGAGGAAGGTGAACCGAACCAGGAGATCAACAGTTAACGCATTTGTGTTCACTTGAATGTTTCTGCTGTTTCTGTCAGCAGATCCGCATGTCCCAATACTTATGACCAGACTAACAGGCCGTGAGCTTCATGAAGGAGCCGCTCAGGTTCAAATGCTCCTCTTAATCCAGAAGCTTTGTGACTCCATTTACAATTTTAAAGGAAAAATGCCCCAGATTTTCGAGTTGGTCTCAGACCCTCTGTCACTTGATACCGTTGCCATGGTGATCACATTGTCATCCTCTGGATAAGAGCTTCAGCTAAATGCTGTTAATGAATCCTCCAAATGAACAGTGGTGAACGTGGTTGAAAGCCAGAAAAGGAATAAATGGACGTTGGTCTCCAGCATCTGAAAGACCATGCCAGTCCAGAGACAGAGCTGGGACCTACTGCAACACACATCCCTGACATGTGAAGGTCTGTTTGACCTGAACGAGCAGCAGGGTCATATGGAAACGTTCTGCACATCCTGTCTCAGGAGCTTCTGGAAGAATCGGATTGTTGGTGAGACGTGATGGGACCAGAAGTCCGTCCTGGCCTGCTGCCTGGACTTTACTCAGGAAATTAACTTCAGCGGCTCCCTCTGGAGGCCGTTCCCACAGAGAGGGGGTCAGGAGTTTAGGATGCAGGCAGGACGTCCAGATGAGCCCAAAGTTCACTGTGAATTAAAACCACGTTCATGCTGGTTTCAGAGGGATCAGAACTGAGTTTATTTCTGTTTTTCACTATTTACATCCATGAGCGAACCAGAAAACACTCCTAATTCACTCCCATAGGAACATCTGCTTGTTATGGTGGTTAAGCTCCACCCATTTAGCTGGCAGCAAGATAGCTCCACCCACTCTGCTTACAGTGGACTCACCTGAGAGCACGTCAGCGCTGCCTTTTCAGTCTCCAGCAGTTTTGCACCATCCTCTCAGGAGTGTTCTAGGTCAAATTTAATTGCTTTTGGCTTATTTGCATATTTCTGTCTTAAAGGCACAGTAACCCTTTTATTCTTAAGCTGGAAAATCCATTCTGAGCCTTTATGCTTTTTAAAAATAAATAACGTACAAATAAAACAGAAGAAGGCCGGGTGCTTTAGGAGTGATTTGCAAATGGACTCTGCTTTGATTGGCCGTGGAAAAACAATCGCTCCTGTAGGTCTCAGCCCTGACTGTGTTTTCATGGGTTGGACTTTTCAGATTGATTCTCTCTCCTGACCGTCAGTGCGCCTCCTAGAGAGCAGAACGGACAGAGTTTCCCTCCTTCATTCACGATGCTACAAATCAGACTCCGTGACCTGCTTCACCTCCTGCTCCTCAATTTTCCGTCCATCAGAGCAGGTTCTGACCGCGTCTGGATCTTAAAGCTCAAAGCCTGGTTAGAAACGGACTCTTCAGAGGAGATTACTTTCATTACGGTTAAACTTCAACACGTCCTCGGGCCTCCGTCCTCCTTGGTCCTGCTCTTTGATCTCTGCTCCCCTAGGCTGGATTGTGTCTCTGGCGAAGCAGCAGAAGTGAGAGACCTCAGCAGGTCTGACTGGAGGAGAAGACAGAAACCAACTCAGCAGTGGAGGCACTGTGAGGAGACACAAGACTTGAAATGGACGTCTGAGAAGAGCTTAGAGCGTTCGGTTCATTTCTGCAGAACTGCTCTTGCAGGGTTCCGCCAGGAGATGTTGGTTCCACGTGTGGACAGATTATAAAGGAACATTTTGGCCCAAAATTAAATCTGCACACTGAACCCAGATCTGGTCAAGATAACCTTCTTTAAAGTTCTGCTTGAAGAAATTAAAATCTCACATCTTTCCTGTTATGATGCTCCACCAAATTCACTAAAACCCTCCTCCAGCTCTTCATTAAGGTGGAGCGGTTCTTTATTAAGGTGGAATGGACTTGTGGGTGTGGTTTAGGACCCAGTAGGATCTAGAACCATGGGCTATAGTAGAGACTCCAAGACAGCTGATATTTAAGCTCTGTTGGTGTCCCAGGTTTACTGGTAGGGGTCATACTGGGTCAGAAACCGCAGAACCCTAGCCCTAGGTGTCTAGTGGAGTCTGGTCTTAAAAAAAGGAGTGTCCATGATGTTCTAAAGGTTTAGAGACCTTCACAGAGTGGGGGGAGGGGTTTGTCCTGCAGGGGGAGCTGTTTCGGTTCTGATGGCAGTCAATAAATCATCGTACTCAGCGACGCCCTGCTGGTCTCTTTAGTCTCGCTCAGTAATAAAGGGATTATCTCAGCTGAGAGACGTCTGAACGTGTGTGTGTCTGTGTTCCTTAATGAACAGCTGGGTGATGTTTGAATGGGTGGAAAAAAATTTCTGAGGATGTTTATGCAGAAAAGGTTTGGGAGACTATTGACTTCCAGTTCTAGAATAAAGAAACTCAATCTGGAACCATATATGATTTCCCATGGTGGAGGCGGAGCACTGATGTGGAGGCGGAGCTCTGTGGGGTCACATTACTCCAAAGACATGAAAATGAGCTCTGCTCTGATGGGCTGCCTTGTGTTGCTACTTTAGTTTATTTTTTTTAAGGTTGAAATGTGGAACAAAGTGCCGTTATTTTTTGGGAACTTCTCCCAGATTCATTAAATCATTCATTAATGAATGAATTTGGCCTCTTTTGTTGTTTTCTACCTCTCGTCCTTTCATCAAATTAAAAGTTTTCCTCCCGTCAGTGCCCAAAAGCTCCCTGAGGGCACAGTCTGGTCAGATTAAATCATGACTCTGTGTTTTTCGCTCTGCTGCAGGTCACGTGACCCCAGCCAGAAGCTCTGGGAGCAGAGGACCATGCGACTGTCTCGGCAGAATGAAGGAACGAGAAGATACACGTCTCTCTTTGTGTGTAGCCTTTCTCAAGTGTTTCCAACGTTTGCAAACACACACACTGTCGGTCTAATGTAATCTGGCGTGCGGAGAACTTGTCCGGGATAAACTGTGAGTCACCAAACCCCTAGACGTGGAACGGGGTAGACTACAGTTCCTCCACTGGTTTAACCCCTGCAGGTCACACTGATGGCACACGTGGAGACTCTACATCATGCTTGGAGGCGAACGAAGATCATTTAATTGCTTTTTTGTCTCTTTCGTTTCTTTGAATTAGAGTTGAGGTCATCAGCGATGGATGGTCATCGCATGGGAGCACTCAGAGCCGTTTCTAGGCAACACAGTCAGTAACCGAGGGTGGGAGCTAGGGGGTCACCAATGAAAAGTTTCCCCGTCGAGGATGAGTCTTTGACTTTGTGAGCTCTCGACAATAAACCGAGCGTCCTAGAAACCTGATGATGAAAAGATAAAATGTCAACTTGCGGTGTTTCACAGCTTTGAGCAGCCAATCAGACCCATTCCCTACTGGTACCCTCCCTACAGGAGGCGGGGCTTAGCCCAATGGATCATACAGGGATCCACCTTGGGCTAGATGTCAATAAGCCCCATCTTTCACATTTTCCTTCCTGACCGTGGGTTTGAAAATATCCATGTTTGTAAAATCCACACATTCTAGACTCAGAAATCTTATCTTTTAAATAAACAGAATTTAATCATTTATTTAAGGGAAACTGCAGGGACAGCTTTGGACAACAGCACCAAAACGGTTAAGAGGACTTTGGTAAAGTCTTCTTAGGTGAGAGCAAACACGTCTAATGGAAGGCCTGAAGAATCCCACTCGAACGTGAAGTGCAGTCAAATGCCTGCCATGAAAGGAGATGCGAGGAAAACTGCTCTCAGCACCGGGCTGCGCTTCAAGAGGACGCTGAGGGACAGAAGACGCTGCTTTATTATTTCTGCATCTCTTGTTATTTCTCCACTAAAACAGCCCTCGATTGGGCCTCCAGGCGTGGAACATCGATTTCTATTAAAGACGGTTTCCAAACACGAACAACCTAATTAAGAAATTCAAACCACTGGCTTGGAACAGCGAGGTGAGGAACCGCGTGCATCTTAGACATTCATCATGAACATGGGTGATGTTCCTCAAGTGGAAGTAGTGCAATCAAAGCAACTGGAAGCTGGATAGTTTTGGGTGGCGAGGGCAAGATGATTATAAGCTCTGATGTGGTTCAGCCAATCAGAAGGCAGTTTGAATGGGATGAACCATGTTCTCCAACTTTATAGACTTAACCTTCTCTCAAGAAGACTCGATTTTAGCAGGAATGGAGCTGACTAGCTCCTATGGCAATTACCGGCCGGCACATATGTTTGCTTTGAAAAGTGTTGAGGTCCGAGCTTTCTGTCCACTTTGTCTACATCAGGGAGCGTCCACAGCGCCATCTGGAGACAGCTTGGACCACAATGCTGTGGTCTTTACATCCCTCCAGATCCAGCGACAAGAAGGTCACCACTGACCTGGACCATCATGCCAAATAAGCCCTGTTAGCATGTTATTATGCTTCATCTGAGCACCTGCTCTATTTCTCACCTGCCAGGATACAGCAGCGGGGTTCTCTCCATCAAACGCTCAGAGAAATGAAAGAGAAGAAGGATCGGAGCTGGCCTCCAGCTGACTCAGGGCCAAGAGCGGTGCCTGATGAAAAATACAGCAGCGGTTAAAAAAAGACATGCTGGGTCTTTCCACTCCATTACCTTGAACCACAAGAGCAGTGTTTCCTCATTCCAGGAAAAACTCAGGCCATCTGAGAGTCGTCTCCGCCCCCATAACACTTTGTCCAACCAATCAGCTCGCACACTAAAGCGTCCAGGACCTCAAATCCATTCGTCATTAGTAGGTGTTGGAGGGATTTGAGACTACTTTATCCAGGAGCCTGTCATATAGGCTCTGTAAGATGCTTGCTATGGTTTTCCAAGTTTTTGCTAGGTTAAAACGTTATGTCAACTTCAGTGGTTGCTATGGTGTTCTTGGGGTTAACTAGCTCTTTTTGATGTGAGCGTTTGAGGTTGCTAATATTGCAAGGTGCTTATAATTGAGTTCCAAGTGGTTGCTAGGTTGCTATAGCACCCCCAGAGGTTGCTATGGTTGCGCATCTTATGATGCTGATCAGGCATTAGAGGATGCTTGGCTAGGATAATCCAGATGGTTGCTAGGTTGTGGCTAAGCAGCTGCTATGGCATCTCTAGTTGGTTTTGATGGTGCTGTGGTGTTCCAGGTAGTTGTCATGGCATTCAAACCAGTTTGTAAAGCTTCGCTGAACGCTGGGTTCATCCATTTGTCAGGTTGTTTTCCAGGGCTTTGCCAGATGTATTCTGGGTAGTTACTAATGTAATCTGTGTAGAAGGGAATTAGAGCTGAATCTGAGGCTATAAATTGCTTAATGCTGGCAATACGTCATCCAGCAACACTTACCGATAAGGATGGCGATTATTGCACATTTGGAGGGAAATGTTAGCAGCGTCCCCCCCTTAACCCTGCAATATCCGAGTCGAAAGGCCTCCTCATATCACTGAGTGCTGCGTTACACTCATCGTATCAATTCTATCCTCTGACTCAGCTTATCTGACCCATTTCACCACGGAAAGCATGTTCAGTCGCTCTGCCGCAGCCGAATAAATGAATCAGCGCTCCTTTGTGCTTTTCTGTTCTAATAGAGAAAGTAAAGAGACGAGACTGCCTTTGTTCTCGGGGTAAATACGACTCGTATTAGATCCGCAGCCCGTCCTCTCACTGCGGGTTTTTCTGAAAGCAAGTCCTTAATAAAAAAAAAAAAACTAAAAAACTCCCATTTCTCCAGGAGTAGCTCCGAGGCATAAAACGCAATCCCGTTCGGCTCGTTCCTCCATTCGTTAAGCCAATAACAGATCTGCTTATTGATATTAGAATACCCAGCCCAAATTACTGGTGGACTTATAACAGTTGCTAATGGGCGGCTGGAGGAGACGGCGCTTCTGATCTTTTGGGAAAAATGAAATTACACCCTGAGCCGGAAGCGCCGGAATGTCCCTTCAAACCGCGAGTAAAACCGATCACCGCCGTCCCGCTTCATCTGCATACCGTGTAATAAATTTATTAGGCTTATCGCAAAGTTGCTCCCCTCCCAGATGAAGTCCAGCAATCTGCTCCAAGCGAAAGAATTAAAGGGAAAATGGGCAACTTCAGAGTCCTCTGTAAAGATAAAGAACCCATTATTCTCTTTTATTTTATGCATTTATATGAGGCTTGTTCCAGATGACCCCTGTGAAGGTTGTTTTTTGTCTTTAAATCTAATTAAAATCTATTTATTTAGCGGCTCAAATTCACTCCTGCACTCAGTAAAACAGTCCTCTCTCTCTGGGTGTGTAGGGGAGTCCTCCCTCTCCCCCATCTCTCAGTAGAACTGTCCTCTCTCTCTCTGGGTGTGTAGGGGAGTCCTCCCTCTCCCCCATCCCTCAGTAGAACTGTCCTCTCTCTCTCTGGGTGTGTAGGGGAGTCCTCCCTCTCCCCCCGTCACTCAGTAGAACTGTCCTCTCTCTCTCTGGGTGTGTAGGGTGGTCCTCCCTCTCCCCCGTCACTCAGTAGAACTGTCCTCTCTCTCTGGGTGTGTAAAGCTGTCCCTTTCTCTCCCTTTAAATCATGACTGAACAAACACAGAGGCACAAACGAGCAAACATGCTTCACTGAAGGTCCCAGGCCCCCTAGGTTACTTCTCCTTGGACATATGTCCTCCTCCAACCGTCTCCCACTCGCCTCCCATGGCTTTCATCGCAGCGGTGGCACTTGTCCAGCTGGGGGGCTAAAGTTAGAGGCGTATTCATCCACAGGTGACGGCGAATCAAAGAGCCAAGAGCCCTCAAGGAGAACGAAGGAGGGGAGATAATCTTCTCCAGAGCGACGTTGATGCTGCGTCATATCAGCTCCTCACTGATTACGCTCCATTATTCAGTTCTGTCGTGTTAATTTCCTGCAGCCGTGTGGTGCCACTCCAGCAATTAGATCCTCATCTAACATGTCTTTGATGTCTCACACTAGTCTTTACATCCAGATTGGGCCTAATTTGAGGACCAGACGACCTATGGGTCTTCAGCATCTTTAGGAAGGTGTTTCTGGTCACAGACGATGTTGTTTTAATATTTCATGTTTTCATGGCGTGAGCTTCGCTTTGCAAACAGCCGCTAGAAACGTCCTTCTGAGGACGCTGCTCTACATTAGCGTCTGTGCAAACGGCACGCTGGGTAGGACACGTTTACACAGGCTGCCGATGTTCAGTGGAGGGTGGAATACGGCTTACGGCACCGACCACATGTTCTCTGTCAGACATGGTTAGTGAGGTCAGGTAGGTCGGCGGCTTTCCCCTCCACAACTCCACGGCATGAACATGAAACTTCATCTAGCGCTTTTAGCTGTCCTCATGAGATCAGAGCTTTCTCTCCTGCAGATCCGTGTTAAGCACCGCGGGCCTTTAAATTAAAGATGGAAAGTGCCTGGTCATGATGAGGGGAGCTGCGGGTGAAGGCTCGGGGAACCGATTCCTTCCTCGCAGATGAAAAAAAGCCTTCGGGGGGCCATGGCGTGAGATGTTGAGGACAAATGTCTTCCCTGTAAAGTGTTACGGAAGCAGCGCCGAACACATGTCGGTGTGTTGGATAAGCTGGACGAATAAAACATCTCCGACATAAACACAACATTATGTGTATTTGTCAACTCAGAACCCTTGAAGAACCTGAAGAACCAATGGTCTATCCCTACGACGGCCTAAAGTGGCAGCTCAAATTGCTAAAAAATTAAACATTAGCGCCCCCTAGTGGACTCCACACTTCCTGTTTAATGTGAGCGAGTGAAAACATTGGATGACGCTGCTTTAGAGCAGAACTTTTTTGGACTGAAGCTAAAAGAGCAGAGATGCAAATCACACCCTTTACGTTACACGGATCACTAACAGGGAAACTATCAGGAGCCTAAAAGTTGGGACCTAAACACAACTGACCCAGGCTGGAGACGACCTTCACAGCCCCTACACTCATGAAAGCTGGATGTGGGACTGTAAATACAATGCTGCCCCCTGCTGGATGCACGGCAGTAATTACAGGCCATTCTGAGAGTGAGTATCCGAGGGCCTGTTTAACGGTCATCCTTGATGTCACGTAACGTCCTTCCGCATGAGGCCCACTGAGACCACTACCCACAATCCCTCTCTCAGTTAATCTGCATAATTCACGCTCCATTTCTCCGCCTCCCCCGGCACTGTAATTGAAAGTTACAGGTCATGATGACCTCCATGAGTTGATCGCTGGACCTGCTGCAACGGCTAAACAGCCGAACTGCCGATCGCTCCTGCTCAGCCTTTTCCTTTAGCAGGTAATGTGGTAGCTGCTCTGAGGATCTGATTGTGCCTGCTCATACTAGTACCAGAAAACCGGAGGCTAAGTTAACCTACAGGTTGGGCTAGATATAAATGAGCCGCATCTTATTCTAATATTTCCGACTCCCTGTTTGAGTGTCTGAGTGATGGGTCGGGGTCCTCCACCTGTCATCTCTGAGCAATAATCCTGGAGATACTGGAAGTGATCATCCCTTAATCACGGAGAGCGACCACGGCCGCGGGTCTCACTTTCCTGACTCCCTTGTGTGGATTCGGTACCGCAGTCTGGTTCTCGCTGCACTTCCTGAGGAGGCCTGATGGACTTTTTCCAGCCTCCTGTCTAGCTGCTGCAGCCTAGTAACGGTTGCTATGGAAGGGGTTGATAGAAGCGTGGACCCTCGCAGACCCTCGGAATGTAAGGGGTTAATAATGATGTAGATTAGCGGCGGGATGCTGGACTCTGGAGCTGGAGCTCAGGCCTGCTGGGAAAACACCTGTAGGGGACGCTGAGACCTGCGGGACAAAAACGTTGAAGGATCAGAAGGAAAGGTCACAGCTCTGTAGGAGTGGTGATTCTGGACACACACTCAGTTCCTCACCCAGCAGTGAAGAACACAGCTGGAGTAAAGCAGGCATGACTGGAATTCTCAGCAGGAGAGAGAGAGAGACAGAGAGAGAGAGAGACAGAGAGAGACAGAGAGAGAGAGAGAGAGAGAGAGAGAGAGAGAGAGAGAGAGAGNTTTGATTTTTGTTTTACCTTTTGTTTTCTTTACTATGTTTTACCATTCTTTTCTCATTTCCTTTTGTGTCATGACACTGTGTCATTAGTGTCATGATCTGAAATTCAGTAACACAGCAGTTATTGCAATATTTACATTTTTTTGTTTGGAAAAGGCCTTTGCCATGTTTGTAATGTGTGCCGAGTGTTGGTTTATGGTGTATTTTCTGGCCTAACTTTCAATCTCTTGTTTCCCTTTACACACAGATCAACACTGCCTCCCAGGGTTTGTCATAGAACTACACTCCACTCTGTTCCAGCTTTCTCTCTATCTATATCTTTGTGTCTTTCTCTGTGCTGAGTGGTTTTGTCGCAGAAATACTTGGTGCTCCCAAAAAGATGAGGGGCCGAAGAAAGAGAGAGAGAGAGAGAGAGAGAGAGAGAGAGAGAGAGAGAGAGAGAGAGATGCTGATTGTGTTTAAAGGCGATGTTAATAAACGAGGGCGGTTGAACGCTCTGAGGTGTATTTTACAGGGTCGATGGTTTAAAGGTGCTTTCAGTGTTTTTAATTGAGATTTTTGGGTTCTGAGTTGGTTTTAAGGGGTTTGTGTAGATTTAAGGTATCTAAGCTGTTTTATAGGTGCTATAAACGTGGTTCTATGTTTTAAGGTAGTTTTTGTGTTTATGAGGTCTTTAAGGATTATTAAATTGTTTCAATTAGACTTTAATGTGTTACAGTATGGTCTCGAAGTTGTTTTAAGGGTGATAGTAAGTTGCTGTAACTGATGGCAGTGCACTGCTTAAGGAGTTTTAAGGTGGTTTTTAAGTGTTTTTAGGTTTGTTTTGAGGTTTTAAAGGTGGTCTTCAGTGATAGAGTTTGGTGATCAGCAGGCTGAGCCCAAGAAAGGAAAGAAAAGTTTAGTTTCTTTTGTATTACTGATTTCTTTTTTTGTTATATATTTCTTTAGATCCAAGCTGAGATGAGCGCTTGAGCACTTCGGCCTCCCAGACGACCAGAACTTGAGAAGAAATACAAACATGACCAGAAGCACCGCTCCACGTTGTGGCTTTACACTGTTGATACTCATTGCTGATTGTTGTCAGCTGTGGCTCTGCTCCTCCCCCTCCTTCCGCCATCTGCTGGCTGGTGTGGGTACTGTATCCCCCACCATGAATGGCATACTTTTAACACTGCATAAGCTGTTTTTAAAGGATTCTAAACAGTATCTAAATTGTTTAAAGTGTGTTTTCCAGGAGCTTTTAAGATGGTTAGATATTAATTTTAAGATATCTAAATTTTAATGGTTGGTTTTATGTTCCTAATTTGACTTTAATGTGTTCTTAAGTGGTTTTTAAGGCGTTTTTAAGGATTTTGAAGTTGTTTTAAGGATCTAAGCTATTTAAAAGGTGGTTTCCAGCTGTTTTTAAGGATTTATGATGGTTTTAGTCTTTTTAAGTTGCTTTCAAAATGTTTTTTATTTGGCTTTAAGGAGTTCCTAAAGTGCTTGCTAGTTGCTTTTAGGATTTTAAGCTGTTTTTATAAGGATTTTGAAGTTGACCAAATCTGTTTAAAAAGTGATTTCCAGATGATTTATTGTTGCTTTTAAAGTCTTTTAAAGTTGCTTTTTAAATGTTTTTAATTTGGCTTCAAGCTTTTAGCTGGTTTTAAAGGGTTTTCCCGTTGGGCTTTAAAAGGTGGCTTTAGGTGCTAATAAGGCGGTAACGTTTGGTTGGTGTAAAATTGCGCATTTGTGCAGTTCTTGTACTTGTTCTCTCAGAATGATTAGCGTATAAATATTTTATCTGTGAGTTTGGAGATGCTTGTGTGGAGGCTCTTTCCAGTGCTCAGCTGCTTTGTTCTGGCAGCGCTAAGCCTTTCTGGATCTGTAACTAGAGCGAGTGTGACAGGCCTGGACCCCCAGCGACCACGGCAACACCAGCGATCGCAGAGAAGAGTCTGCTCCAGCCAAATGAAATCAGAGGGTGAAATAATTGGCCCGGAGGGATGTTTGTTTATTCTGAGTCAAGACGATCAGGGTTAAAGAGAGACGAGAGCAGCGTCTGAATTACTTCTGATTACAGGAGAAACTTCTCGAACGCTGACAGATGCTCCGTCTCATCTGACATTAAAGGAGGACCCCGGTGGTCTCTGGTGGATGGGTCGGATGGCTTTTCGGTCCACTTTGTTGGCTCTTTGCTCTTTCTCTCAGATCAGACAGGGACGTGACTGCCACACTTATTATTGGACACTCTCATCTGGCCAGTTGGAACTCAGATCATCTTGGCATCACTTGGCGACTGAGAAACTTCCAAAATCGAAAGACTTGTCCACGCATCATTGAAGAGAAAATGACTGGAAACCTCTTGTCCAAGGAAGCCTGACCAGCAGGGAGTGCTAATACTTCATCAGCTCTGACATCCAGGGAGTGAGCATTAAGTGAACAGGTGAAGTGATGAGTGAGTGTGAGCTGGCAGTGTTGGAGGCGTTTGGAGAGGACCTGTTCTCGGAACAGATGATCTTCTTGAAGGTAGTGGGCCGTCCTGCTCTGATGGGGTTCACTTGTTCCACCATCTGGGAACCGAGAATGAGAACAGTGTGGGCTGAGACGGATGTACTGAGTGAAGGGACGGTGATGGTGGACGCCGGTCTTCAGAGGAGCGCAGTGAAGGAGAACAAGAATCAGCCTGTGGGATGGAGTTTAAACAGATGGGAGCAGATCCAGCAACAGTCTGTAAGGGTGGGCAGTGGAGATCAGAAGGTGTGGAGGAACAAGAGCCTGATGTGGTCCATCTGAAGGGGTTTCACTTTGCAGAGCTGTTACAGAACATTGTCTTGGATCAGGTTCCTCTGCGTGAAGAGAAGCGGGAGAAGGACAGCCGCGTTTAACGCTTTTAACGACCTTAACACGGTAAAAGTGACTAAAGTTTCAGGTCAAGGAACCTCTGCCTCTTTCTGTTCCCCCTTCCGTTCCCTCCTGCTGCTCTTCGGAGAACAGCTGGAGTCCTTGTTCTGTTCTCTTCTGTGTTTTTTTTTTTGCTTCGTCTTTAAGAAGAGCCTTCAGGGATTAATCTCATTAAAAGTGAGATGCTACACAAGACAGGTCAGAAGACAGCTGCAGAAATTAATAAATGATATCAACGCTCATCATTTATGAATGACACGAGAAAAAAAAGGATAACAAAACACTCATTAAAACCGTGTCACTTTACTTTACAGGGACCGTATCCCGCATCAGGTCCACTAACGTTCTGGCACCCAATGGGGACTTTTAACTTCACGCTTAAAGGGCCAAACCAAGTTTCCTGTATTTTGGGTTGTTTTTATTGATGTCGTGTGTAAAAAAGGTTAGAAAACATTCCAGATTGATTCTGTGATGTCACAAACACAGCCACACCCACTCAGCCTACTGCAGTTTTGCCCTGCACTTTCATTTTAGCTCTGCCCATTTCGCTAACAGCATTTTAGTTCCAGGGGCAGCGGTGGCCTAGTGGTTGTGGCGTTGGCCACGTGATCGGAGGATCAGGGGTTTGAACCCCTTCCCAATGGGTTGCCCTGAGGTACCCTTGAGCAAGGTGCCGTCCCCGTCCCGCTCCTCCCTGCGATGGGCTGGCGACCTGTCCTCCCCGTTTGGGACAAGCGGCAGATGATGACGACGGCATTTTAGTTCCATCCTTTTAGCTCATGTCAGTTTAGCCCCACACATTTAGCCTACAGCAGTTTGGATCTGCTTGATCACTTTAGCTCCACCCATTGTCCTCACAGCAGTTAAGCCCCGCCCATCCAGGCTGAAGTTTTGTTTTTCGAATGTATTTCACTACAGCGTCGGACTAGTGTTTAGGGACAAGGCCCCCGGATCAGAAGGTTCGAATCCTAGACCAGAAAGTTGCCCTGAGCTACCCTTGAGCAGGGTACCATCCCCACCACTGCTCCCTGGGTGCTTTCAATAGCTGCCCCCTGCTGGATGTATGGGTAAAATGCAGAAGTGTTATTTTGTTGTGTCTCACTGTGTGCTGTGTTTCATGATGACAAGAATAGTCGCTTTCACTTACAGCACAGCCAATCAGGACAGAGCTTATTTACATAAATCAGTCTTAAAGGCACAGTAACAAAAGAGCTGAGTAGAAAACCATGTAGGAGTTGTTTTTTATATTATCAAATAAGAGTTTGTTTTTAAACAAATCCCTTTCCTTTGTTCAGCTGTGAGTGGATTAAACTGACCAACTGATTTGGAGAAATAAAAAAGGAATAACCAACAAAAAAAACATGATCATTAATCCGTAAAGTGTGAGCTGAAATGACCTGAAACATCTTTCCTTTGGAGAGACAATCTGGAACATGAACCTGTGGAAGTTTTCCGTGACTGGTCCAGGTTTCTCGGCCAGACCTTTGCTTTAATGAGCAGCATCTTCCCAGAGGGTGCTGTGCTGGGATTTTCTTGGCGGGTCGAGGTCTTTCTGAAAGGAAAGAGAGAAAGGATGGAAACACTGTGGGATGAAGCAGCAGGAGGTTTTATTTATTTATTTACTCCCTTGTTTTTTCCCCTGCCTCCTCACCTGAATGACTGATGGTCTCTGGCAGGGGTGCTATAAAATATTTACAGCTCAGAGGATGGACTGGGCTCCGGTGGGCTGATTGCGGGTTTTCGACGCCAAAACAACTTCTGCAGGACATGGTGAGGGTCACCCAACAGGAGACCAAACTCAGATAATCCATAAAGACTGGACTGGACATTTCCTTCAGCTCTTCACTGAAACAAATTCACTCCCAGTCTCCCCAGTTCTTCCCCAAACTCACCCAGTCTTTCCAATTTTATCCTAGTCTTTTCCAGTCTCTCCAGTTCTCTCCCAGCCTCCCCAGTCTCTCCAGTTCTCTACCGGTTTTTTCACTGCTCTCCTGATCTTACCTAGTCTCTCAGATATTTATCTCAGCATCTCCCCCCATTTTCTTCATGTCTCTTCCAGTTCTCTCTTGGTCTCTCCCAATCTCTCCAATTTGCTTATGGCCCAGTTTGTCCAATTCTCTTGCAATTCTCACCCAACCCTCTCCTAATGTCTTCCAATCTCTCAGAATCTCTCCCAGTTTCTTCAATTCTTTCCAAATCACCCAGATTCTCTCCCAGCCTCCCCCAGTCTCTCCAGTTCTCTCCTAGTCTTTCCCAGTCTCTCCACTTCTCTTTTGGCCTCTCCCAGTCTCTCCAGTGATCTCTCTTTCTATCCCAAACCGTGATTCTCTCTTCCAATTTCTCCTACTGTCTTCCAATCGCTCCAATTCTCTCCCAGTTTCGTCAATTCTCTCCTAATGTCTTCTCCCAGTCACATTCACACAGGCGCCAGCAGGAGAAAACATGACCAGAGCTCTCGCTAATGTCGCTGTTTCACGGTGTGTTATGAAGCTAAAGCTAATGCTAACTTGGAGTAAACAGCCCCATTCAGCCTATAGCCGTTAAGCCTCCCCCTTTCCCACTGAAGCCATAAGGAGTGTTTCAGCCTTCTTGGTGATCCAATCAGCACTCAGCTCGTTTACACATATCCGCCTTAAAAGGTCCCGTAACAGCCAGCTTAAGGAAATCATGTAGAAAGGAATTATTTCAGGGGCACAACAGCACGCAAACAGTGTGAAAAAATAAAGGAGGAGTGCACAGAGAAGCTGAGAAAGAGAGAGAAAGAGAGAGAGAGAGAGAGAGAGAGAGAGAGAGAGAGAGAGAATGAGAGAGAGCAGAGAAAGAGTGCAAGGTCTCCACCTTCTACAGGCTAAAACCCAGGGTGCAGAGAAAGAGATGGAGGAAGGAGAGAGCCCGAGGAGAGAACAGGTCAGTGGAGGTGAATTGGATTTCTTAGTGATTCTGTATCACTCAATTATAGTCTTTCTGCTGCAGCACTCAGGGGGGTTGGAGCTCCACAGAGTCCTGTGACACAGAGTGAAGACCACTCAGATCAATACAGCTGCATATCCACTATTTCTGGATGCCTGATGTCGTACGGCGTGTGGGAGGGTCCTGGGACAAGGAGGATTATTATTAGAATTATTAACATGATCCGTTGGAATCATTGAGTCGTGTGGATTCCTGACTCGGAGGAGGATCTCCAGTCACCTGAAGACGTAGGTCACACTCCAGAAAGGTCGACTTTTGAAGCACCTCTAGTGACCCGTCGACCCTTTGATACACCAAAAAGACGCTGCTTCTGTTTAAACCCACGGCCTCGTCCTCTGTGAGTCCCATCAACCGTCATGGGGTGGTGGTGGTCTAGTAGGATGGACATGATATTGCCTATGAACCTCTGGCTCAAGAGGTCCCAGGTTCAATCCCACCTCCAGCACTACCACCACTGGGTCCCTGAGCAAGACCCTTAACTCTGAGTGTCTCCAGGGGGGACTGTCCCTGTAATCAGGACATGGACGTCTCTCCAGATAAGAGTGTCTGCTAAATTGAATGTAAATGTAATGTAATGTCCTGGAAGTGTCGCCTTCACACCGATCACTTCCTGTTTCACGCTCTAAGCTGTAGGCTCGGCCTTCCTGTAAGCAGAATGGAAATCCTGGGCGTTTTTTCTCGTGCTCGGCGGGATTGCTTATTGATTGTCGCATTTGTGAACATGTCCTCCTTTGCCTTGTCCAGAATATTTCATGCTGCTATATGTGCCTGTCCAGAAACCTCTCTCTCTCTTTCAGGCCCCCTTTTTTATATCCGCAGCAGAGGACGTAATCGAGCGTGAGACCCATTCTTCTTGCGCTTTTTGCTTGGACCCAACGACCCGACTCGTTTATCGATGGCGCAGCCCAGACTGCTCTTGTTCACTGTTTGCCAGGGATAATCCCCTTTCTTGGCTTTGAATTGAGCGCATGTCCCAGTTTCCCCAGTCTGTGTCTCCTCACCAACTGTCCTCCTTGTCTCCACCAACCTCTCTCTCAAATCCAGGATATCCTTGTCATCCTCTCCGCTTTTGCTTCCTGATGTCCGGCCCTTCCACCAACATGGCCACAAATCAGGGATCCACGCCCACGAGTCAACCCTAGGTCCTCACCAGAGTCTAACGTGTGAGTGAGAAGGTCCTGGGTTGATTCCCAGGTGAGACGGTCTTGGTCCTTTCTGTGTGGACATGTTGTCCCTGTGTCTGTGTGGGAACCTCTGGTTTCCTCCTTCCATCCTAAAACGTTCAAGTCCGGTAGACTGGATAAATTTTCCTCTAGGTGTGGTCTTGCTCATGTGTCTGCCCTGCGATGGATTGGGAACCCGTCCAGGGTGTGTCTCCGCCTTTTGGCCTATGAGAGGAAATATTTCCAGCACCACCCATGTCCCTAAAATCAGGACAAGTGGCTCAGAAAATGAGGGAGAAAAGTGAGCATCTAACAGCAAATTAAAAGTGTTCAAATTTATGCTCTATGTTTGTGGGCGGAGCCTCGTCCCATTAGACCGTACGTCTACAGATCAGCGACTGATCATCACCTGGTCGTACGATTCCTGAGAACCAGAACCACAGATTTCAACCACGGGTTCCTCCCGATTCTGTTCTGATGTTGCAGGTTCACTTGTTTTAGTTTCTGCTCCAATATTACAGCAGGTTCTCCCCAAAATCAGACCAGACGGCGGAGTGATAGAGTGAGCGCCCCCTGTTGGCCCAAACAAACACAGCACGAGACGTCGGCCCGGCTTGTTTTTAATTGACAGGTAAAAAATGGAACCGTTTCTTTGACGGCTCCAGACTTTGTCCAGACATCCGGTTCCCCATCACATGTATTTTTCAATATCAAAAACAAGCACAGTGTGGGATGTCTGCACAGTTAAAAGGAGGACGTTTCCAGCTGGGGACAGGCCACTGTAACGGGGACTCTCCTCGCTGGGTTTGAGTCAGGGATGATGCAGACGAGATCCCAGCGTGGGTTGCTTGTTGTCTGTGGTTGCTGCGCCTCCCGAGGGTTAACGCAAGAGTGGATGTGGTGGAATAAAGCGAGGCCCTGATCACAGAGAGCGTATATGATGTTTAAACACATTGGGTTTACTGATTTATTTTAATTACGGCTGTGATTTAGCACCGAGGGCCGCCGCCCCCACCGCCGGAGCCGCCGCCGCAGCGGCTAAAGGAGCTAAAGGACCGGATTAACGGAGTGTGAAATGATATGCTAATGTGTTTTTATCAAAAGCAGCCCAGCCTGTATCAGAGAGAGTTTAGCCGCAGCTTTCTGAAGAATCTGTCATGTTTCAGATAAGACTCCGAATAAATATCCCAATACGGCCCTTCCTTCCCCGCAATGTTTTTATTCTCTTTTCAGCTTCTGGCTGTTTTATTATTGATTAGAGGTCTCCAGTGTTTGTTTATTCCACAGAGCGGCGGCAGAATGAAGATAATTAACAGAAGAATAAATAATAAAGCTCTCATTCGCTCAATGGGATCGACATGAAAGGTGGGACGGGATCAGACGCCGATTAGAGCGCCGCCCTGCTGGCTGGGAAAAGACGCCGTCTAAGCTTCAATACGCGCGATTTGCTGTTGAGCTTCGGCGTCATGCTTAGCTCCTCTCAGGTGTCCAGAGGGGATCGGCCGTCTCCTTGTCTTCCTGTCCCCCTGCGTGTCCTCCTCTTTGTTGTTCCTCATCTCCTCTTTCTTGCCAGCTCAACGTTGTCCTCCTGATATACTATTCGTCTCTCATCTGGACATGTCCAAAACAACACAGTCTCACTTCTATCACTTTGTCTGCAAAGCATCCAACCTGAGCTGCCTCTGTAATAAACTGCTTCCAAATCCTGTCCAACCTCGTTCCTCCTGCAAATCTTAGCAGCTTTAACTCTGACAACTCCACCGCCCGCCATAGCTGGTCTCACTACCATCTCCAACCCGTATAACATAGCTGGTCTCACTACCATCTCCATCTTGTATAACAGAGCTGGTCTTACTACCATCTACAACTCATTTAACATAGCTGGTCTCACTACAGTCTCCAACTCATATAACATAGCTGGTCTCACCACCATCTACAACTCGTACAACATAGCTGGTCTCACTACCATCTCCAAACGTATAACATAATTGGTCTCCCTATCGTCTCCAGCCTGTATAACACAGCTGGTCTCAATACCATCTCCAACTCGTATAACATAGCTGGTCTCACTACCATCTCAAACTCATATAACATAGCTGATGTCACTATCATCTCCAACTTGTATAACATAGCTGGTCTCACTACCATCTCCTACATGTATAACATAGCTGGTCTCACTACCATCTCCAACCCCTATAACATAGCTGGTCTCACTACTATCTCAAACTCATATAACATAGCTGGTCGCACTACCATCTCCAACCTGTATAACATAGCTGGTCTCACTACCATCTCAAACTCATATGACATAGCTGGTCTCACTACTATCTCCAACCCGTATAACATAGCTGGTCTCACTACCATCTCAAACTCATATAACATAGCTGGTCTCACTATCGTCTCCAACTTGTATAACATAGCTGGTCTCACTACCGTCTCCAACCCTTATAACATAGCTGATCTCACTACTTTTTCATACCCGTGTAGCATAGCTTCTCCACCCATTCCAACCTGCCTGCACTCTCTTCCATCCGTCCATCCATCCATCCATCCATCCATTCATCCATCCATCCATCTATCCATCCATCCATCCAGCCAGCCAAGCCAACCATCCCTGAAGGAGAATGTGTGGAGCTGGTGATGCTGATTGGCAGGAGAATATTTATTCTAACAGCTCAGGAGGAGAAAGTGGATTTGGTCAGCTAGTCAGATCACTGTGGAGTCCAACTTAAAACCCCAAAACATCAACCAGCCTGTCCAGAGTCTCATCACACGTGGAGAAGAGACCTGAATCTGGAACCGTAAAGCGTAAAGAGCATTTCTACTGAGAGATGGGGGAGAGGGAGGACCACCCTACACACCCAGAGAGAGAGAGGACACTTCTACTGAGTGATGGGGGAGAGGGAGGACCACCATACACACCCTGAGAGAGAGAGGACACTTCTACTGAGTGACGGGGGAAAGGGAGGACCACCCTACACACCCAGAGAGAGAGAGGACAGTTCTACTGAGTGACGGGGGAGAGGGAGGACCACCCTACACACCCAGAGAGAGAGAGGACAGTTCTACTGAGTGATGGGGGAGAGGGAGGACCACCCTATTTAGCTGGATTACAAATGAACTGTGATGAATTCATGAACTTTTTTCTTTTGTATTTTCTTCTCTTTCACCAGCGTGGCTCCTGCAATGGTAACGTAGCCTGAAGAACCCTAAAGAGTCCAGATTTGATGGACACAAGACCCTAAACTTATGGTCTAGATTGGGCAGCGGGGGCCAGGCGTTTAGGGAGTTGACCAGGTTCAGAAGATTGTGGGTTTGATTCCTTAACTGGTAGGTTGCCCTGAGGTACCCTTGAGCAAGGTACCATCCCCGTCACTGGTCCCAGGCGCTTTCAATAGCTGCCCCCTGCTGCACATGTGTGAGTGGGTGAAACGCAGAGTTTGAGTTTCGATGTGTTGTGCTGTGTTTCACAATGACAAGGGTAGTCACTTTCACTTTTTTCACTTTTTTTTTTTACACCTGCAATCACTAAAGAAGGAAAAAAAGCTCCTCACGGTGTTGAAGAAACATGTTGGAAGTTTTGCACTGCTTTCTCTGTTTTGAACATCTTCAGTCCCATCCTGGGGAGAAAACATCTAATTTGTGGGAGTAAACAGCGCACGCCTCCTGACCACGCAGTCCAAACTGAAAAGAAGGAGCGAGAGAATAAAAGAGTGAATGAAAAGCTACGTTTGGAGGGTAAACAGACACAACGCTGGAAGCAGCCAAATTACGGCCTGCCATTCGTCGCTCAAAGCAGGAAATGCAGGAGCTCTGCTCACTGACAGCCTGATTGAGCCCCGAGACAACGGGCCCAACAGAAGCTGCAGTCACCGAGCCCAGAGGGTCCAACACAAAGCTCCCCGCACCGGGATCTGCGCCAGAGCCACCCATTCACTTTCCTCCCAGCAGAAACCAGGCGCCGCCAACAGCAGGGCAGCCGGTGTCCAGAAGTGTCCGGACGGCCCTTCTAAAGGTGAACAGACACAAAGCGGTCTGTTTCCCTGGAGGGACGGAGCTCCGGCAGCTTGGACGCTTCACACGAGACTTCACCCTGCATCGTCTTTGCTGTGAGAATTTGATTGCATACAGTCAGAGCACATAGGTCAGACTTGTGCCAGAGGATCGTCCTCAGCGGGCCTTGATCTTTGAGTGCTATGGCATCCTTGATGCCATGCTTGGTCTGTTTAAATGTACCTTTGTTGATGGTGCTTGGGCTGTAAGAGGAGAACAGGTTCCCCTGATGTTCCTCAGGGAGAACTGTGGGTTCAGCTTTTCTCTCTCAGCTCTAATAGGATCCGCAGACCACAACAGATCTCTTCTTCTCATCAGAAGCTCACACTCCACACTCCATCATAGCAAAGCAGCGCATGAGAAGCTCCATCTGTCCACATTAGCTCCACAGCGCCCCCACAGTGATGGAGGTCCTTCATTAAGCAATGGCTTTGGGAGGAGCAGGCTGATGGATGGAGACTTTTAGGAGATGGCAAAGAGAACCAACTGCTGGAAAAGCCGCCTCCCCTCCACCCCCCTCCATCTCCTCCTCCCTCGCTGTGTTCCATCCGCTCATCCAGATGAGGGAAGTCTAAATGCTTCTCTTTATTGATTTCCTCCTCTTTTAATGGCACGAGGAGAGCGTCTGCTCCATGTCCAGCATCTAATGGATCTTCCTCCGTCTGTAAGAAACGCTGATGATCCACCACGTCATCGGGGCGGAACGTTTTCAGAAAAGAAACGGGTGAAATACATCAAGTCTCTGAACGTAGAAGAAATGGCAGGATGACAAAATGCAACATTTTTAACATCTAATTCTGAAGTTGGCCAAAACTATTTGGATTAAATAACATTTTCTAATCCAGCGCTAATTACGGGAACTGGGTGGCCTGATACAAAAGGTGCTGCTTTCATTTCTAAATGCAAATTTCAGGAAACGACATTCATCGTCATCAAACCCAAACGTCTTCAGGCCAGATGAACTGACACTGCTGTCCCAATACTTACGGAGGGAAATGCCTGTGTTATTTTGGAGCTCAGTTTCATTCAGATGAGGATGGATGCTTTAATTTGTGTCACAGTGTGCTGTGCTGCGTGGTCACGACGACGAGGAAAGTCACGTTCACTTTCACTTTCACATGCTTCTTAGAAACTGTTTCCGTGAATTTTCTACGAAAAGCAGCCTCCGTTTTTTTTCGTCGAATTTGCTAAAATCAATTTCCTAAAAAAATAAAAAAAATAAAAAGTTTCCAGCCCACTTTTGTGTGGTTTATATGGAGCAGCTTTTCTGCAGGGAAGCTCGGCCTAGTCTTTACAGAAGCACAATGCTTACACACCACCGTACAACATTAGCTGAAAGCTAACAGCGCCTGAGCGGAGGAGTCAATAAAAGTGTGTTTGCTTTTCCTGGCGCTGCTTTTTTTTTCTCCTGCCTGGCAATAAAGTCTGATTTTATTCCGAGTGCTTGCTCCGTTTGTCTCTGCGCATCACTTCCAGCTGTGGAGAGGAGATAAGATATCAGCCCCTGATCTCCATCTTGAAGGTGTGGGGGAAGGTTTTCTGCTGCCAGTTCTGAAACTGCTTTCGCACCCGTCCCAGAAACACCGCTCCGGAAAAAAGGCCTCCGGGATAAAAGCGGCAGCCGAGTGAAAGGAAGCGGCCGAGTGAACTGAAGCGAGTCCGTTTCACAGCGGGACGGCTCGGGCCGTATTGTCCAGGCTTGTCAAAATAAAAACCGTTCAGCTCTGCAGAAGAGACGAGGAGCTTCTTTATGCAGAAACTTTCCTCTCCATTTGTCCAGGAAGTCGTTTTTCACCCCATCGACCCTTTAAGCTTGTTTTGGAAGCGACTTTTTGACTGTGTCGCATTCTTCACCCTTTCATGCCTGGCCTTCTCGTTCTTTCTCTCAAAAAGATCTGTCCACGCTCTTTCCATGACCAGCCTCTCTTCATGATGAAGGATAGAAGCTTGGCGCTGTGCTTGCACCAATTATAGGTTTTAGTTCTGCACAGATGTGGCTGGATTTTTGTCTTCAGGCCGGCGTCCCCTCACCTGCCGGGGGAAAACTAATCGTCCTGCTGCTTCAGAAGAAATGCAGGATGTCAAACTCAAACGAGTTTGCGAGACGCCTCGGTGACGGAAAGAATAGCCTGCTGAATGACTCTCGCACGCCTATCCGGCAGAACGAGGCAGCGCTGACTGGGCCTTATTCAACATTTATGAAGGTCTTATTTCACCGTCAGTCTGAAGGACAGCTCCTTCAGGCATGAACGAAAGGAACGATAGTGATCTGAGCCCTGCTGAAGGTGAAGAAAGGTAGTCTACAATACCTTAGGAGCCACCATCACGGTATTCCTGAGCTCCTGCTGGTGTGGGTTTCCTCCCTCTCAATATAGGCTTAATCCTCCACCTCTCTGCAAAACCTGGATGGAAAAGCCAGAAATGTGGAACGAGGGAGGAGAGGATGACTTTGTGGAATAATTGCTGTATGAAAGTCCTCTTTCAGCTTCTGCCCCCTGTGTGATGAAGCACTTCAGTGACAAAGAAGAGAAGAAGAAGAAACATGGAGCCATTGTCTGCAATGCTGAGGATATCATGGAGAGTACTTCAGAGAGAAACGGAGGAACCAGCCTTGTTGTTCACATGTAATAGAACTTTTCCAAAACATGAGGTCATGAGGAGAACCTTCTGCCGTTTGTGTCCATGGGTCCTCAAGAAGACAGGCCAGCGTCGTTGTTCCCACGGCTCAGTGAACCTCGATTAGGACATCCCAGAAGCAGTTTGCCTCTTTCTCTTCACTATTTGTGTAATCTGACACTAGGGGGTGCTCGCATCCTGTTAGCTGATGTCTAGAACATGTGATCAAACAGACAAGCACAAAAAAAACAGTCACGCTGGACTTTTCATCACCTATCTTAGATCATGTCCCACAACAAGAGGTAAAGGTGTTTGTCGTTTGGGCCCGACTCAAGCCTGAATCTGCTGACTCAGGACAGACCTGACTTCCTTCTCTGTTGTCTGCTGCAAATTAAAAGCCCTCTCTTGCTAATGACTGGCGGCCCAAAGCTGCTCTGAAATCCTTTGTCTCTGTTGAGTTAATGGGGTGTCTAAGTGTGCAATTTACGTGCTATTAGCAAAGGTCTGAAACAACACAACTTCAGATTTAATTACGCTTACAAGAAGGTCTAAAAGGCATGCAGAGCATAAGAAAGACTTGGGTGGTGTGCCTCTGAACTTTTTCACTTCTTTGCTGATCACCTACAATGCAGGTGCATGGCTGGGTGACCTTAGCTCAGTGTTTTTAGAGGCGGTCTTCAATCGCCATCCATCTAATCCACCATCCATTATGGTTCTTCACTGAGAGCCTTGACGCCAGTGCTGAATGCTGAGTGTTTTTTTTGGCCATCCTCCACGTGCCAAAGTATTGCTCTTCTGCAAATCAGCACACTTTAGGTGTAATCCCCTTCCACCACTTAGCCCTACCCTTCTACTTGCACCTTCACATTAAGGCTCCAGCCCTGGAGGTCCAGTTTTTTTGCATAGTTTGGTAGTTGCCTCCTCAAGCACGTTCACTAACCCTGGGCGAGCTCAAAGTGGCATGCTCAAGAAGGAAATTCGGCAAAATGGACATGATGAAAGTTGTCCACCCCTGCCTTTAGGTGCTGGGTGTCCCAGGATATGTTGGGATAGAGGGTAGGATGAAATGAAAGTAACTTTTAGTCATTGTGAACACAGGGAACCACAACCAACACATCCTCTGTATGTAACCCACACCATCCAGGAGGGGGCTGACATATCCTGCACCCGGGGAGCAGAGACGGGAATGGTACCTTGGGAAAGGAACCTCAGGGGAACCTTCCGATCACAGCCTTCTGATCCTGGGGTCACATCTCGAAATAAAACAGGAGAGCAGTGTTAGGGCTTCATGGGACAGGAACGTCATGAAACAAAGTCACTGGTAAGTAGCTGTGCAAACAACCTCATTTATTAATGTTTCAATTTTTCAACAGTTACGAACCCTGTTATTTTGTGACCTTCAAACCGCTCGTATTAATGACTTCTCGGAAGACAGATTGTAACCATTACCGATTTGTGCATGATCTCAAATTTGGACCCGTTTTCCATTTATAATCCATTATTCACGTCAAACCCAGCCCTGAGTGGACGGCATGTTGGGTCAAATTCTGTCGTTGTTTTATGTTCTTTCAATAAAGCTACTTGATCTCATTTCCTGGAGCTTCAAGGGTAAATCAACAGTGTATCATAGAAGGTCAAGGAAGATGATCAAGTATGCATTGAAGGAGGCAAGGTAAACTCATTTATAACATCTCTCTCTCTCTCCTTCTACTTGCTCTGAGTGGTGTATGAAAGCGGAGGTTTGATTAGGAGATATTCATCTCTTCGTTTCATTAAGACGTGTTTGCTGAGAGTGAGCCGGGACTAAGAACAGGAAAGTAATTCCCAGGTTTAATCTGTGATCACAATAAAACTCTGGGAAGAGAAACACGTATGAACCCTTTCGCCTGATGTCCTGTTACTGCTACAACTACAGAAGACAGGAAGACAGATGGCTGCATCGACTGTACGCTCACGCTGGAAGCGACGAAGGCATCAAAGTGACTGTAAGTCATTCATTTTCTGTGTAAGCGTCTCTCGGCAGCATGGTGCATTCTGGGCGCTAAAGGGCATCAGAACGAATTCAAAGGATGGAAAACCTAATGAGCTGTGACGTGGTTTGGTGGGGACCAGTTAGTTTCTAGGAGCTTCATTCTAGAGAAGATGTGGGTGTGAACTTTAGTAGCACTGAACATCAGTTCCCAGCGAGAACGGAGGACGGGGAACCCGGTAGGGCTGCCTTTCATCTCCCACACTGTTCATTTACAGAGACCAAAATGAAAGTCTGGACCGATGTGTCTGAAGCACAGAGACACACAGCATGGCACACAGTGAGACACAATGAAATGCAACCTCTGTATTCAACCCACACGCATCGAGCACCCAGAGAGCAGTGACAGGGATGGTACCTTGCTCAAAGGAACCTTAGGACAAACATGCTGGCCTGGAATTAGAACCCACAACCTTCTAATCAGATTCTCTGACCACAAAGCCACCGATGCCCCAAGAGAAAATCAATGTTGGAAGTTGATCAGTAACATTATTGATTTTGAACATCAGAGCTTATCTTAGCATGACTAAATGTTAAACCGGATCAATGTACATTTTTAAACCATTATTTGGTTTATATGGATGATACTGTGGACCAGGAGGTGTTAGCGGAGCTTCACTGATCTCCACATTTCTGTGAAGATAAGTCAGGCGTTTACTCTGGAAGGACATTTTACATTTAAGGTACATTTGATTTATTTTAGTCATTGATTGGAGCAAATGTTGAGGCTGCCAGTGTGAACATGCCGGAGTCTTTGTCTTCGTGCTGTCCTCAGACTGAGACGACAGACCTTAAACCTGCAGTAAGATCATCAACCAAGGAGGTTTCGGTCTTGCCGTCCAGAAAGGTGAAGGTCATTCAGGTTGTGCTGGTTCTCCAGGCAGCCCGATCTGGGGCTGAAGCTGAAGCACGGACCGCTCCAGCTCCTCCCCGTCTGTCTCCACACATGTCCTCCTGCACCTTCGCTCAGCTGTCAGTGGGACAACCTTCCCAGGAGGCACCGTTCTTAATAAAATCCTCTCTTTTCCCTCCGCTCTACGCCACATCCCTTCAGGGTGATGGACATTTCTCCAGGGCTTAATTCGTAGCCCTGGTGGTTTGGCTAACCCAGCGGTGGAGATTGAACCAGGACCCGTCACTCAGATTACACCATCAGCCAGTCCCAGATCAGAGACACTGGTCTGAAGATGGAGCTTTGGTCCACAAAGCTGAAAGTGTTTTTACTGAGAATGAAGAGAAGATACATTTATAAAGAACCTCCAGTGAAGAGTCCCTCCTGGTCTCTCACTGCTGACCTTAAAGCACGCGGTCACTCCTACAGCTTTACACTGGGGTCAGAGGTCACATTCAGGGTCATGAGGCCAATTACAATCATAAACGTCTAGTAGAAAAATTATATGAGTAAAAGTGAAAGTGACTGTTCTTGTTGTTGTGAAATACAATACACAGTGAATTACAAGCAGATTATACCTCTGTATTTAACCCACACACCGTGCAGCAGGGGGCAGCTATTGAATGCACCCGGGGAGCAGTGATGGGGATGGTACCTTGCTCAAGGGTACCTCAGGGCAACCTACTGGTTTTGGAATCAAACCCATAACCTTCTGATCCTGGGGTCAACTCCCTAAACACTAGACCACCCTAACCCTTTGATTAGGTGGGTTTTATTTAGAGGCTGGATTACATCAGCATTATTAAAAGTGAAAGTGAGGTGAAAATGACTAATCTTCTCATTGCGAGGTCACAGCACAGCACACAGTGAACCACAATGAAATTGGACCTCTGCATTTAATCCATGCAAACACTGTGCACCCGGGGAGCAGTGACAGGGACGGTACCTTGCTCACGGGTACCTGACCTGTAAAAGGTTTGAACCTACAATTTTCTGATCCTGTAGCAAACTCCATAACCACTAGACCATCACTGTCCCATATTAGATTATGTAAGGAATACAAATGGATTACAGAGGATTATGTATTAATATGGGAGATATGTATGTATTCATATGGGAGATATAAGGGTGGATTATATGGGGATTATAAAGGGTGGATTGTGTGGGGATTATAAAGAGTGGATTATGTGGGGATTATAAAGGTTGGATTATGTGGGGATTCTAATCAGTGGATTAGGTGGTGATTATAAAGGGTGGATTATGTGCGGATTATAAAGAGTGATTAGGTAGGGATTATAAAGGGTGGATTATGTGGGGTTTATAAAGAGTGGATTAGGTAGGGATTATAAAGGGTGCATTAGGTAGGGATTATAAAGGGTGGATTAGGTAGGGATTATAAAGGGTGGATTAGGTGGGGATTATAAAGGGTGGATTAGATTGGGATTATAAAGGGTGGAATGAATGTTATCAGTTAAATATCAGTGGTCGCTCACTGATGTTTGATGGATGTAGATCTTAAAGTGGACAAACAGAGAGGACAGCAGAGGCTCCAGGGTGTTTTAGGGCGTGGGATTATATTTCTAGGTTTTAGGACACCTGTTGCCATGGTTACACTACACCCATTCCCATGATGACATGAGGAGTAATGACTTGTGAGAAGACACGCCCCTGGCTGGCTCTGGATAACTGTGTGTGTGTGCGCGTGTGTAGGTGTGCGTGTGTGTGTTCTGCCTCTGTCCTCTGAGATAATATTAGCTGCTTCATGTTTTGGCGGAACAGATGTCCCAGCAGCTCCATCTTCACGCTCTAACAGGCTGATGTTGGGGGTCCTTTCACCTCTTGATCTGGGACAGATGGACACACTTCCTCTTCCTGTGTTTCCCCCAAAGACATGCAGCCCTTCGCGGACCTGGTCCAGTCCAAATAGTGGACACTGCTCCACCTTAAAGCTCAAATGTTGCCCAAAAAGTCTTCACCTCAAACTGAAGAGACGGAGCAGATAGTAACATTAATGTTTCTAAGAAAAACTGGAATGCTGGTTCCACCTGTTTTCTGGTCCAGAAGAAGCAGATGGGACTCCTACAGGTACCGTCAGAGCTGCTTTCCTTCAGGCCTGACTGTCTGCAGGAGATAGAACATCTCCTGAGCTCTTTTCAAGGCCCTGTTTGCCTCAGGACAAACTGCTCGCTGGGACATAAGCAGAGCTTGCAGGCCTTTGACTCCTTACGCTCCACAGCAGTGGAGCAGCTTGAGGGGTCTAGAACCCAGAGAGCTTTAACTTCAGGAGGAGATAAAGATCCAGTCGTGCTGCTCCACGGGTCCCTAAACACACTTCATCCAAAAGACAGGTTCCTTAATGTGGGAACCAGGAATGAAAAGAACCATTCAAACCAAGACTGTTCTGCTGTACCTGCGCCCCCTACAGGTGAACGCTGACCCTACAAAGACCGTTCTGCTGTACCGGCGCCCCCTACAGGTGAACGCTGACCCTACAGAGACCGTTCTACTGTAACGGCGCCCCTACAGGTGAACACTGACCCTACAGAGACCGTTCTACTGTACCGGCGCCCCCTACAGGTGAACGCTGACCCTACAGAGACCGTTCTGCTGTAACGGCGCCCCCTACAGGTGAACACTAACCCTACAGAGACCGTTCTGCTGTACCGGCGCCCCCTACAGGTGAACACTGACCCTACAGAGACCGTTCTACTGTAACGGCGCCCCCTACAGGTGAACACTGACCCTACAAAGACCGTTCTGCTGTACCGGCGCCCCCTACAGGTGAACGCTGACCCTACAGAGACCTACTGTACCGGCGCCCCCTACAGGTGAACGCTGACCCTACAGAGACCTACTGTACCGGTGTCCCCTACAGGTGAACACTGACCCTACAGAAACCTACTGTACCGGTGTCCCCTACAGGTGAACACTGACCCTACAGAAACCTACTGTACCGGTGCCCCCTACAGGTGAACACTGACCCTACAGAAACCTACTGTACCGGCTTCCCCTACAGGTGAACACTGACCCTACAGACACTGTTCTACTGTACCAGCGCTCCCTACAGGTGAACGCTGACCCCACAGACACCGTTCTGCTGTACCGGCGCCCCCTACAGGTGAACACTGACCCTACAGACACCGTTCTGCTGTACCGGCGCCCCCTACAGGTGAACACTGACCCTACAGACACCGTTCTACTGTACCGGCGCCCCCTACGGGTGAATGCTGACCCTACAGAGACTTACAGTACCGGCGCCCCCTACAGGTGAACACTGACCCTATAGACACCGTTCTACTGTACCGGTGTCCCCTACTGGTGAACGCTGACCTTAAGGAGACACAGCAGCTGTAAAGAGGCTGCTCCTCCTCTCTGATGATGATCTAATGTTGATGTGATACTTCGTCCACATCTGTGTAACGATCCTGAGCAGGTGCTCGTGAGAGTCATCCCTCCACCAGCGGAGATTAGCTGTGTTTTTATGGATTCACCCACAGGAACCTGCTGGAAGAGGTGATGAAGAGTTCCATCAGGTTGAGAGAAGAGAGAGACAGAGAGGACGACTCTGTGGAAGAGCTGGAAGATGTTCGTCAGAGGAGAAAGTGAAGCAGAGAACATGCAGTTTCTATCTATCTATCTGTCCGTCCGCCCGTTCATCCGTCTTTCTATCTATCTATCAACCAGGACTTGGTTTCAAAATAAAAGCCCTTTTAAATGAAAGTGAAAGTGACTTTAAGTCATTGTGAACACAGTGTAGCACAATCAAACACATCCTCTGTATTTAACACACACACACAAACACCGTACAGCAGGGGGCAGACATATCCAGCACCTGGTGAGCAGTGATGGGGACGGTACCTTGCTCAAGGGAATAGCTACTAGTCTGGGAATCAAATCCATGACCTTTTTTTTGGGCCTAGTCCTAAATACACTGCTGTCCCTGACAAAAGTGAGAACTTTTAATAAAAAGAAGTTTGAAAACAGACCTGCGGAGCAGCATGAAGAGCTAACAGGCTAACAGAGCTCGTTCATTTTAAAACACAGTTTTCACTAAAACGCTGTAAAAACACTGCAGGCACGTCTAACAGATGTTCCAGCTTTGTTTCCTCGTGAGGACCAGAACAATGTCCCCATTTGGACTGATCGTCTGGCATTCCTCTCATTATAAGGGTCCCCACGAGGAGATATAATCAACACACACACACACACAGGAGAAGATACACTTTAATCAAACACTGCTGCCTCAGTATGCTAGTGTGTGTGTGTGTGTGTGTGTGTGTGTGTGTGTGTGTGTGTGTGTGTGTGTGTGTGTGTGTTTAGAATAACAGCAGGTGAGGAAGCAGGTTCTCCGGGTGTATATTTAGCCCGTGTTTCACAGGCCTCAGAGGAGAACTAAGGAAGAGGCAGAAAAACGCACACACACACACACACACACACACACACACACACACACACACACACACACACACACACACACACACACACACACTCACACTCACAGACACACACACAAACACACACACTCCATTTGGATGTGTTTTATTAATCACAGAGGAGCAATTCTCCACTCTGTAATGAAGAGTGCGAATAAACAAGCCCTTCATCTGCTCCGTCTTCCCCCTCGTCCCGCACTGTTCCCTCGCCGACCTCCAGGGGGCGCCTCCAGGAGGCACGCAGCTCAACAGGCTCCAGAGGACAGTGAAGGGTGCCAATCAGTGCTCGCCTTGAAGGCGGGTGAGGGTTAACAACACTTGACAGTTCCTCACGTTGGCTCATCAAGCCTGCAGTCAAATGGAGGAGCTTTAAAAAGAACGTGTGGACGTCCCAGCAAATCTGCTTCAGAGAATTCATGCCAATAATGCCTCTGGTTTCCGCGCTGGGGATGTCATGACTTTGTGCTCACCTGGAAGATCAGCAGGAACTCACACTCGTGATCACTCCCACCCTGATCATTCAGGAAACCCGTCCTCAACTTCAGGAGGAACCTGTGGGTCGTTATTTCAGTTCCTCCCCTGAACAAACACTGGCAGGACCTCTCCCGCCGTCCCGCTCCGAATGAGACGCTGCGGTAATGACCAGCAGGGACGAAAGATCAGTGATGGAACTGAAGAGACAAAACCAAAAGATACATTGTAGCCTGCCATGCTGCTAACAGCTTGTTTGCTTCAATTATTCGTCCTCCGAAACGCGGGGGCGTCTCCCAAACACTCTCAGAAAAAAACGTTCCCGTTCCATCAAGGGTTTCATCCCCCTTCAGGACCTTTACTGAAACAGAACTCCGGTGTTCCACTTTAATACATTAAAGGACAAACCTGTCCCCACTTCTCCCGGGACAAGGTCACAAACCGGACAGCACTGTACCTCTGAGGGGACTGTCTGTACTCTTATTTCTGACAGTGTTTCAGCATCACCAAGTGGGACTCATGAGCTAGAACCACTGAGAACCTAGACTGAAAAGGAGAACTTTGGAGAAGAAACACTGTCTTCTTGACATGAGGAAGAACCATTGAGGGGAAACAAGACACTAAAGGAGAACCTCCTTAAGAACATGAGCAAGAACCAATGACAAGGACCAAGTCCCAAGAGGAGAAATTACCTAAGATCATGAGGGAGGACTACTGAGAGGAACAAGGACTCACAAGGAGAACCCTCTGAAGAAAACCATGGATAGCTACCAAGACTGACATGAGGACCTCAGAAAGAGAAACACCAGAAGATCTAGAAGAACAACCACTGAGAGAAACCAGCACTCAAAAGAAGAAGATTGGAAGAAAAGGTATGTGTGTGAGGAACCATTTCATCAGTATGAGGAGAACACTTCCTCAATAATGAGACCATTTCTTACCGTTGTTGTGTAATTAACTGAGCTTTAATGGATGCTCGATGAGATCTCACACTATCGACTGAGCGCTGGCTGAGAAATAAACAACATTTCACAGCACACAACAGATGTTGGACCTATTTGCTGCTCCTTTAGTGCTGATGAGTTTGACCAATTTGCTTTACTTTGCAGTCCATGTGTTGGACCTATTTGTCACATTTGTGACCTATTTGCTGCGTCGGTGTAGCTGATGAGTTGGACCTATTTGCTGCGTCGCTGTAGCTGATGAGTTGGACCTATTTGCTACAACGGTGTAGGTGATGAGTTGGACCTATTTGCTGCGTCGGTGTAGCTGATGAGTTGGACCTATTTGCAACGGGTGTAGCTGATGAGTTGGACCCATTTGGTTGCGCCGGGTGTAGCTGATGAGTTGGACCTATTTTGTTGCGCCAAGCAGAAGGATGAGTTGGACCTATTTGCCGCGTCACGTAGCTGATGAGTTGACTCCATTTGCTGCAAGCATGTAGCTGATGAGTTGACCTATTTGTTATGGCCGTTTAGCTGATGAGTTGGACCTATTTGCTGCGCTGTTGTAGCTGATGAGTTGGACCCTATTTGCAAGGCCATGGAGCTGATGAGTTGGACCTATTTGCTACAATGGTGTAGCTGATGATTTGGACTCATTTGTTGCATCGCCAGAAGGATGAGTTGGACCTTATTTTGCCGTCGCTGTAGCTGATGAGTTGGACCCATTTGCTGCGGGGCCGGGTGTAGCTGATGAGTTGGACCCATTTGCCGCGTCGGGTGTAGCTGATGAGTTAGACCTATTTGCTGCATCGGTGAAGCTGATGAGTTGACCCATTTGCTGCGCTGGTGTAATAGATGATTTGGACCTATTTGCTGCATCGCTGTAGCTGATGAGTTGGACCTATTTGTTACGCCGCCAGGCTGATGAGTTGGACCCATTTGCAAGGCCGGGTGTAGCTGATGAGTTGGACCTATTTGCTGTGTCGGTGTAGCTGATGAGTTGGACCTATTTGCTGCGTCGGTGTAGCTGATGAGTTGGACTCATTTACAAGTGCTGTTGTAGCTGATGAAAGCAACCACGGTCACATTTTTGTTCTACATGAGTTGGACCTCAGATTTAACAACGCTGCAGCTGATGAGTTGGACCTATTTGCTGCGTCGCTGCAGCTGGTGTGTTGGACCTACGGTTGCGCCGGTGTAGCTGATGAGTTGGACCATTTGCTGCCTGTAGTTGATGAGTTGGACCTATTTGTTGCGCCGTAGTTGATGAGTTGAATCTATTTGCTGCTTGGTAGCTGATGAGTTGACCTATTCTTCGCGCGTCGGTGAAGTTGATGAGTTGGACCTATTAACCGGGCGCCGCTGTAGCTGATGAGTTGGATCATTTGCCGCCGGTGTAGCTGATGAGTTGACCTATTTGCTGCGCCGTAGCTGGATGAGTTGACCTATTAACCGCGTCGCTGTAGCCGATGAGTTGACCATTTGTCACATTTGTCTCTACATGAGTTGGACTCACTTTAACAACGCTGCAGCTGGTGTGTTGGACCTATTTGCTGCATGAGTTGGACCTATTGGCCACGCCACAGAGGCTGAAGAGACTCAGTCAGGACAAAGTTGGGGCCCATGAGTTGGACCTTTATGTCACATTTGTTTAGCTTTTTTTGGACATTTGCCAATTTCATCTCTGTCTCTCTGCCCTTTCGTTGTCTCTCTCTCTCTGTCTGTCTGTCTGTCTGTCTCTCTCTCTCTGCCCTCTTTGTCTGCCCTCTCCCACCCTGCCCTCTGTCTCCTCTCTGTCTGTCTTTCTCTCTCTCCTTCCCTCTCTGTCTGTCTGTCTCTCTCTCTCTCTCTCACCCTCTCTGTCTGTCTGTCTACTTTTCTGTCTGTCTGTCTACTTTTCTCTGTCTGTCTGTCTGTTTGTTCACTGTTCACTTTTCTCTCTGTCTGTCTGTCTACTTTTCTCTGTCTGTCTGTCTGTCTGTCTGTCTGTCTACTTTTCTCTCTGTCTGTCTGTCTGTCTGTCTACTTTTCTCTCTGTCTGTCTGTCTGTTCTCTCTGCTCTTGGCCTTGGAAGGCAAACACACTCACCTGTGATGCGCCTGAAGGTCTCAGCTGGTGTTGGGCTTAGCCAGCCTGGACTGTCTGTGTGTGAGTGTGTGAGTGTGTGTGTGTGTGTGTGTGTGTGTGTGTGTGAGAGAGAGAGTGTGTGTGTGTGTGTGTGTGTGTGTGTGTGAGAGAGTGTGTGTGTGTGTGTGTGTGTGAGAGAGTGTGTGTGTGTGTGTGTGTGTGTGTGTGTGTGTGTGTGTGTGTGGGAGGTGTGTGTGTGTGTGTGTGTGTGTGTGTGTGTGTGTGTGTGAGAGAGAGTGTGTGTGTGTGTGTGTGTGTGTGAGTGTGAGTGTGTGTATGTGTGAGTGTGTGTGTGTGTGTGTGTGTGAGAGAGAGTGTGTGTGTGTGTGTGTGTGTGAGTGTGTGTGGAGAGAGAGTGTGTGTGTGTGTGTGTGTGTGTGTGTGTGTGTGTGTGTGTGAGAGAGAGTGTGTGTGTGTGTGTGTGTGTGTGTGAGTGTGAGTGTGTGTGTATGTGTGGTTTGATGTCTGTGGTTTCTGGGCCAAAAATTCTGCTTTAGGAGGGAACATGGTGCTAAAATAATGATGTATTACACAGAACCCAGTGAGAGGGTTGCCAGATTGCGGGGATTAAAAAAAAAATCAAATGAAACAAATGGATGTAACAGAATGGATAGAACCGAGAAGATGGAACTGGATGGATAGAACAGGGAGCATAGGACAGAATGGATAGAACCAAAAGGGTAGAGCCGTATATATACAATAATACAGACCCGAAAAGATACAACTGACTGGAGACCACAGAAATGATAGAAACAAAGGGATAGAACAGAACGAATAGAACTGAGGGGTTAGAACTGACTGGATAGAACTTATTGAATGGACAGAACCAAAAGCACAACACCAAAAGGAGAAAATTGAACAGAACAGAATGAAAAGAACTGGAACTCCACACTTTTAAAGGGATGAGGTGGACACACTGTTATCTAGAACCATACACTGAAGAACACTGTCTCCCACTTATCACACCGACTGCTGACATCATCATGAACCAACCAATTACGCTCTGACTTACAGTGGAAAGCAAAATGCCCCACCATGCCTTCAGGACGTTCTAGATATGCCACTGACTGTAGCACTGCAGTGTGGTTCCCAGATATCAGGCTCCACCTTAATGAAGAGCTCGAGTGTAGCGATGATTTCAGTTGTAGTTTAGCGACAGCTTCAGCGTCGCCCGCAGCTCCTGAACTACGTTCCCTGAAGGTCCCTGAGCGACGGGTTGAGTCACTGCACATTATCGTGAGATGAACATCGACGACGAGGCTGCAGGGGTCGTTCCCTCCCTCCCTGTTCACATCTGGACACGTCTCGCTCTGGCAGGCCGTGACCGTGGAGGACACAGCTGAACCGCCTGCTCCCAGAACCTGGTGGAGGAGACCCTTCACACCCCACTGGAGGTCTTTGCTTTTGGATGAAGCCTTGGGTCCAGTGGACCAATCAGAGACCTGGAACAACATGGGTCCCCCATTCTCCTACCTATAGATCTGCAGCTATTGACCAGTCAATTATCTCCACCAACCCTCAGTCAGCCTCTGGAAGGCATACGGTGGTATTTGTGACATCACAGAGGTGAGCGGTGTTGGAATCAGGATTTTTATCACATTGCCCTCTTAAATTATATATAAAAGTGAAACAAGGTTACCTTGACGATAAATGAAAGAGAAACAGTTCCATCAAAGAGACGAAGAGCGACTCATGATGCTCTTCAGATGCCAGAGAGCTGCAGGAGGGCTCGACCTCGGCTGACCTTCAGCCTTCGCAGGAGAAAAAATCCCACACATTCAGGCTTTCGTTCGCTTCCTTTATTCTGCTCCTCGGGCCCTTTATTCTCCTGCAGTGCGGCGAAGAAAGGCGGCGGCCAAGACCCTGAGCGCCAGCCGTGTGAAAGATACTGCTTATCTCTTCAAAAAGACGGACGGAGGAGGACGAGCAGATGAAAGGCAGGCCAGGCTGGACGTTAGCCATGCCTTACATAATACAAGATACTTTTACATCCATATCTGAGGCAGAATTCCACTCAATCTTCCAACGTTCCTCTAAAATTCAGGGTAGTTTCCAGTGTTGGCCAATGGAACCAGACGTCTGATGCTCCCATGAAATAGCAATGAGACATTTTGCAGAAGATTCTGGAATAAAACCGAACAGTGGAGGGACACAAAGAAAAGTGATTTAGTTCAGATGGACTATTTTACCATCATCACCGTCCCACAGAGACACTCAGAGACACGTGGAGCTTCACCAGGGGACAGAGAATGCACAGATTTGGGACGTCCAGTTCTATTCACCACCTCTGGATCTCAGCGGTGACGGTATCAGCCTTCAGTGAGTCTCAGGATGAGATGTTAAAGCCGGAAATCCATTAAGATGAAGATAAGACCCTGCTGAGGAGCACACAGAGCATCACGAGAGTGGAATTCAAAAGGAGAGAGCCTTGACGCTGTGCGCTGCGGTGTCCTCAAGTCAGCAGTCCCTGTTTTCGTCCCCAGAAATGTCCTGCTTTCCTGTCCATGGTAGAAAGAAAACAAAGATTAGTGCTTGTTTTGGCCAAAAGGGGGCACTCACTGGGTACCTCTTTGGACACTTTAGAGAAATACTGTTAAACTGGAGCAAGAGTGACTCTAGAATCAGAACAGAAGCCCAGGTTTGGGATCAGGGGTTCCGGTTCTCAGGAATTGTACGACCAGATGATGATCGGTAGCTGATTTGTAGAACAGTCTACTGGGACGAGGCTCCTCCCACAAATATGGAGCTTTGCTTTTAACTCGACACCTTTAACGTCAGCCTTAAGTCATGACGTGGGACTTGATTTACAAAATTAGTGCCCAGTTTGAACCGACTGTGGTGTTGTCCACTACGCTGTCCCAAAATTCTAATTATCTGAAAGAATTGAAAAATGCTCTGGATCTTGAAAAGTAGCATCTGCTGAGACATGGCACTCAATGGCCTTCTTAGCCAGCGATGTTAGCATCATGTTAATTGGTTGATTCTCATGTTTACGTGTAGTTTACACGACGACGCTTTCTTATCCTTTTTGTTTTCTGCCTTTTCCACCATTTCTCCGCTGATTGTGCTGTGATTACACTTTTTTTTAATCCCTCAGCTCTCTGATCCTTCTTTCCTAATGACCGACTTCCAGCTGCTTTGGAAGAGTTTCCTCACTCCGATGTCCACTCGTCCCTCCGTTTGAGGCCACGTGGACATCTTCCTCGCTCGCTAACGAGGTAATAATGCAGACGGCAGCCACGCTAATTAAAAGCTCAAGGTTTGCCTTAAAAAGAATACATGAATAAAATCAAAGACGATTCTTTTTTGATCACGAGCTGAGGCCGGTGCAGAATTGCAGACTGTCGCATGAGCGCCCCCCTCAGAGGAGGGAAACAACCAGCATCGGTGATGGACGGCACATCATCCTTCAGTTTTAACTGTTTCAAGATGTGAATCAGAATAATGCTGTCTCCATAGCAACTGGACCAGGATGTCCTCAAGACAAAGCTTCACTACGTATCATTTTTGATGTAGCAACAAAGCTGGACCCACACATTTGACTTAAACAGGATCCTAGGATTTGCAAAAAAGGGACACTACCCGGGTTCAACTTTAACACGTCCTGTCATTGAACTACGAATAAAGACATCACTGAAGACCCCGTGATGTTCATCATGGACCGACTCTAATTGGAGACCAAGACATTCGTGTCCCCAAATAATCAAGGAAACAAAGTTTTTAATGAGCATGCCCTGTCTCCTGCAACCCCTCACCTAAACCACACGGAGTATTTCCAGCAGGTGAGAGCAGGTGAGACTCTGGATAATAACTGGGTTCTGTGTTCTCTGTGTGTTGGTTTTCTCTGGATGAGAACATGGATCATGATTTTGGGTGAACAGGACGTCACGGTCGTCCAGTCGAGAGAAAACGGACGGATCGGTTTTTCTGCATCTCGCTGTTTAAGGGTGAACTCTGGAGATGTTCCTCTGAAGAAAAGCTGCTTTATTCGATTAATGTTTGATTTAAAACTCAAAGTGGAGTCAGGAATTACAGCCGGCCTTTTCTGAGCCTCGTGTCCGCCTTTATTATCTGCCTCGGCCGTCGCCGTGTTTTTACACCACGGCACCTTATTACATTTCCTGATCTTATCTCCATCTGGGCCTTTTCATTTCCTGTCGGCGTCCAGCATCCCCGCGAGCTCCTCCACGATAAAGAGCATATTCTCCCTCGTCTCCTTCCACCTGCTCTCCTCTGATTCGAGCCGATAGCTCAGCTGGAGGCCTCTCCGAGGAGACGCGGTGGATTTTTATCGGAAAGGAGGGATGAGCCGGGTTCATGCAGAGTGGGAGGCTCTGATTGGGAATAATTGGCTCAGGACCTAACGTGAGGTGATTGGACCAAAAAAAGGCTCCTCGGCGGAGGTCCCACAGGTGGGGACCAGAGCCAGTGGATAGCTTCCAGAAGAGCTTAAAATGACATCTGATGGGATTGAACCCTCCTCCACAGCTTGACGCCAAATCTGCACCGACGTTGCCTCCAGTGTGGATGTAACTCACCCTAATCCAGGGTTAATTAGGCAGGGCTAAGCCCGGCCCATTTTCTGACCTGACGGGATGGAGTGTAGTCACTGCGCTTCAGGCTGTTGAGCTCCTCGCTCGTCCAGGTGAGGATAAACTTCTCCAGTGACGTTACAGACCACCAGCGCGGGCTGCTGGGGTTCTTTAGAAAACACTGGCAGGAGAACATATGATCAAGTGGACCAAGCAGTCTGAGTGACTGCTATTAATAAACATGATATTTAATCTTTCCACCAGAGTCCCTTAGATTGTTGCCAAGCAACCCTGGGACACATTAGAGCAGGATGGAAACAATCGCCCTTCATCGTATGTTGCTTCTCTTCTCAAGAACTCTTTCACTCCTTAGTCTGATTCGAATAAACCGTGTACTGCCTCCCCGCTTCCTACTTAGTGAACCGATCTCCTTCTAGTGCACTTTAAAAAAGGACTCCTACTCCTTGCAAAGTGCGTTGAAATGCTGCCTTTTGCTCCCTACATGGTGAACCAAAATGTGAGACATGGTGAGACTCTCTGTTTGCTTAATAGTACACTAAAATAGTACACTAAACAGTCATGTTTCCTAAATAGTGCACTGCAATTCTGATTCTTGCTCCCTACAAAGTGCACTAAAATACAGACTCCCTGTTCCCTACATAGTGACCTAAAATACAGACTCCTTGTTCCCTACCTAATGCACTAAAAAACCGGCTCCCTGTTCCCAACAGAGTGTACTTAAACACAGAGTGTACTAAAATGCTTAGTGCACTAGAATACCTACTCCTTGCATACGTAGTGGACCAAAATACACGAACTGCTACAATTATCAACGATGAGAAGGAGTGTTGCAGTTCTTCCAGGCCGAGGGTGTAAATCCTGTTACGTTAAAAGTGTTAGTGTTGCTGCTTCTCCATTTCACGGCTCAGCTACACGTTTTTTTGAGGTTTATGCCGACAGCGTGATTCCGCCTGTCCTCGGACGAGGCATTTTTATCGTCTGGCTGAGCACTGTGTGCTGATGTTTGCGTTTTTGTTTTTCCACTCTGTGAGAAAAAAAAGAAAACCTGAGGACGAAAGGAAGACGAAGCTAAAGGGGAATAGAAAGATCAAGGCCTCTTCACGGAGGGAGCTGTGAGCCTACGTACCTCCTGATCCACCAAATAACAAGTGAGAGAGAAAGGGAGAGAGAGAGAGGGAGAGAGAGAGAGAGAGAGAGAGAGAAAATGCTTGATGTACAGGACAGTTCTTTTCTCTGCCTGAAAGAGAGGGATGCTCTTTTATCAGGCCTACCCAGAAAGCATCCTTTTTTGTCCTGTAGTGTCTTCGTCCCTCTGTCTCCTGTTGTAAGACAGACAAGGTAGGGGGAGGGAGAGTTCATTCTAAAAAATGAGAGTGCTGGGCTGGGACGAAAAAAATCGAAACATTGAGGCCAAATTAAAACGTATAAATCGGTTGCCATGGCAACAGCACAGTAACGTGAAAATCATTTTACCCCTTGACCCATAGGTGTGGCCTGGGATGTCCGGTGGGAGAACAGCTGGCCTCCTTCAGTAGGGTCAAGAAATCATGTGACACTTCTTTTGCCAGAAGGGGATGAGCGTTTTGACTGGAAATGTTTTAATTGTGTGTCCAACAGTGAGAGGACCTCACCACTGAGAAATGAATTTAGGGGACAGATCAAAGGCAATCGTCCCAGGAATGGAACTGCTTTAGTCCAGTCTAGTGCAAGACTGAACAAAGACAAAGGATAAGTGTTTTAAAAGCTTTAAAGTCAACATTTACTACCATCACCGTTATTCTTCAGCACAGCCTCAACTCTCTTAGACTTTAAGTTGGGAACACTTCTCCAGGCTTCTTGAAGGACGTCCCAATGCTCTTTCTTTTGTTCTCTGCTCTCTTTGGAGATGATCCCACACTGCTTCGGAAACTGCTCAGGGACAGAGACCAAGAGACAAAAACTTTGTCCTTCAGGAAGATCTGGAGAACTTTCTAACCTCCCGCCCACACGTTTGCTTTAATTGCCCCACTCCCAAGCAAGGAAGGACGAATCTACTATCCAAAATCCAACCCCACGGGATGTCTGTTTTCTAAAATGTTTCAAAGAAGACGTGTTCCGTTACAATAGAAGTCGCTGTAATATGGATGTCAGGATGACAGGCAGGTTGTCGAGCTTTAGAAATGGCATAATTGCATGAGTTGACAAGGCAAGAGGCAATCTTATTTCTTCAGTGGCAAACAGTAGAGAGGAAACGAATTTCATCAATGGAAAGGTCTCAAAATATCGAGAAGCAGCTGCAGGAGCAGGAAGCAACGAAGCAGAAAGGTGTCATCACAGGTCACTGGGTTTTCTGCAAAAATCACGGCCCCATGGACCAGAGGGAGCTGGACACTAATCCGTAACACGAGAGCTTTCCCTGGGATGAATGTGTCACCCTGTTCCAGAACACCTGGGAATAAAGAACATCCATCCACCTCGTGAGGCAGATCAACGGATTCATTTGAGCGACATTCAGGAAGATTCCTGTTGGGGTGGTGGTGGTGGTGGTCTAGGGGTACCATACTTGCCTATGGATCACTGTTCAAATCCCACCTTAGCACTACCGGCATTGGGTTCCCGAGCAAGAGCCTTAACACCTGTAGTCAGGGAAGTCGGTCTGGATAAGAGCATCTGCTAAATGCTGTAAATGTAAATTTAAACCTAATCCAAACATGACGGGACATTGAATTAGGACAGGACATCTTGGAATTATGTTTGATGATTGACACCACAAGACACCACAGACATGGAAAAGAAGTGGAATAATGTGGTTGAGAAGCAGAGTCCAATTTAGAACGACGAGGTTCAAGGAGACTCATTTGAACATGGAGAAGAAGCTGCAGCAGAACAATGTGATATGATAAGGTGTCTACAAGCCCCGAAGCCCAGAAGTGAAAAATATTTGGCTCCCGATTTGGAGGATCTCAAGCATGAACTGTGAAGGAAGCTGTGCAGAGTCTTTAGCACTCATTCTGCAAAACAGAATAAAGGTTTCTCAATCTTTTTCTTCTCTTGTTGCCATCAGTGAGGCTAATTGTGATCTCGCAGTGCCATAAAAGATCTTTTTAGATGCAGAATGTGCCTCTGTTGCCTGCAGGAACCTCTTCGAATCATTTCTCCAAGAGTTCACTTTCATTTGTAATTGATCTTCCAGGAAAATCGCTGTCCTCTTTTTCTGGCGAAGAACATTGCAAGGTGCACGTGGGACTCGCTCAGCCTGTCTCAGCCACAGTCTGGCCTTTGTGAGCAGCTTATCTATAAGTAATCAGGCTCCCCAGATGTGTAGACATATCCTGTGCCTTCCATGCAAACACCCAATGGTCATTAGTTCCACCTCCTGGGTGGAGATCAGAGATAAGACCCAGAGTGGCTGATGGAGCTCAGCTCTGATTTATGCTCAGGGTTGACATTGGTTTCATACCAGGGGGTGCTATTTTTTACTATTTACTGCAACTCAACACATTAATCCAACCTCAAATCAAAACTTACAACCAAGAGCACAAAGAACCCAAATCCAGAACATCTTCAAAACAATTCAACACCTCAACATTTAGTCTAATATTTTCATTTCTAGCCTCTAACCTCAGCTCAGCTCCTCCAAGCCAATCCAGTCCTCTTAATCAATACTTTCTACATCAGCACCTCCAACACCAACTCAACACCTCTAACGCCAACTCAGTGATTCCAACATCATCTTCTAACTAACATCTTCAGTTTAAAACTTCCAATTCAACATCTCAACAGCAACTCAACGCCTTCAACTCAAGACATCCAACCCAACCAAAGTCCTCTAGATCATTACTGTAAGCCTCCACACCTCCAACAACAACTTAACACCTTGAACTCCATCCATCCATCCATTTTCTGCCGCTTGTCCCAAACGGGGTCGCGGGGGAGTGCTGGTGTCCAACCCAGCGTACACAGGGTGAGGACGGGGGACGCACCCTGGACAGGTCACCAGCCCATTGCAGGGAGGAGCCTTCCCATTGGAGCCTTCCCATCCCATTCCCATTCGAACCCCCGATCCTCCGATCATAGGGCCAACGCCCGAACCACTAGGCCACCACTGCCCCCACCTTGAACTCAACACCTCCAAAGCAATTCAAAACCTGCAACCTCAACTGAATATCCCATTCCTCAGCTCAATATATAATCAAAAACTTCAACTCAAGATCTCTGACTCAGCTCAACACCAACACCTACTCAAGATCTCTGACTCAGCTCAACACCTTCAACACCTACTCAAGATCTCTGACTCAGCTCAACACCTTCAACGCCTACTCAAGATCAGCAAATCAGCTCAACACCTTCAACACCAACTCAAGATCTCTGACTCATCTCAACACCTTCAACACCTATTCATCATCTCTGACTCAGCTCAACACCTTCAACACTAACTCAAGATCTCCAGCCAAACTCAACACCTTCATCCTCAGCTCAGAACCTCCAATCAATCATCATGATGGTGTCCTCTAATGTCCTCTTTTAGCAGGACAACACTCAGGCAAACACTGTTCAGGAACCAACTGAGGGACAAAGAATCCAAGTTATTCCTCAATCCAAGTTATCTCAGTCTCATCCAGCATCTGTGGAACCGTCCAACTTACGGCACATGAAGAACCTGCTGTTGTTTGGTTGGATGGTCTGGAGTTCTTCACCTCAAAGGCATGTGTTCAATTTCAGATTAGAGGATGCGAGCAAGAGGAAGCGAGCGAGAAAGAGAGAGAGAGACAGAGAGAGAGAGAGAGATAAAGAAATGAATGAACACAGTGTTCAGGTAATGCTTGACTGGTGTAAATTCCCTGCTTTATCGTTCCTCACTGCTCACTGATTTGTCATCCGTTAATTAATTGTTTTATCGTTTCTCGCTGCTTTTCCTCCAATTACTCCAAAGCGTGAAAGACCTTGCGAATGTGGAGTGCAATAAATTATCATCACTTAATTAAACACTGGAGTGTGAACCGGCGTGCAGGTGTGGGCAAAGACTCGTCTCTCGCCAAGAAGAGGTTTCCTTGTGTTTTGCTTTTTTTTGTGACGGAAAGTTCCTCGCTAATTGGATTCCTACCTGCCTGTCTGGAAAAAAAAAAGAAAGAATATCTGCGTAAATAAAATATTTCAATCAATAAAATGGAGCAACATTTTGAGAAAAAGAGGGAATGAAACTCTTTCATTGAAGGAAGGATGGATGAACGTTCTCCTCACCCCCTCACCTGACAGGAGCTCCAGCGGATGATCTCAAACCAGAAACCTTGTCACGGCCCTGCCGTTCCAGACCTGGCTCAGGTGACAGCCCAATGATGGGAAGGGAAGGAGACGTCGTTTGTCTCCCTCTTGCCAGGCTGGGGGTCCATCCCCTCTTCTCGAGAGAGCTCAGACGATGAAGACAGATGTGATTATTATAGTGAAAGACAGAGCACCTCACCTACCCTACCAAAATGAACGGCGGAGACAGGAGTGCTGACAGGATGACTAATGACCTTTTAAAGGAAAATTCACTCATTAAAGCAAAGAAAGAGAAAACTCGTCCTCCTCTCCCTTAATGTTGAGCGTTTTCATTCACGTTACTCACAAGAGGACATTTTCCATCTGTTCCAAACTGACATTTAGACCAGCGATAAGAAAACCAAAGATGTGAGAGCAAGTCACAGTATTTCAGTTCCTAAAAACAGTACACAACCACTGGACACACACTCAGTAATGTAGTGTGTAAAGTGTAGGAGTGTGCAGTTTGGGACGCAGCCCGTTCTGAAGGACGTTACAAGTGATTACATCATATTCGGAGGGAAGGTGCAGGCCTTTTGTCCTCTACCCTTCAGAAGAGATGTGATGCTCCTGTGAAAAGTCATGGAGGACAGTTCAGAAAGTCTTCTATGATGAGGAGCGGGACCTGTGCAGGACTTGAAAGATTAATGAGTCGAGTCAGTCTTGCATTGGAGCAAAATTTCAACAGGATTTCATCCTCAGAAAATAAATTATATATTATACCAACCAGCCATAGCATTACAACCTCCTGCCTTATATTCCACTGGTCCAAAACAGACTCCATCAGAACCATTGAGACTCAACAGTTCCTCTGAAGATGATCTGTGGTTTAAGATCCTTCAAGTCCTATGAGGCTGGGAGATGGGACCATAGGTGGGACAAGTTTGTCCCACAGATGCTGGATGGGACTGAGATTTCTGTTTGTTCCTCAGTGGGGTGTGCAGTGTGAGGTGCCTTATGGGACACCATCAGATTCATCTGAACCAACCCACTTTCATGGTCTAGTTCTGATTTCCATTGTTGAAGCTTTGGGTGCTACACAGAGGTCAGCACGGTTTGCAGTCCCATACACAGCTGCACTGACTACAGAACCAGAACTTTTCCAGGCCTCTGGACCGGCTCCCTGGTTCTCCTTCCTCTGCACGCTGGGAGCAGATGTTGGGACCCAGTCATCACAGTTTGTGGCTCAGATCCTTCCATTTTTCCCGCTTCCAGCATCAACTCAGAGAGCCGACTGCCTAAACGGTCCACCCGCAGTGTCTCCATATGTACTCCATCACCTTTTTGTGTATTCTTTCCTGCCCGGGATGCCGCTGACCCAAGCAGAGTGATGTTTTTTAAAGGACCGGAGGCGACGTGGGTCTCTAATCATCTACATAACGCGCTCGGCTGCTCACCCGCCGTGTCTTAATGTTTTCCAGCTCTCGCAGTGACCCGGGCTTTGTGTAATGATGTGTGTGCTGTAGGTGCAGCGTTGCAAGTTGGGTAATTAGTCTTTATTACCGGATGCGGTGTGGGTTAAAAGCCCTTATTAAGCAGAACAGCCTCGCTAACTTAAATGCTAAACCACAGGCAGAGTTTATCTTCACAAGGCCTTGAAATGTCGTATAAAGCAGGGGATTTATCTTTTCAAATGGCGACAGAGATGTAAAACTTGGACACTTGACCCGAAGGACGTCTGGAGCGTCTGTCTGTGTGAAAGTGAACTGAATCTCACTCCATATGAATAGAATTAAAGACTATTAAAGCCTCGAACTTCAACTCCAATAAAAACAATCTACTGAAAATAATCCACATGAACTTCACCGCTTCACTTTCATCACCGTCTCTACTAGTTCTCCATCACGGACACACACTCCACACACCCTGAACTCCACCGTCCACTCTCCCTGTCCTCTCTCTCACTCTCCTTCACTCTGTCCTGCACCGATGGACACACAGAGGGACAGATCTAATGGAAAATGAAGAAATGATGGAGAATCCCCTCAAGAGCAGTCAAAAGGTAAGGAGTCTGGAGTAGAAAGTGCTGGCTTTAAATGTAGGGAGGAAAAGGACAGACACCTGAAAAAGTCCTTAAGTACTTTTTCACTTCCTGTTTTGATATGTATGATATGGAAATATATGCCATATTTGAGCTCCATGTGGAAATGCTCTTAAAAATGGTGTTAAATTCACGCCCGGCAGTGCAGGGACGGCAGTCCTCGACGCCTCATTGGGACACACGACCACGCACTGGAACCGAAATAACCTTCCGTCTGGGTGCCCTGAGGACAAACACTGCATTAGCATTAGCATTAGCACACACACGCTGAATGGTGGCCCAACTCTCTGGACACTTTATGATGAGACGTTGGTCCTGATCTCAAATGAGTGTGTCATGAGGAGACTAGCATCCAAAGGCTAACTCCAAACCCTCTAAACTGAACATCTAAAACGCCCGAGTGCTTTTAGGGGACACGTCACCGTCCATCACCTACAGGTGCAAATACACAGCACTGGACAACCCTATATTTTATTTCCTGTGATTTAATCTCATCATATTTTCATTTATTAAATAATAAAAGTGTAATAATAATTACAATAATAATTTTTTTTTATCGACGACAATCTGATTCAATTTGCCCCTGATTTTTATTTTTGTTTTATTGAGAATTTTGTAAGGAATTATAATCAGATATGCAAATGGGAGATCGTTATCCACTGAAATATGCGCATATTTGCCTCTGCGCGGTGTTAAAATGTTCATTTGTTGGATTATCCAAAATATCTGAAAAATGGATGACGGAATGCGTCTTGCCCCTAATTTAAATCTCCTAGCGATTCATCCACATTAACCAATTACAAGAATACGCTGTCTCCGATTAGTGCCTTGGATAAAAGATGGATGGATGGATGGACTGGTGGATGGATGAGGAGAGAGCTTCTTTTCAGGGAAGGAGAAAAATCAACCAAAAAAAAAAAAAATCAATTAGCCATTCGTATCCATGTTGCGCTGTTGGTCGATTTGAATTGATATGCTGGTGCATTTCACTTCACGCTTTTTTGTGTTCGGATGGATGGATGGATGGAGGGATGGATGGATGGATAAAGGGGGGTGTATTGAAAGGCCCAGCATGATGGCAACATGTGGAATAGTTTGCAAAGAGAGTGATTTTTTTCTCTCTCTATCGATTTAGATGAAACGTGGAAACACTGCTTGATAAGCACATTGGTTTAGCGTCTCACCCGGCTAATCAGGGTAACAGGAGGGTGATGAGTGGAAGGAGGGATGGAGGGAGGGAGGAGAAAAAGACCAATTTGTACACTTTTACCTGCTATTGTACTGGAAAATGGTAATTATTCCACCCTTGCAGTAATTCAGAGGGAGGGCTCAGACTAGACCCCTGAGGAACCCACTCAAGTAAAGGTTTACTAACACTGCTCTCCGACCAGACAGCGTCCAATAAGCCTTAATGCTGCTGTCTCACAGTCAAAGGGTTAGTCTTCACAGCGGCTTGTCCAACTCCATGTCTTCCTGTCTACTGCGTCTTTACTGTCTTTGTCTTCATTTTTAGCATTGTGTGTCTTCCCGAGTACAGGGGCAGTCTCCCTGGATCAAGTTGGGTTTTGCTCAGGAACCCAATGGTGGAAGTGCTGGAGGTTGGTTTCAAACCTGGGACCTTTTGGGCTGAGTGTCCTACCACTAGACTACCACCACCACCTTGTCTTGTGTAGCATAGCTTTATATAGCCTAGCCAAATGTAGCCAAGCCCTGATTAGCCAAGTCCTGAGTAGCTGATCACTGAGCACTGAGCTTTATGTAGCCTAATCAAACGTAGCTGAGCCGTATTTAGCCAAGCCTTGGTAAGCCGAGCCCTGATTAGCCTAACTTTATGTAGCCTAGCCAAATGTAGCCGAGCCTTGGTAAGCCGAGCCCTGATTAGCCTAGCTTTATGTTGCCTAGCCAGATGTAACCGAGCCCTGATTAGCCTAGCTTTATGTAGCCTAGCCAAATGTAGCCAAGCCCTGATTAGCCTAGCTTTATGTAGCCTAGCCAAATGTAGCCAAGCCCTGATTAGATGAGCCTTGATTAGCCGAGCCCCGATTAACCTAGCTTTGTGTAGTCTAGCAAAATGTAGCTGAGCCCTGATTAGCTAAATCCTGATTAACCTAGCTTTATGTAGCCTAGCCAAATGTAGTTAAGCCCTGATTAGCCAAGTCCTGAGTAGCTGAGCACTGATTAGCCATTGCTTTATGTAGCCTAGCCAAATGTAGTCAAGCCCTATTTAGATGAGCCTTGATTAGCCAAGCCCTGATTAGCCTAGCTTTGTGTAGCCTAGCCAAATGTAGCTGAGCCCTGATTAGCCGAGTCCTCAGTAGCTGAGCACTAATTAGTCCAGCTGTATGCAGCCAAGCCAAATGTATCCAAACCCTGATTAGCCTAGCTTTATGTAGCCTAGCTAAATGTAGCCAAGCCCTGATTAGCCAAGTCCTGGTTAGCTGAGGCCTGATTAGCCTAGCGTTATGTAAAAATTTAGCTGAGCCCTGATTAGCCGAGTCCTCAGTAGCTGAGCACTGATTAGCCTAGCTTTATGTAGGCAAACCAAATGTAGCCGAACCCTGATTACCCTAGCTTTATGTAGCCTAGCCAAATGTAGCCGAGCCCTGATTAGCAGAGTCCTGGTTAGCCTAGCCCTGATTAGCCTAGTGCTATGTAGCCTAGCCAAATGTAGCCGAGCCCTGATTAGCCAAGCCCTGATTAGCCGAGTCCTGATTAGCCGAACCCTGATTAGCTTAGATTTGTTTTATATTTTTTTATTTCTTTTTGCGCTCTTGTTGTAATAAAGCGTTGGTTAGAGACGCGCAATGGTGTCCTGGGTGTTATTGTTCCAGAAAGTCCCACTAAGAGAAAGACTTACCCTTTCTTTATCCCCCTTCATCCCAGTGGTGCCACCTTTTCCTGTGATCTGGCTTTCTGTGGACCAGACTGGTCTGATAAATCCAGTGATCACTCTTTTATCGTGTGTCTCTGTCTCTGTCTCTGATTATACTTAGTGTTGTCCCCTGAAGATAAGTTTTGTTTGGTTAGCTTTAAACAAGCTCCTTTCTCCTCCCTTTCATTGGTTTTCTGTTCATTCGAGTGCTGTTTGACTCTCCCGTGCCCCAGTTTTGAGCCCAGACTTTCATCTGTTTCCTCTCTTTAGAGGTTATTTTGCCCCGACTCGGGTCAGAAGCAGGTCTCGTTTAGCAAACTGTCAACAAAATCCCCTGCATTCGGGTCCTTCCTGCACAAAAACAGTGCAGAGACGTTCTTCACATCACCCCTTCCAGTTGATGTTCTCACCCTGAGGTTAGCAGAGGTACGAGGTCCCATGCCAACCATCCAGTTCTACATGGGAAACATCAGCATTAATGAAAAAGCGTCTCTGTGACAGCCGCTGTTTTTGATCGAGTGGACTCCGGGGTGAGCCAGCTCGCTAATGGATTAAAACCCCTCTTCCGAATAAGGCTGGTGGCCCAAGTTCTGACGGATGTTCTCCGCCGGTCGTCTGTCAGAAGGATGATGGAAACATAGTGTCAGAAGACTGAGGATGGACCCTGATGCGACTCGCAGTAAGCACTTTTCAGACATCAGGCCGAGAGCAATCCAAACTCGATCTCTTGTTTCTGAGATGGGACATGTTCAGAGCATGTTCTTCTCCGTCCTCTGGAGCTTGATTCGGCATAAATGGTATTAAAGTAATGGAAGTTTTGAACACGATTGGATTGATTAGATTGTCTCTGCATTTTTTTTGCCATCAGCGAGAATCAATACCTCTCTCCCTGTCCCGCCACCGATTTTGATCCCCGGTCTGGATGTAGGCTGGAAATGTTCTTGTATTGACAACTATATAAAAAAAAGTCTGTCTGTCTTCCTGATGTTGATTTATTTCTTTACCCTGCATGCTTCTGTTCATAAGAAAGGCCCCTTATTTGGTCGGGAAAATTGAGTCACCTGTCAGCGGCGCCGACGTCTTTCGGCTCTAATCGATATCCCCCGCCGTCGTTGGGAACGTTTCTTCTGTTCATTTATTTATTTGCCCATGTTTGCAAGAAATAACACTCCCTCCACCTGCCTTTATTCCCTTCCAGCAGCGGAGGGAAAGAGCGAAAGTGCAAATGAAAAGCCGACGAGGGGTGGAAGGATGAAAGATAAACATAGGCAGGAGTCCCATGCAGATAAAACATTTATTTCTTTTCTCTCAGGTGCATAATGAGGCCGGGGAACTTAACCTTCTTTACTTCGACAGAGAGTGAGAGCAGAATGAGAATTACCTTTCCATTAAAGAAGACCCTTGAAAAAACATGACCTTCTACCGTGAAATGGATCCTAAAATCTGCAAAAGGCATCCTCAATTGTTGATGCGGAACCTGCAGTGTCTCTCCTCCAGGAAAGGTCAGAACGTCAAACTGGACCGGACAGAACACTTCGTTGGTCCGAGTGTGGGACGGCACGGTGGGGCAGTCGCTTCATGGCAAGAAGGTCCGGAGTTTGATTCCCAGACAGGACTGTCCATATGGTTTCTGCATGGAGTGGACATGTTGTCCCCATCTCTGCTTGTGTGTTACCTGCAGAGCTCCAGGTTCCTCTCACCATCCAAGGATCTGCAGATGAGATGGACCTGAGGTGATAAATTGTGTCCTAGTTGTGAGTGACTGGCAACCTGTCCAGGGTGTCCCTTCCTTTTGTCCTGTGAGAACTGGGACAGACTCCGCTTATGACCGTAATCAGGACAAGTGGCACAGAAAATGCCTTGAGTCAATCATCTTTTCTTCCACCTGAGAAATATTTCCAGAGATCCGCGGGTTTATTTTCTCTTGACTGGACGACTGTAATGTCCTGCTCACCCAAAATCATTCACCACATTCTCTTTCAGACACTGCAGCAAGAGAACCAACACAGAGAGAACACAGAACCCTGTTCTAGCTCCATCCCACCGGCTGTCTGTCTCATTTAGAATAGATTTTAAAATCCTGGTTTTTAAATTTCTCAATGATGGACACCTTCCTCCTAAAAAACACCCGAGACAGCATCTAAAGTTGTCAGGTTGATTTGCGGAAAATAAAAGAAAAGTCTGTCTGCTGTCCTGTCCCTGACATCCGTTCTTCCTAACTGGAAAGCATGGAGGTTGCAACACACCAGTCTGGACTATATCAGGAAAACTCAGAGGGGCCTAATATTCACCCCTGAGCAGCAGGAGCTGGAAGATCAGCTGGTTCTCTTTAACATTGGGTCTTCACTGCAGGAAAGCTCTCCAGAAAAAAGCCCAAGTGGCTCCAGCATTGATGTCAGAAACTCCACAGAGTGTTGGAGCAGCCATTCATCTGTTCTCTCTGTCCTGTCCTTCCACACCTCTTTAACTGTCTCCACTCACTCAGATACTGGATCTGTCCCGTCTGTTCAGGTAGAAGAGCTGAAGACATCTGATTTGTTTCTCCTGAAGGTGTCCCATCTTTCCTTCCCTCTCTGCTCTACTGGAAATGTCAGCGATGCTCCTCAAACAGCTCTGCAAGATGTCCACTCAATGAGTGTCCACCTATTTGGATGAATGTCCACTCGATGAGTGTCAGCATCCTCCAGAGCAGAGCTGGAGTTGAATCTGTGCATTTTATTTCCTGAACTGAAGCTCCACTAGTGTTTCCATGGTGATGGTGGTCAAAAAAAGTCTGAACTTGTCCCCTTATCTTTGAATTCCTTCACCTTGAATGGGTTCAGAGTCTCAAACCAGGACAGCTTTGATGCTGTCATCCATGTTTACATCCCAAGTTCTTCAGACTGGAAGTTAGGAATAATTTCTGTTGATACTTTCCCAAACCTCATCTATTAAACCTGAGTGATGCTCCTACAGAGAACCAAATCGTCCACAAGGACCTAGAAGGTCCTGCAGGTTCCTCTCACCTCTGAGGATCAGAATCATTACAGCTGCACTGTCAGCCATGTTGAGGCTTCAGAGATGTCCTGGGAGGGACGTCAGAAGAAAAGCTGCATTTGGTGCTTCTCTTGTTGCTCATGGGATTAAAGGGGGCGTCGCCCAATAAACCCAAACGATGTTCTGGGGGACGTCTGTGGAGGGCGAGTCAAACGGGAGCATTTCAGAGACACACCGGAGCTCCTGCTGAGTTTAATGAGATGCATTATAATTAAAATAAAGATTAAAACACCATCCCTGGGGTGTGTGTGTGTGTGTGTGTGTGTGTGAGTGTGAGTGTGTGAGTGTGTGAGTGTGTGAGTGTGTGAGTGTGTGAGTGTGTGTCAGTTAGAGATGGATCTGGTCAGATCCGTCTCCTGTCCTGGAGAGTCGCTGTAATCTGATCCAGTCTCCTTTAGGAAACGAGAGAAAGCTTTTAGCAACAATCAGAGGTTCGAGGACAAAGCGGAAGTGCTGATGGGACGGCGGGGGCGGGGCTTCTTCCCTTCTGGAGACTCTTGGGCAGGGATGGACAGAAACCCGTCCTGAATCTAAACCTGCCGTTCGGTTCCTGCTGCTGAAGGATGTTCACTCGGAGTGGAGGAGGATCTGACGGTGAAGGTAATGAAGCTGCTGAAGAAGGGAGGACATTTCCATCAGGAGACCCTGCAGGACGAATGGTTGTCCTTGCTGTGAGTTCAGAATCCAGGAGCTGATTGGAGAACAGCAACGGAGCTTCAGCTTTAGTCACGTCTTTAAGAAGCATTTAGGATTCACCTGTTCAGGTATTTAATTGAGCTCAGCTGTTCAGGTGTGTTTTACTGAACTCACCTGTTCAGGTGTGTTTTACTGAGCTCAGCTGTTCAGGTGTGTTTTACTGAACTCACCTGTTCAGGTGTGTTTTACTGAGCTCACCTGTTCAGGTGTGTTTTACTGAACTCACCTGTTCAGGTGTGTTTTACTGAACTCACCTGTTCAGGTGTTTTACTGAACTCACCTGTTCAGGTGTGTTTTACTAAGCTCACCTGTTCAGGTGCTTTACTGAACTCACCTGTTCAGGTGTGTTTTACTGAACTCACCTGTTCAGGTGTGTTTTACTGAACTCACCTGTTCAGGTGCTTTACTGAACTCACCTGTTCAGGTGTGTTTTACTAAGCTCACCTGTTCAGGTGTGTTTTACTGAACTCACCTGTTCAGGTGTGTCTTCATCAGTGTGTATTGTGTCCTACATTAGGTGTGGACTAAACTGGAGACACGTCATCACCTGGAGACACACGACTGTAATAACTGATTATAAACAGAACTGAAGGACAATCAATAATTTAAAAAGTTCTGCTTATTAATAATGAAGTCCAGCGAGAGCGACTGAGGGACATCGTTAGAGCAGCAGCCGTCACTTCCACATGAGTGTGAGTGAGTGTGTGTGTGTGTCAGTGTGTGTGAGTGTGTGAGTGTGTGAGTGTGTGAGTGTGTGAGTGTGCATGTGAGCAGATCTTTAATGATCTTTCAGGGAGAGACAGTAATGAAGTGGGGGGTGTGTAATATTTCTCACGCTTCAGGTTTCATCGTGTCCTGCTCTGAGAGGACAGCCGGGGTCTCCCGTGAGGACGTGGTGTCCAGAACCTGCAGTACGTAGAACCGACTGCTGGTGTTTTTGAATATTTGATGTGTGAGTGCAGGTCGGGGGGAAGGAGGAGTCGGTGTGTTTTTGGACGTGAGATCATTAACGAGACGATCGTTATTCATTTAGAACCAACAGAGCGTCCCTTAAAGAGACACTTCCTGTGGAGACTCCCGGCAACAGAGCGTTGAACAAACAATCATCCAATCAGAGGTCCACCTGGAGGGACCTTAATCGCCCCCCAGAGAGGAGCCAGGAGAACGGACAGCAGGACAACTGAACTCCTTCATGCTGGTTACCTTCTGCTGCTGAACGCAGGACGCCAAAGCAGAAGAGGACGAAGACAGAAGGTCGTCAACTTTTTAAAACTATTTTGTTATTTATAAACTGACAACTGATCCCATTACACACCTGGACCAGGTAACATCTCCAAACATACCTGAACAAGGTAACATCTCCAAACACACCTGGACCAGGTCATCATCTTCAAACACACCTGAAAAAAGTGTCCTAAAAAAAGGCAGGTAATCCACACACACCTGGATCAGGTGATTATCTTACACACACACACCTGGATCACGTGTTTATCTTCACAAACACACACACCTGGATCAGGTGATTATCTTCACACACACACACACCTGGATCAGGTGATTATCTTCACAAACACACACCTGGATGAGGTGATCATCTTCACACAAACCTAAATCAGGTGTTTATCTTCACACAAATCTGGATCAGGTGTTTACCTTCACACACACACCTGGACCAGGTGATTATCTTCACACACACACACCTGGACCAGGTGATTATCTTCACACACACACACCTGGACCAGGTGATCATTTTCAAACACACCTGAAAAGAATGTCCTAAAAACAGCCAGGCAGGTAATCCACACACTCCTGGAGCTGGTGATCATCTTCAAACACACACCTGGATCAGGTGATTATCTTCACACACTCCTGGATAAGGTGATCATCTCTGCAGTAATTCTGTTGGAGATGATTGTTCCCAGTGTGTGATGACTCAGGCCTCAGTGATTGGCTGCTGACCAGCTTCATTAAAGCGGTGGAAACTGCAGGAGCGAGACCTGCCTGGTCGTCTGCCTCGTGTCCGTCTGCAGGGCTCAGCGTTTCTGTCTTTAATGAAGCCCTGTGTCCCGTCAGCACGCCGCCGGGCGGGGGACTGGAGTGTTAAAGATGGGACGTCCACAAATCCGGCGCCATAAACACGGGTCAGCGCTTTTAGAGTTCCGGATATAAAGATTAATCACGAGCTGCACTTTAACAAGATTCTCATGCAGGACTGCTGATCATCAAACATCTCGGACTTAACAGCTCCCCTTCACACAGGAGCATCTGCTGTCCACCTGACATATCTCCGTAATGTGAGACTGAAGCTCCTAGAACAGGGTGTTGTCAAGGGATCACATCAGGCAACCTCAGGTCGGAGTGAGAACATCTGCTGGAAGGGTTGTCATGGAGAAGACAACAAACGCTTGATCACCAGGCCACTTGATGGTCAAGAGGAACCCAGATCAGGAGAAAAGGCAGCACCACTGGGACGTTTCCACACCAAGAGGAGGGACAAAGGGACACCATCATGTCTCCAGCAGATGATTCACATTAGATACTTTGTAGTCCTTTGTAAACGTACTCTGTTGAAGTTCTTGTAATAAAGCATGCTGGCATGATGATGATTCTTACCGAAGATATAAATTAGTAGATCGTTCTTCCATAGCCAGCAGGTTCTACATATAGTCTCTCTTGGACAAAATCCTCGGAGGAAGTACTGGATCCTCATCCCAGCAGCTGGAATATCCCATCGCCGTGGTAACATTTAGGTCAAATACCCAGGGAGTGATCGCCGATCGTTTCATTGATGAAAGATCTTAATAACAAT
>CM029386.1:564071-619071 GCA_017165825.1 Hepsetus odoe | reverse complement strand
TATCTGGGAGTTCTGTTTTGAAACTGTCCCAGTAGGACAAATGGACCCCTGCACGACAGGCTAAAGAAAGCAACAGGACGGGCGTCTGGCATGGAAACGTGTTTCTTAAAACGGCGACGCAACACAACAACCAACACATCGATCCGCAGGGTCTCTGTCTCTGCAATCAATACCCAAGCACCTTTTTTATATTTTTAATCTGTTCTTCAGCCCTCGCGAAAGCACGACGCTGCCGAAATGACGACGGGAGCAACTTCCCTGCCCTAAAATCGAAACCCGCGCCATCACGCGAGCGCTCGTATTCCTCCGCGTAAAGTCGTTATTGTTTTCAAACCATTTCAAGTGCAATGGATTTACTTGAGAGTTTGCAACGTTCAGAGCTGATCCTCTGAAAACAGCACGTCAAATTCTCTTCAGTCTCACTTTTGCTGGTAAACAATTGCAACCGCGGCTGAAACCAGAATGCGTAGTTCTTTTTATAAAAAGGAACAATTCAGCTCAAAGCAAACCTGCATATCTTTTCATTATAGGTGCAATTAGCTAGTTCACCTTAAATGCTATGAGGCCTTAAATGATAATGTTCCTCCTTAAATGGGGAGATAGATTAAAGCTTATGCACTGGCGTTCCACCTTAAATACTTGCTGCAGCGGGAGCTCTCTTTATCAACTTCACCCAAATCAAGTATCTGCACTTTCAGTTTGTGTTTTAATCTGAGGACAGCCCGGGACAGCTGCCAGGCAGCGACGAAAAGGGTTTGAGGGCGTCCAGCTTTGCCGCGGGCTTGATGGACCGTGTTTCAGTCTGATGGACCTTTTTCTGCCTTACCCAGATGATTTTCCTTCCTCCTAATCTGTCCATCAGCAGTGAAGACGGACTTCAGAGGCCAGCAGCTCCTGGAGCGTCGCTCTGGGTCCGGACTGTTCAGTTTTACATGCAGAGAGAGTCTCGGGTGTGAAAGTTTGAGTTGAACTTGAGGAGCGTTTCCTCCAGGAAGGTGGTGGGAGAAAATGCGGGTCGGCTCCAGCTCCCAGGCGGCGGGAGCTCATTGGCCAGTTCATGAGCTCAAGCGCCGAGTTCAGGTTCCAAACGTCTGCCTCCATTTTACACAAAAACACAGACAACAATCCCCTCGGGTTTCACGCTGCGTGGGCGGCCATATGCTTCTCAGGCTGACCTCCCGGACTCCAACCTGGCCGTCACCTGTCCAGTGTCAGCGAGGGCGGAGAACCATGAAGAACGTCCAGCGAGGGTCAAAGGTAAAGACAGCAAGTGTGTGACCTCCTGATGCAACTCCTGGGGCGTGCTGTGTCAAATTTATGTAGAACTTTTTCACCAGTGGACTCGTCTTCTTTCTCGTCAGGCAAAAAATAAATCCAGAGATTCATGAACGTTCTTTGTTCCAAACAAATTATTTGGCAACAAATCAAACGTGACTCCAGGTGTGGCCTGTTGTGTTTGGATCCAATTGCATCTTCTTAAGTTTATAACGAAGCAACAAGGTTAATGCTTCAAACACCAGAAGTCAACAGTCACCAAAATCTCTTCTCCTAAAAGTAGGTGGATAGGGAGGTCCTCCCTCTCCCCCATCACTCAATAGAACTGTCCTCTCTCTCTCTGGGTTTGTAGGGTGGTCCTCCCTCTCCCCCATCACTCAGTAGAACTGTCCTCTCTCTGGGTGTGGGGGCGGTCCTCCTCTCCTCATCACTCAGTAGAACTGTCCTCTCTCTCTCTGGGTGTGTGGGGTGGTCTCCTCTCCCCATCCTCAGTAGAACTGTCCTCTCTCTCTCTCTGGGTGTGAGGCGGTCCTCCTCTCCCCCCATCCTCGAGTAGAACTGTCCTCTCTCTCTGGGTGTGTAGGGTGGTCCTCCCTCTCCCCCATCACTCAGTAGAACTGTCTCTCTCTCTGGGTGTGTAGGGCGGTCCTCCCTCTCCCCCATCACTCAGTAGAACTGTCCTCTCTCTCTCTGGGTGTGTAGGGCGGTCCTCCCTCTCCCCCATCACTCCAGTAGAGAAGTATCTTTCTCTGGGTGTGTGGGTGGTCTCCTCTCCCCCCATCCTCAGTAGAACTGTCCTCTCTCTCTCTGGGTGTAGGGCGGTCCTCCTCTCCCCCATCCACTCAGTGAACTGTCCTCTCTCTCTCTGGGTGTGTAGGCGGTCTCCTCCCTCTCCCCATCACTCAGTAGAACTGTCCTCTCTCTCTGGGTGTGGTGGTCCTCCTCTCCCCATCCTCAGTAGAACTGTCCTCTCTCTCTGGGTGTGTAGGGTGGTCCTCCCTCTCCCCCATCACTCAGTGGAACTGTCCTCTCTCTCTGGGTGTGTAGGGTGGTCCTCCCTCTCCCCCATCACTCAGTAGAACTGTCCTGTCTCTCTCTCTGGGTGTGTAGGGTGGTCCTCTCTCCCCATCACTCAGTAGAACTGTCCTCTCTCTCTCTGGGTGTAGGGTGGTCACCCTCTCCCCCTCATCACTCAGTAGAACTATCCTCTCTGTCAATGGACAAACAGGACATTTCAGCTGCTGAAACTCTAGAGTGATGAGAGCAGCCGAGGGTAATTAGGTGCACGGCTCCACGGAGACTGCGTGGAGTTAGTGAGGAAACACCTCAGCTGGTAATGGCAAATCCCCTTCATCTGTGAGGACTTCACAATGGGGACGTTGTTATATTTCTGTCTCTGCTAGTTAATAACGTAGGAAATGTCAAGAACTAATGAGTGTCTTTAACTCTGCAGGAACAGAAGAGCATGAGGAGTTTCCAAGGGAACCAGGCAGCGAACGGATACATTTATGTCCTTAGCACCATTTTTTTCTCCTGAATCTAAAGAAACAGTGAAAGAGGAAGTCGAACGCTTTAAGCAGCTCTAGATGGAGATCTTCACAAGCTGCAGGTCACCAGGGATGAGGTCTGGAGGAAGACCTTAATCAGCTCAAAAAGGTGTTCAAAGAACTTGCTGGAAGAAAGTGCCTCACATTTCCCAAAACAAAGCTGAAATGACAGACTGGGAGCTTGCACAGGAGACCTTGATGAAGCAGGTGACCAGAATGAGGTTCTCCAAAGGGGTAGAAACTCAAGTACTCTCCTTAAGTGGGACACCCGATGGGAGCCAGGTCATGAAGCGTCTGCAATGGAGCTCCCTCTGGTGGAAGCGATTAATATTCAGAACTATATCCTAGATTCTGACAGACGGAAACAGTTTCGGGAACACTCAGATGGGCCTCGGACTGAAGGGCCTGCCCTTCAGGAAAGATGTTTAAAGAGCTGGCAGGAAATTGCACCTCCAGAGTCCGAGCAGGAAAAATGGGTGTTTCTGACCTCAATAGAAGAATAGAAATGAATTGTTATATTGATATCTGAATTTCCATTTTGTTTTCCAACATCTAAATAAACCGTTGCGTGACACCTCTGACCCCTCGCTTCAGCAGCGCCGCTCGGCAACCTCGCTTTATAAAACACTCACATCTTCTGATTGGATGGAGAGGAACAAGCAGCCCTGACAGCACAGATTATACACAGGAGCTAGAGATGTTTCAGCTCCTTATGACACCACACCTTATAGATGCTAATGGGCATCTCTCACTGAAATACCTTAACAGGCTACATCGCAGTAGGGTAGTTTAACTCAGGTTGCATGAAAGGGGCTTTACAGAGGCCAGGTCCTCTTCTTGTGACGTTTACCTGTCCAGCCACCCCTGTCCAAATTAAGTATCCATTTTATTTTGTATTATTGTCTTTAAGACATCTGCATATATGTAAATGAGCTCTCTTCTGGTGGTTCCACCTCATTCGGAATTGAGGGTCTCCTTATCCCATCAAACTTCAAATCTGATAGTTGGACGACAAGAGGGGTTTCTATTAATTTTCTGAAAATGTATGCACATTTAAGAACATGTCTTTTATGGATATCTCAATGCACAAAGTCTTCCAAAGTTCTAGACGTTTTCGTGTTATTGAGAAACAGTATTCGGTTCTTCCTGAAGGTTAACATTTTTTTGCCTCTCATTTTCATTGCAGTCTCTCCACTGCAGAGCGGTTTTCAGCGTGGGATCATCTCCACAGAAGAGAACAGCAAACAGAGCTGGGGGCGATCCTTCAGGAAGCCTGGAGGGTGTTCCTGACCTGAGAAAAGAGAAAAGGCAGTCTAAGAGAGTTGAAGCTGTGCTGAAGAATAGCGGTGGTGAATATTGACTTTAAAGCTGGTTAGAATGAAACTCTCTTTGAGTTTAGACTGGATATACATGTTGTACATAAATCGGCGCTCCTACCGTCTCGTTCTCAAACAGCGTCGTTATAGCCATTCTCCGCTGATTTAGCGAGTTATGGAACACGAATAAATCGGCGCTTCGGCCTGTCCCCGTATTTTAATAGGAGGTTTGTAACCAGGCACTCTGATGGAAGGTGTCTGAGTCAAACCGCTCGATAAAACCATTATTTCCAACCTGCGATTCCTTAACGGATCCCGCTTGGCTGCATTTCAGGGGTTTATAACTTTTCCGGCAACACCTCCACGGGCACTAGCGAAGCGGCGATCCGATACCAATCCATGGCCTAGCTAATTAGCGGCGTGAGTAATGATCGCCTGGCGCTTTTCTCGCTGCTGCTCTGGAAAAAACCTCGCGGGCTCCTGCCTTCCCGACCCACCCCAGGAACTTTCTTCTGTTTATCAGCAAAAGTTGGGAGAAATGTGGGACGAAGGTCCACCATTAGGTTCCCAAAGGTTCCCTCAAGGGTCTCCCAAGGAAACCTCAGGAGTCGCCCGCGAATGGCTGACCCTGCGTTGAAATGAAGAGGAGAAAAACTACAAACCAACAATCAGTGGCCTGGAACTAGGATTGCTCGTGTCATGGCAACAGTTGCCGCCATCATGGTTGAATGTCCACCGTCTGACATCCACGCTCTCGGATCAGTCCATGTTGTTCTACTATCTCTGTTCAGGGGCTGCATTCAAAGATGGATGTCCCACACTCGCGTCCAGGCTGTCTTGTTGCGAAGGTTCCCTCAGGGATCCACGTTTTCTCAAACCAAGAGCCCCTGCAAATTGTTTTCGAAATGACATAATAAATAACCAAATATCGGTCCCCATTTTTTTACAACTAGATTGTTGTTCGTTGCCATGGCAGCAGTCATGGTGCTAGGTGACATGATTCCGTCGCAGTGACGGCAGGCTGCGGCCATTGAGACAGGGCTTCTGATTCCTGACCCGCAGTGGAACTAACCCTCGGCATGTTCTCAGCCTTTAAACCTGTAACACAGTGAACAGGAAATGGGTGTGGCATAGTGGGCGGGACTTGTTTAGTGGTACAGTTGCCGCACCAACGCACTGCAGGCCAAATCAAGTTATGTAAATCCATAAGTGTGACTTTACTGAACTGATTTTTGATTTTTTAAGTTTGTCGTTAATCGCCGGATTTAAGGTGGAACATGATTGTGATGCTTGCTTGACTGCAATATTTAAGGTGGAACCTTAGTATAATACCAACTTTAAGATGGAACTTGGACATAAGACTTGCTTCACTGCAGTATTCAAGGAGGAACATGAATGTGATGCCACTTTGTTGCACTATTTAAGGTGGAACATGAACCGGAGACTATCAGCTGGATTCTTGTTTTATTAATCATCCTTACGAGCAGGAGCAACACTTTTATTCATTTTTCCACATTTTTATTGATCTTCCTGTCTGTGAGTCCCCACCGCTGCACCTTGGCAGCTGTTGCCTGTTAGCGTCCATCTGTTTGGGACATAGTTGAGGCGATCCATTACTCCTGTTGTTAAGCTGTCGTTCGCTCACAGCCCATCCGCACCGAGGAGGAAGTGGAGGCGCTCGGCTGGAACGCTTCCTGACCTGATTAGACGAAACGACCCAAGAGTGCTCCCCAGCATCGGATCTGTAGAACTAGCAGTTAGCATTACAGCTAACGTGCGCTGTGATGCGGTCCCTCCATCTCTGAGCATTTTTCTTCCCGGCAGACGTAAAAGACTTAACAAGAGGCTATTCATCAGCTCTTTGCCCTGCATGCTAATTACCTTAATTAAATAAAATCATTGTGTGTTCAGAGGCAGTGTACACACGGCACGGCGGATGATTTATTGAGCGCCTACACACAGCCGAGTCATCTGGGCAGGAGACGCCAGACTGAAGACAAAAAGAGTCCAGAGTATCTCTCCATCTTTCACCTTAGGAGTGCTGCGCTGTTCACATCTACAATTCTGGGACTCTGAACAAAACTTACCGTTGACCTGGGCAGCTCTAGCTGAGCTGACGTTTCCCAGATGCAATATTCACGGTTTTATTTCCACCTTTGTTTTCTCCATTTGTTCCACCTGTCAGCGATGGGTTTGGCAAATGCGCCTGAAGTCCAAGGTTGGTAGGGTTGTCCACATACTTTTGGACATAAATAATTATCCACCACTCCAGAGAAGCAGAGTCCAGTCACCGTTTTTGGTCAGTTTATTAGTGGTCACTTGCAGTTGGCTATGGCAGCTCTAGCAGCATAGAAGGTCCTTGAACAGACAGGGTAGCAACCTGTGTCCAGTTACTTTTTGCCACAATGGCAGAACATGTGCTTATGAAAGCTAAGAAAATCCCTCTTTTCACAAATTTACAGGAATGACAGCGTCCCTCCCACATCTCCATGGAAACAATCCGTATCAGAGCCTTCAAATATTCTGGGCTAATGAGCGTATCTGTTGCTAATGGAAATGCATTGTTTGTTTTGATAGTCATGAGTTTGAGGGTGGGTGAAGATCCACGGAAGCGGAGAACCAGGCAACAGGAACAAGAGGAGTAGAGGCCTTTTGAAGAGTTGATTTGACCTCCTGAGGATCATTGATGCTCAGAGAGGAACTGAAATACCCATAATGCCTGAGTGGGATCCACCTTTCCAACATTCTCATCTTCATCCACAGTGTTCACCGGGTTCTCTGCAGAATCCCCACCCCTGATGAGGCATCAGAGCCCTGCAGGTCACCACCAAGAACTTCGGTTCTCTGGAGGAAGAAGTCAGGGCCATTTGTTGAAACATCAAAAAGAGTCTTCACCTCTCTCATGGTCCAGAACTCCTGGGGTCGAGGGTTCCTCTGGCCTCAACCAAGCAGATCCATAACTGACCAGCAGTGTGTTCTCCAGCTCTCTGTGGATCACAGACCAGCTCACTGTTTAGAGTGATTCGATTTAAGGGCCGTGCCTGACATTTCCTCCAGCTTAGTTTTCATTTTTCCCGCTAGTTCTATTTTACCACCCAGAACCCGTTCCAGTTCACCCAGGATGTGATTTTCTTGAGTTCTTAAAGAGTCTTAAAGCTCCAGTACCCCACAATTTCCCAGCGTTCTGCTGTGCACTGCAACAAAACAAATGCTAGTTAATTCATTTCCATGTGATTTCATTTATATTAGCTCTATTTCTGATTAGCTTGCCTGTAATCGCCTCTTTCAAAAAACAGCCCTGGCTGAAACTCTGCTTATAACTTCAGGGCGGGGCAAAACTGGCCAAACATGGGGACGTATGTGGGGATGTTTGTCATGTCACAAAAACACTGAATTCGGAACGGTGAGGTTTTACTTTGGTTGGAACAAATACTCTTTTTTGGGCGTTATGGCGTGACCTTTAACTGCTGTAGGCTGAATAGGCGGGGCTTGACATTTGCAGGCTGAATGGGCGGAGCTTAACTGCTGTGGGATCAATGGGCGGGTCTCTTCTGGATTCGTTTTTCTGCAAATTTGGCAGAAAAATAAAACAAACTAATAATTAATCAAAGTCTCCGCCCCTCTTTGGGCATCGTCCTTGTTGTTGAGGGTGACTCCGCCTCAGAGCTGAGCTGTATTCGACACACTGTCTGAAAGATGGTAGGGGTTCACTGAAATGAGAAAAGAAGCTTGCAGCGCCTTCATCCCCAAGAAATAAACAAACAAATAAATATATCAATAAACAGAAGGGATGTTTGTGTTTTGTGTTGTTGAAATAAACAGATGGAAGCGAAAAGCTCTAAAGCGTCCTTTAGGGGACTCTCAATATTTCTTATTTTTTTAATTACATTTTACAGGGACTCCGCCCAGATTATACACGTCCAGATCAAATCACTGGAGAGTAGAGTCTCTAATTATTTGCATATATAAACATGCTGTAAGCAGTTCCAGGTGCCTAAGTGCGTTGAATTCTCTTGCACTTTAGCAGGTCAGAGTTGCGATGTTTCTGTCTGCAAGCAGCAGGACAGTCAGGGACACTGAGGACACTCTGATGAGGACAGACACAGGACCTCAATCAGAGTGGCACTGATTCTGGGTCAGCACAGGGTCAGGTTGTTTTAGGGTTGAGCTGATAACCAGATATTGGTGTTGCAGTGGTATATCAAACCCTCCCTCCCTTTCCTCCAGTAACAGCAGGTCTGCAGAGTCGCACTAGAATTACACGCAGCCTCACAGCGGAGGTGAAGGTTTAAACTGTGAGTCGATCACGCTGTGTGACTGTTTCCACTCAGAACCCAGCCAGCTAGCGGTTGCTGTGTGGCAGCTGGACTTGGCAGTTTTTGGGACAGAGCTCCAGAAAGAACAAGTTCTGAAGCATCAAGAGCAATGATGAGATGATGATGGAGATGATGAGAAAGAAAAAAAGTATTGTGAAGATGGCATCCTGAAGACTTGAAGAACAGGTTATCAGGTTCTCGCATGGATACCTCGACAAACTTTGCTTCCAAAACTCGAGTGAAGCTGTGCCGTCTGGTTCTGTCCACCCGTTTGTGAAAGAAGGACAGCGAGGCGCTCTGCGCTACTGGCCGACCGCGAAGCGTCACTGCTGAACGTCACTCGATCGTGGGACGTTGCTGTTCTTACGCTGCAGGAGGGGAAGACGGACGTCCATTGCTGGGACTCGAATGCTGGGACGGCACTGAAAGTCTGCCGGAGATGAAGTCGGGCTGGGCCGGCACTTTTCAGGACCGATCTCCCAGCTCCGTCTCCGCTTCACACGGCGGTCCCCTATCCGTCCACCCGAGGTCAGACCCGTGCGCCATCACCGTGAATCCGGCGGTCGAGGGTCAGGACACATAGTCAGTTCCATACTCTGTTCCTGGCTCGGTGGACGATCTTCATTTCACACTCTAGTGCGTCCACCATGTGTGAGAGAGCTGGACTTGACCCAGTGACCCATACACACACACACACACACACACACACACACACACACACACACACAATACAGTTATGCTGAGACAGTTCTACTGAGTGATGGGAGAGGAGGACCACCCTACACACTCCAAGAGAGGACAGTTCTACTGGTGATGGGAGAGGACACCTACACACTCAGAGAGAGTGGACGGACCTACTGAGTGATGGGGGAGAGGGAGGACAGTTCTACTGAGTGACGGGGGAGAGGGAGGACAGTTCTACTAGTGATGGGGGAGAGGGAGGACAGTTCTACTTTGTGATGGGGAGAGGGGACCACCTACTGCACCCAGAGAGAGAAGACGGTTCTGCACAGGTGATGGGGGAGAGGGAGGACCACCCTACGCACCCAGAGAGAGAGAGGACAGTTCTACTGAGAGATGGGGGAGAGGGAGGACCACCCTACACACCCAGAGAGAGAGAGGACAGTTCTGCACAACAGGTGATGTGGGAGGAGAGGGAGGACCACCCCCTACACACCAGAGAAGGACAGTTCTACTAGGTGATACTGGGGAGAGGGAGGACAACACCCTACACACCCAGAGAGAGAGAGGACAGTTCTACTGAGTGATGTGGGAGAGGGAGGACCACCCTACACACCCAGAGAGAGAGAAGACAGTTCTACTGAGTGATGTGGGAGAGGGAGTGAGCCTTTATAGTTTATGAAGTTTCATTTCATTAATCCTAATCCTAGCCTTCCCCATCCACTTCTGTTGGGGAGTGTTTTGGGGCAGCAAATCAGAACAGAGCTCATTTGCATACATCATTGTTATACTAAGATTCAGGAAGCTGATGGATGTCTCCTCCTGGCAAGGACAGTGGATGCTCTTCAGAAGGATTCGTGACACAAACGAACAGAGCTTGAACTTCTTGCTGATGCTGGCCGTTACCATGGGAATGGCTGCCGGTCCCCAGGTTGTGGGCTCGGCCGCGGCAGGGGTGGAGGAGCTGAAGTTGCCACACAGAGGGGAAGACACAGTCCTCTGAAGGACGCTCTCCGTCCTCTACCATCCACCACCTAGCCAGCCCTGGAGGCCGTTACCATGGTGATGGCAGGTCACTTTTTAAACATGTCCTGTTATTTACACATCTGGATTTAATTAATTTATGTTATTAAGATATGAATAAACGGAAATGAATGTATGTCGTGGAGCGATTTGCAGCATAATTGTTATTTAAATCATTTGTCTTACTCTAATTTGCATATTCAAATGTTCCTGTACACAATTAAAAATGTAAAACTTCATAAACATTTCATTACACCTGACATACTGACCCACAACACACACACACACACAAACACACACACACACACAGTGTTCTCTCCACGCCACACCGCTTGAATGAATTCTCTCCATTATTCAGATTAACGACGTCATTCTTCATGCGAAGCTCCTCAAACGTTTAGCCGAGTGTTTATGGCTGTTCTGACGGTGTCTAATGAACTGACTGCATTAATATTCATTATTAATATGATTAATTATTCATTAATAATATTAAACCCACTCAGTGTGTTTATGAGGTTTAGAGTGTTGTAATTCCTGTAGGGGGCGCTGTTACACCTAGAATGTGTGTTTGAAAAGTTTAGGAACATGTGAACATTCGTGGTTCCTGTAGGGGGCGCTGGTCCACTGGGCCTGAATGTGAAGAGCAGGAACAATTTGTCCATTAATGGAGTTCAATTAAGACCTTGTAAAGGTGTGTGTGTGTGTGTGTGTGTGTGTGTGTGTGTGTTTAGCAGACTATTAATGCGCCAGCCCATGATTGAGCACTCAAACATCCCATTAAGATGCTTTGATCGCCATGGCGACCTGTCTAACGAGTGTAAAGTGAGGTAATCGTCTTGATTCGGGGGGGTGGAAGGGTTAATGGGATTAGTAAACAGTGGATGCTCTCGCCAACACATTGTCATTTATCACAGGTTACATCCTCTCTCTCTCACGAGGCGCCCCCTGCCTCGCCTCTGCCTCGGCCGGACGTGTCAGAGCGACCCCTGCTGGCCCCGGCGCCTTATTTTAAAAATCGCTGATTAATGGCGGCGGCCGGCGGTGCCGTTAGTGACTGATGGCTCGGCGGCAGGCGTGTGACTGGCGGTGGATTTATTGCAGCCGGACCACCTGTTCAGAACCACCTGTCCACTGAGAACCGACGAGACGGGCCATCAGGACAGGACGGCAACTTTTAAGGAGGAGGGACAAACCTTGTCCAACTCACAACGGAAGCTGATGAAAAAATATTTTCTCTCCATGCCATCACGGACCATCGGCGTGAAGCTCTCACAAGAGCTGGACCACGAAAATACCACCTTAAACCCCCTGGCAGGAAGCAGATCTGTTCTTTTATACTGAGATAATACTGAGAAAACTCACAAGCCCCAGTTTCTGCTCTTTTTCTGTTTTTTCTTTCTCCTTTCTTTCTCCCTCGTCCTGCTTCTGGTCAATTCCAGGACTTCTTTATCAAAGCAAGACCCAAAGCGTCCATCCTCGCCGGTCTGAGTTCACTCTGCTGGTCCTCACCCGAGACACCTGCCGTGGTTACTGCACTCGCCGAACCTGACCAAACAGGTAAAATGAGTTGCTTATTATAGTTGTCATGGAAACGGACTACTGTTTAAGTCTTTCAGCACAGAGTTACCTCAGTTCACTCAAGGTCCATCGAAAAACCTAACGTTCAAAAATTGACCGTCATGGGCACCCATTGGAACTTTGCTTCTCCGGTTCTCAGCAAAATCCCACCCGAGGGTTCAGCCTCAGGCCACATCAGGGTGATTAAATCTACAAGAACTGTTGTTCAATTTAGCAAACGCCAGCATGCTAATCTCCACCAGGTAACAGTGTGTGTCCCCAGAAAGCGGCAGTCGGCTTCAATCAATGGACATTAACGAGAGTAACGAGGAAGGGCTGAATATTCACTCTAATTCTGCACTAACGAGGCCTCAGTTTTCAGAAGCAGTGTGAGATCATCTCCACAGAGAACAGAAACAAAAGGCAGCTGATGTCCTTCAAGAAGCCTGGAGAAGTGTTCCTGATGCTGACTCTTGCACTTGGTGTCGTGGCTAATCTACAGCCCTGGATGTACCTTTGGAAAAACACCATCATTTTTTGGGAGCAGAAGCTCTTTCCAAAGCAGATCCTCCTCCCATAAACAGAAACATAATGAAAACAAAAACCTAATGCAGATAGTCATCAGCAGTTGGAGCAGAACTTCCAGGATCTTTAGTTCAGCAGAGAAGGTTTGATCTCCTCAGCCAGCAGTGCAGGAATGAGAGCAGTGGTGATGTTTCAGGAACTCAGGGTCCGGTGGGACGCCTTGGAGGCTACAGTATCTCCACGCTGTTCCTCAGCTGAGGGCAACCTGGAGGTGTGGGGGGATGGTTGGGACTAAGCTTGTGCAGAATGATGGGGGGGAGGGAGGGGCTTAAAGCATGTAGACTGAATGGGTGAGGCTTAATTTAAGTTAAATGGGCAGGGCTAAACTTCTTTAAACTGAGGGGGTGGAGATAAACTGCTTTAATAATAATAATAATAATAATAATCCTTTATTTATAATCCCACGAATGGGAAATTCGCTCTCTGCATTTCACCCATACACACATGTGCAGCAGTGGGCTCCTATTGAAAGCGCCCGGGGAGCAGTGATGGGGACGGCACCTTGCTCAAGGGTACCTCAGGGCAACCTACTGGGAAGGGGTTCGAACCCCCGATCCTCCGATCATGTGGCTGACGCCCTAACCACTAGGCCACCGCTGCCCTAAGACCTCTACAGTTTACCCATGCACACCCATGGGCAGCTATTGAAAGCGCCCGGGGAGCAGTGATGGGGACTTTAGGCTTACGGGAAAGGGCAAAATGGGCGGTATAGCCATATTGGATGGGTAGAGCTAAAAACTCATTTACTGGAGTCATTCTGGTCCAGTCAGAAGGGTCAGGTCCTTGTTGCTATGCTACGGTCCCCTTGGTAACGAGAAGGTGACGGCAGCTCACCGACACTGCCGAGTGAGAGAGCGAAGGTCGTCCTTGTCTGAAAGGCCGCAAGAGAACCAGGGGTGTCTTTTAACGTAGCGCTGAGTGGAACCCTGCATGTCGTCATGGTAACAGCTCTTCCTTCCATCCACCAAGAGTCGAAGGTTTTTTCTGACACATTTCATAAAATATTGAATACAGATCCATCCGTTTAAAGGGCGAGGGAACGGCAGATTAAAAACACAAACTGAAACTGAGACACTGAGCGGAGTCGTTCTTAAACAGCCTTTAAGGTGGGACGTAATGAAACTCCATAATGAAACTGGCTTCAGGATTTAAGGTGGAATATTGATTTATAAGGTGGCTCCACTGCTTTGTTTAGGTTTCGGTGATTATGGCTGAAAACGCTCTGAGATTTTAAATCACATGTTTCTGTGTAGCTGTACTTCCAAGAGTCTGTAATAGAGCTGTGTGTGGTTTCATCCCACACTGGGATTATTTTCTCAGTCAGAGAGCTGAGTGTGTGTGTGTGTGTGTGTGTGTGTGTGTGTCATGTTCGGTGTCTTGGGGAGTCTCTGTGTGTCTGCGGTCAATCTGTTAACCGCCGATTTTAAGAAAGGTCCCGGAGTGTAAACGCAGGTCTTGTTCGGACTCTTCTGGACCTGCAGGGCCAAAGTGTTCGCTGCTGGAGGAAGAGATTTATTTCACACAGAGCCGGACTCCAGGTCGATGAGAGGGAACAGAGCCGAGTTTTAAAGGAGGAAAAGATTCTTGCTCTCAGCTCTTTGTTTACACATTTTACACTTGGTTTACACATTTTACACTAAACTAAACCTCTACTTACACATTTTACACTAAACTAAACCTCTATTTAAACATTTTAAACTAAACTAAACCTCTGTTTACACATTTTACACTAAACTAAACCTCTATTTAAACATTTTAAACTAAACTAAACCTTTACACATTTTACACTAAACTAAACCTCTATTTACACATTTTACACTAAACTAAACCTCTGTTTACACATTTTACACTAAACTATACCTCTATTTAAACATTTTACACTAAACTATACCTCTATTTAAACATTTTAAACTAAACTAAACCTCTATTTACACATTTTAAACTAAACTAAACCTCTGTTTACACATTTTACACTAAACTAAACCTCTATTTACACATTTTACACTAAACTAAACCTCTATTTACACATTTTACACTAAACTAAATCTCTATTTACACATTTTACACTAAACTAAACCTCTATTTACACATTTTACACTAAACTAAACCTATATTTACACTTTCTACACTAAGCTAATCCTCTATTTACACATTTTACACTAAACTAAACCTTAATTTACACATTTTATAACTAAATTAAAGCTTTACTCTAAACTAAACATTTATTTACACATTTTACACTACGCTAAAACTTTATTGAGGTATTTTACAGCACAAATAAAATTTTATTTACACACTTTACACTAAATTAAACCTCTACATATTTTACAGCTACACAAAGCATTTATCCCTGCGATAGGGTGGCGACCTTTCCAGGGTGTGTCCCCGTCCTTCGCCCTGTGTGAGCTGGGATGGACTCCAGCACCCGCCCCGCGACCCTAATTAGGACAAGCGGCCCAGAAAATGACTGACTGACTGACAAAACATTTATTTACACATTTTTACAACTAAACTAAAACTTTAAACTAAACCTCAATTTACACATTTTACAACTAAATTAAAAGTTTACTCTAAACTAAACATTTATTTACACATTGTACACTAAATTAAACCTCTATTTACATATTTTTATATAAACAAAAATTGTTTTACACATTTTACACGAAACTAAAATGTTGTTTACACATTTTACTTTAAACAAAACCTCCCTTTATACATTTTGCACCAAAGTAAACATTTGCTTACACATTTTACACTAAACTAAACTTTTATTTACACATTTTACACTAAACTAAACCTTTTAGCTCTATTTACACATGTTCTACTAAACTGACGCATTCAGGATCATTATCTACTCCGGGGATCAATAGGTGTCCGATCGGGACGCCGTCGTTTAAAGTGTTTCGTGAGTAGAAAATGGCTTTGAGCGGTTGTTGTTGCCGTCCTGGTGAAGAATAAAGGGAATGAAGTTACTGTGCAGAAAAGTGGCAGGTGATTGGAGGGAAGGGGGTGTTTCTGATAAAGTGGACAGTTAGTGCCCCAGTAATTGTTTTTATGATTATAATTATGACTATTATTTGTATTAATCCAGATTGGCTCAACTGGCTTTAAATGATTTACTTTAATGTAATTTAATGTAAATTAAATTAGATTAAATCAATTTCTCTGCACTTGTTTCACAGTATTAACATATCATAAGACATCTTTATTTATTAAGATTGTTATAATTTTTATAGCTAATCAGGATTCATTTTCAGCTGAATTGCCTTTAAGCCTTCAAGTGCTTGACTGTTTTGCAAAGAGTCTTACAAAAATCAAAGCCCCGTTCAGCCAAAATCATGATTATGAAGTGAAAGACAGTCCTGTTATGATTCATATTATAATAATTATTAAAATGATTAAAAAACGACCCAGGTGATCGTCCTGGAGGCTGAAACTTGGACAGAACCTCCTGAACTGTAATTTAGAACCTGTTTCGGTTCCTTCAATCGCTCACCTACAGGCTGTCAGCCCTAAAAGACAAACTGTCCACAATTATCCAGTCCAGCGGAGCCTTTCCCTCGTGCTGGTTCTGTCTTTCATCGCCGGTGCTTCAGGACAGTAATTAGGCGTGGAGGAGTGAAAACCGTGGACCTTCCCCTCCCCTCCTGCAGTCCGTGTGAAGTCTCCCCAGCGAAAAATAGAATGTTCTCCAGAGGAACCCGTCTGCACCAGATCCAACACACTTTAAAAGGATGTGAACGCTCTTCCAGCTGCGTCCACGTCCTCTCAAACATCCATTGCCTCAGAAACATCATCCGGATTCTCCTTCAGTGGAAGTGGAGCAAATGGGATTCATGGACGGTGTCTCTCGGAGGGAGTCTTTACAGCAGTCGTCTCTATGTCCATTTGATTTTGTTTTTTAAAAAAGGTTCCGTCCTGTCCTGTCCACACAGAACGTGAGTGTATTTCATCCCAAAACTGCACTTAATGATGTGCTTCCATTGAAATAAATGAGCCAGAGACAACAACCTAAATGCTAATTTAAGGCTGAATGTTGATTCTACATCGTGTTACCATGGTAACCATTATACTATGGTGGTCAAATCTGGCACTCACTTATTAAAACGAGGCCCACACGCTTGGATGCTGTTTTGGTGATCAACCATCACCTTACAATGCTGTTTCCTGTATCATTACCATGGCAACCACTGTTCTATGATAATTAACTTCTTAAAGTCCCACTTTCTCCCAGGACACTGTAAAAGGTGTTGAGTTAAAAAGGATGCTCTATATTTGTGGGCGGAGCCTCGTTCCAGTAGACTGTAGACTGTCTATAACTGATCATCACCTGGTCGTACGATTCCTGAGAAGCGAGACCCCCGATTCCAACCCTGGTTCCTCTTGACTCTGTTCTGATGCCGTGGGTTCTCCTGTTTCAGGTTCTGCTCCTGTTTAACAGCACTTTTTCACTAAAACCAGACCAGACAGAGCAGTGACAGAGTGAGCGCCCCCTGTTGGTCAGAACAAGCCATCTGGTCTTTCTTTCTTTTGTTTTTAATCGGTTATGAAGCAGGAAGATATCTAGGGACATCTCCACACCACCAAAAACAGGGACTGTCCAGAGAAAAGAGGACATTTACCAACTTCTTGTGCAGAGTTTGAGATGCAGGCTAGAATCAGCACCAAGTATTTCTGTCCACATGAGAGAAGTGATGCTGACACATGGACTGGTCCAGGGATTAAACCCTCTATTGGAAAATCCCAAACGTCTCCAAAGTGTGTAACACCCTCATCCTGCGAGGACAAGACACATTTCAGGTGAAATAAAAGTGAGAAGAGCTCGGTTTGTGTCGCCGCTGTGTTTAAAGCACGCGTTACCCGCAGTAACCAGCGCTGCCGTCTGTCCTCCCACCTCTCGTCCTGCTGCAGGAGGCTGACAGGATGGGCCGCGGCATCTCCGTTAGCCTGGACGCGTCCTCCTGTAGGCTGCGGAGGATTGGCGCTGGCTGTTTGGAGGCAGGATGAAAGCTTTGTCATCGCTAACAGCACAGTTTCCTCCCACGCGATGAGACACGCCGACGGTCACTGGCTGTCAGAGACGAGGATTAAAACTTCCACTCGCCTGTTCGTCACTTTGTGCAGCGGTTCGGCCGCACCCCCCAACGCTAACGAGCAGCCATGCTGCCGCTAATTGCTGCGGTTTGGAGTTTAGCTGCTCCGTCTTTGGAGTGACTGCACGGCCACATATGAAGAAAACAGGAATGTACTGAGAGTGTAAAGTAAAAGTACAGGAATGTACTGAGAGTGTAAAGTAAAAAGTACAGGAATGTACTGAGAGTGTAAAGTAAAAATACAGGAATGTACTGAGAGTGTAAAGTAAAAAGTACAGGCATGTACTGAGAGTGTAAAGTAAAATGTACTGGGAAGTATTTAGAACCTCAAGAGCTGAATTTTTTTCAATTCATGTCACACATTCAAATATCAGTAGCTGGCGTAACATGTAAGGTTTTGATTTCAGATCCTGAAGGACAGCCACGTCTCTCCTGGTAAAACCTGCTTGGACATCCGGACGAAATCCATTGGCTCTCTCTTCGTCTTTTGAACGGTTCTCCACCTTCAGTTTGAGAATGTCCATGTGTCTGAGATAAAGCAGAGTCCAGCAAAAAGCTTCCACCTGTTCCCCAGCCCTCAGGCTACACAGACAGACATCAGATGGACAGGGGTCAGCCTGAATGTTTCCACCCCGTCTGCTTCTGGCTGGACGTCCATCTGAGACTGGAGGGATGAACAGAGTGGACGGGAGCCGGCAGTTTATTTACTAAAACATTAAGGATTAGCTCTTTATTTCAACCAAATCAATACGGAGTTATAAAGAAGGTGTCCATCCGTCACTGGTCCCGCGGCTCCGAACACGTCCATAAAGCAATTTTAATCGAGGGGGACGTTTACTCCCTGACAGCCGGTCCCAAATCTGATCTACAGCTCCCATTGATCCACCTCACATTTACATTGAAAAGCTCAGGTTTTATCATTAATGTCCATGATTAAAAAAGGAACCGAACCAGAGGACAATTACAATGGGGGAGAGGGAGGACTGCCTTACACACTCAGAGAGAGAGAGAACAGTTCTACTGAGAGATGGGGGAGAGGGAGGACCACCCTACACACTCAGACAGAGAGAGAACAGTTCTACTGAGTGATGGGGGAGAGGGAGGACTGCCTTACACATTCAGAGAGAGAGAGAACAGTTCTACTGAGTGATGGGGGAGAGGGAGGACCACCCTACACACCCAGAGAGAGAGGAGACCCTAGAAGGCCATGAGGGTTGCTAAGACACTGAATATTTACATAATTAATTCTTCAGTTATGTAACTGTGTGCGGTTCTTCTTCTCCATGTACCTAAAACCTAAATCCTGTGTCCTAAATAACACGCACCTCACACACACACACACACACACACACCTGCCACACGCACAGGTAGGGGGAAAGAAATCTGAGAGGTAAACAACGAAAAGAATGAATAAATAAAGGCCTCGCATGAGCTGAAGTTCTCCTCCAGCTCCCTGTAAACACCTTCAGTCGCAGCCACATAAATTATACACAACTCATGATAGCAGGGAGTCTCGCTGCCCCAGTTAGGATACACACACACACACACACCGTTACTGTAGGCTGCCTCTTGCCAGAGTGGCTCTGGGAATTGCTTGGACTAATTTTTTGCCACATTCAGAATGCTGGATGGGACATAAAACGCATGATTGGCTGTTCTGTGTTGTTCCTCACAGTAAATACAGTTTGAGTTAAACTGTGTGGCTATAGGCTGAATGAGTTGAGCTGAACTGTAAGATGATTGGATGGAGCTGAACTGTAGGATGATTGGATGGAGCTGAACTGTAGGAAGATTGGATGGAGCTGAACTGTAGAATGTTTGGATGGAGCTGAACTGTAGGATGATTGGATGGAGTTGATGCGAAGTATAAATGGTTGGAGCAAAGCTGAAGAATGAATGAGTCGGGCTCAACTCCTGGGATGGGTTGAGCTAAGCAGTAGGATGAGGATGACTGGTTGGAACTAAACTGTAGGATTAGTGGGTGGAGCTACACTGAAAATGCAATGGGTGGAGCTAAACTGTAAAAAGAATGGGCGGAGCTAAATAGCAGCCAGGGGGTTCAAATGTAGGGAGTGAAAATACTCAGATATTTGAAAACTACTTAAGTACAGTAACTAAGTACTTAATTACTTCATCACTTTCTGTTCGTGTTTATACAGAAATGCAGAATAAAAGCTGCAGCAAAACAGAGCCGCCGATGGCTCAGTGAATCAGAGCTGTGAGAAACTGCCATAAACTATTAAATCATCATTACTTGTGATCATTATTTTGTTTCTGAATTAGACACTGTCCCCCAGGGAGCATCTCCAGGGGGTCTGGTGTTCAATGAGCAGGACAGGGATGCTCCAAATGTCCCTGATTAGCCAGAGGACAGCCAAGGGTGATCAGTGGTCGCCTTGCAGTCCCAGAGGCGGGTGAGGGTTAATGACACCTGACAGTTCCTCATTTGGGCTCGTCAGTTCTCCAGCCCTTTAATCCCCAGTCAAACAGGGGAGCTTTAACAAGAACGTCTCCTCAGGTGTGGACATGCAATGGGTCTGGGTTCTAGAATTCATTCCAATAAACCTTCTAGTGTCCTTCCCAGTGATGTAATGACCCCTCCAGATAAAAGCATTTGCTCTCCTGTTTTAAAGCCCCCTTAGAATTTTGATCTAACTTAAAACTGCTGGCATCCTGAAGGTGGCGCTCTGAGACAACATTGAGGAGTTCCCTGCTGAGCAGCAAATCACTCCGTACAAAATATTTTTTGGCATAAAAGCTCATAAACTACACACACAGTCCCGACAGTCTGAATATACAAACCTAGCCTGGCCTGAATGGACTGCTCTTGTGACTTCAGTGCATTTACAGAATATGTTTCCACCCAGAGTGGTTAGAAATTAGCAATACAGTTCATGTCCCAGATAGATAGATAGATAGATAGATAGACAGATACACAGATAGATAGATAGCCAGATAGATAGACAGACAGACAGACAGACAGACGGACAGATAGATAGATAGATAGAAACTGCATGTTCTCTGCTTCACTTTCTCCTCTGACGAACATCTTCCAGCTCTTCCACAGAGTCGTCCTCTCTGTCTCTCTCTTCTCTCAACCTGATGGGATTCCTCATCACCTCTTCCAGCAGGTTCCTCTGTGGGTGAATCCATAAAAACACAACTAATCTCCGCTGGTGGAGGGATGACTCTCACGAGCACCTGCTCAGGATCATTACACAGATGTGGATGAAGTATCACATCAACATTAGATCATCATCAGAGAGGAGGAGCAGCCTCTTTACAGCTGCTGTGTCTCCTTAAGGTCAGCGTTCACCTGTAGGGGACACCGGTACAGTAGAACGGTGTCTATAGGGTCAGTGTTCACCTGTAGGGGGTGCCGATACAGCAGAACGGTGTCTGTAGGGTCAGTGTTCACCTGTAGGGGGCGCCGGTACAGCAGAACGGTGTCTGTAGGGTCAGCGTTCACCTGTAGGGGAAGCCGGTACAGTAGAACGGTGTCTGTAGGGTCAGTGTTCACCTGTAGGGGGCGCCGGTACAGAAGAACGGTCTCTGTAGGGTCAGCGTTCACCTGTAGGGAGCGCTGGTACAGTAAAATGGTCTCTGTAGGGTCAGTATTCACCTGTAGGGGACACCGGTACAGTAGAACGGTCTCTGTAGGGTCAGTGTTCACCTGTAGGGGGCGCCGGTACAGTAGAACGGTCTCTGTAGGGTCAGCGTTCACCTGTAGGGGGCGCCGGTACAGTAGAACGGTCTCTGTAGGGTCAGTGTTCACCTATAGGGGGTGCCGGTACAGTAGAACGGTCTCTGTAGGGTCAGCGTTCACCTGTAGGGGGCGCCGGTACAGTAGAACGGTCTCTGTAGGGTCAGTGTTCACCTGTAGGGAGCGCTGGTACAGTAAAATGGTCTCTGTAGGGTCAGTGTTCACCTGTAGGGGACACCGGTACAGTAGAACGGTCTCTGTAGGGTCAGTGTTCACCTGTAGGGGACGCCGGTACAGTAGAACGGTCTCTGTAGCGTCAGTGTTCACCTGTAGGGGGCGCCGGTACAGTAGAACGGTCTCTGTAGGGTCAGTGTTCACCTGTAGGGGGCGCCGGTACAGTAGAACGGTCTCTGTAGGGTCAGCGTTCACCAGTAGGGGGTGCCGGTACAGTAGGTCTCTGTAGGGTCAGCGTTCACCTGTAGGGGGTGCCGGTACAGTAGGTCTCTGTAGGGTCAGCGTTCACCTGTAGGGGGTGCCGGTACAGCAGGTCTCTGTAGGGTCAGCGTTCACCTGTAGGGGGTGCCGGTACAGCAGAACGGTCTCTGTAGGGTCAGCGTTCACCTGTAGGGGGTGCCGGTACAGTAGAACGGTCTCTGTAGGGTCAGCGTTCACCTGTAGGGGGTGCCGGTACAGTCGAACGGTCTCTGTAGGGTCAGCGTTCACCTGTAGGGGGCGCCGGTACAGCAGAATGGTCTCTGTAGGGTCAGCGTTCACCTGTAGGGGGTGCCGGTAAAGTAGAACGGTCTCTGTAGGGTCAGCGTTCACCTGTAGGGGGGTTCAATCTCCACCGCTGGGTTAGCCAAACCACCAGGGCTACGAATTAAGCTCTGGAGAAATGTCCATCACCCTGAAGGGATGTGGCGTAGAGCGGAGGGAAAAGAGAGGATTTTATTAAGAACGGTGCCTCCTGGGATGGTGGTCCCACTGACAGATGAGCGAAGGTGCAGGAGGACATGTGTGGAGACAGAGGGGGAGGAGCTGGAGCGGTCCGTCAGTGTCCTCCGAGCAGATCCATCCATGAAGAGATTTTTGCTCCATTTATATTTTGCAGCTGTGCTTCAGCTGCAGCACCAGATCAGCCTGCCTGGAGAACCAGCTAAACCTGAATGACCTTCACCTTTCTGGACGGCAAGGCTGAAACCTCCTTGGTTGATGATCTTACTGCAGGTTTAAGGTCTGTCGTCTCAGCCTGAGGACAGCAGGAAGACAAATATTCGCTTTTGCCAGCGATGCTGCTGAACACAGTGGACACTGACTGATAGCTGATGGTCTCGAAACTCTATAAAGAGACATCAACACAAACAAACCCCAAGCTCCTAGAAACTGGTTTCAACGTCACAGCTCATTCTAAAGAACCAATGAAGTTCATTGGTTAAGCACCCAGACACGCACCATCCTGCCGAGAGACGCTTCCTTGGAAAAGTACACAAATAAAGTCACTTCCTGTCTGGTGCTTCTGCAGCTGAGGCATTACAGGAAGCTGGCTAAGGGCTCACGTCCCGCAGTTTTATCGCTGAGATCTCGAAACAGACGTTGTTGCAGTCGTCTCGTTCACCACCCCTGAGGCCAGGCCGCCCTCACTTCCAACCTTCCAACTGTCCCTTCTTTCTCCCACTTTTAGACACGTTTCCTGGTGTCATATTTCATGTCCCGCCTGTAATCGATAGCAGCGTTTTTTTTTTCTTTCACTTGAATAACAGCATTTCCATACGAGACGTCTGACAGATTCCTGCCCATATGAAAGGTTACAGTGATGGATGAGAGGAATCGCTCAGCTCGGAATAAATACGCACTGCATCGACCTGACATCATCATTCACATGTTCCTGTTTAAAACACAACCATTAATATATCAGCCCTCATCAAAACCATCATCATCAACTGGTGCCTCCTCCTGCTCCTCTCAAAGGTCCTGACGGAGTCTCTCCTCAAGTTGATCTGCTATTGGTTTTAAACAAACCTTAATCCCAGACATCTTTCCTGCGATTCAGGGTGATGTGGATTTTGAAAGGTTCATGAACTTGTGTTGGTCTCCAAGGAGAACCCTGCTGGGCCATCAAAGGTCTGCACTATAGAGAGTCCTACAACCAAGCGAGTCTAGAAGAACACTCAAATCTATGAGGGTTGGATGGGGCAACGCAGTTGTGCGTGGAGTACAGTTACCAGTAAGACTGGTTTTGGAGGACAGAAGATCTAACAGTTTAGAAAAAGAATGAAGGTAAAACGAAGAGGTTTTGAGGGATGGCGATGTAAGCAGTGCTGGAGTCTCCAGGCTTGAATGAGAGGCATGAAGCATTAAATTCTTAAGTGCTTTGGAAAAGACCGATATTCTTCAGCACAGTCTGAACTCTCTTTTCTCGGCTTCAAGAGTGCTGAAGGATGTCCTGAAGCTCCACTTTTTGGATCTCACACGTTTTCTGTGTCTGAAACTGCTCTGAGTCTGTACTGATATTAAAAGCTTTGTCCTTCAGGAAGAACTGGAGAAGTGTCCCCCAACAAGACATTAATGTACAAGAAAGTGTGGATCTTTAGCACAACACCTTCATGAATGTCATATCTAGCATCTTCTTCACGGCTGATTCTTTTTGCTTGATATAAAACCTCAGTGTGGCAACAAGCGAGAGTCAGTTGGCAGGTTATTCTGTCTCTCGGTGCTGGTCCGAGGCATCTCGTGGGGTCATTCGAGTTTGTAGTCCTGCATTTGTACCACAGCAGCAGGACGATTAGTTTTCCTGGCAGGTGAGGGGACGCTGGAATGAAGACAAAAATCCAGCCACATCTGTGCAGAATTAAAACTTGTAATTGGTGCAAGCACAGCTCCAAGCTTTTGTCCTTCATCACTGGGGCATGAAAGGATGCTGGACATGGAATGAGCGTGGACAGAGCTCTTTCAGAGAGAGAATAAGAACCGCAGGCGTGAAAAGGTGGAGAATATAAACTCATCTTCAGAAAGTCTCTCCCAAAACAAGCTTAAAGAGACAGTGGGGTGAGAAACGACTTCCCGGAGAGGAAAGTTTCTCAAGCTCCTCGGCTCTTCTGCAGAACTGAAAAGGTTTCCTGAGACATGTGCAACAAAATGTGCAACAAAAATTACTTGTAATGTTTAAAGAGATGCAACAATAAAAAAAGAAACAAATAAACTGGCAGAAGAGTACCTTTTGGACCGTCCCTATACTTTTGGACAGGAAACAAGTATTGGGACAGCAAGGCCAGTTCTTCTGTTTTGCAGCATTTTTTGTGCTGTACCACATCAGTCTCCGTTATTTCTGTGCAGCATTTACACACATCCTGCCATTTCTTCTACGTTCAGAGACTTGATGTATTTCACCCGTTTCTTTTCTGAAAACGTTCCGCCCCGATGACGTGGTGGATCATCAGCGTTTCTTACAGACGGAGGAAGATCCATTAGATGCTGGACATGGAGCAGACGCTCTCCTTGTGCCATTAAAAGAGGAGGAAATCAATAAAGAGAAGCATTTAGACTTCCCTCATCTGGATGAGCGGATGGAACACAGCGAGGGAGGAGGAGATGGAGGGGGGTGGAGGGGAGGCGGCTTTTCCAGCAGTTGGTTCTCTTTGCCATCTCCTAAAAGTCTCCATCCATCAGCCTGCTCCTCCCAAAGCCATTGCTTAATGACGGACCTCCATCACTGTGGGGGCGCTGTGGAGCTAATGTGGACAGATGGAGCTTCTCATGCGCTGCTTTGCTATGATGGAGTGTGGAGTGTGAGCTTCTGATGAGAAGAAGAGATCTGTTGTGGTCTGCGGATCCTATTAGAGCTGAGAGAGAAAAGCTGAACCCACAGTTCTCCCTGAGGAACATCAGGGGAACCTGTTCTCCTCTTACAGCCCAAGCACCATCAACAAAGGTACATTTAAACAGACCAAGCATGGCATCAAGGATGCCATAGCACTCAAAGATCAAGGCCCGCTGAGGACGATCCTCTGGCAGAAGTCTGACCTATGTGCTCTGACTGTATGCAATCAAATTCTCACAGCAAAGACGATGCAGGGTGAAGTCTCGTGTGAAGCGTCCAAGCTGCCGGAGCTCCGTCCCTCCAGGGAAACAGACCGCTTTGTGTCTGTTCACCTTTAGAAGGGCCGTCCGGACACTTCTGGACACCGGCTGCCCTGCTGTTGGCGGCGCCTGGTTTCTGCTGGGAGGAAAGTGAATGGGTGGCTCTGGCGCAGATCCCGGTGCGGGGAGCTTTGTGATGGACCCTCTGGGCTCGGTGACTGCAGCTTCTGTTGGGCCCGTTGTCTCGGGGCTCAATCAGGCTGTCAGTGAGCGGCGCTCCTGCATTTCCTGCTTTGAGCGACGAATGGCAGGCCGTAATTTGGCTGCTTCCAGCGTTGTGTCTGTTTACCCTCCAAACGTAGCTTTTCATTCACTCTTTTATTCTTTTATGTTTTCTGCCCGGTTGAAAGGGTCCGAGGGCGTTTCCTTTTTATAGAGGAGTGGGAGAGGGAGCATAAAAGTCCCCTCGCTTTATCTTTTCCTAATGATTGCAGACGAGCCGTCTATTTCCTCCTCGATTTTAGAGCCTTGTGTACGATATTAAAACAAGCAACCAGAGCCGATTCAATTTGCCAACAGGCCACACTTACATAACAATATAAATTAGAGTGTCAGTGCGGAGATGGTGGAGGGGAGAGAGAGGGAGCTTTTGAAGATGATGAACAGAACAGAAAGTAATCAAACCTGAAATGTGATGAGATGGAGAGATCGGCGAAAGCAGGAGGTGCTGGGAGAGAGAGGACGAGAGAAGAATAAAAGAATGAGAAGTGAAAGCTGTATGAATTCTTCAGACACCGAACAAGGGCACGACGTGTTCGGAAAGACAAAAGTCCCTCAAGAGGTCGTCCTCGTCAGCCGTGACTGTAGGCTCCAATGAAACATCTATGACCTGTTGAGGTCTGGACTCCATGGTCCCTCTGATGGTGAGCTGTGGTTGCAGATCGTTTAAGACCTGTATGTTGGGTGGAGGGACTAGTTTGTCCCACAGATGCTACATGAGTTTGTAGCATGCTACATGAGTTACATGAGTATGTACACAAATCATCTTTAGTTCGAGCAAATTCTAAAGAAATGTTGTTGACCTTTCAACTCAAAGTGATCGGTCTACGATTAAAAACCCTGACTGGCAGTCTGAGAATGACTCTGTTCTGCAAAGCTATGCAGAACACTCAAACACCGAAGCCAAAATTGTCAGTGTCTTTTGATTACCCACCGTCTCCATCTGTCCTTCCCACCAACGCAACAGCGGACCTGTGAACGTCTCCTCATTTGACCTCCTGTCTTTGTCCTTCAGTGTGGATGATGCAATTACTGGTAAAAAGGTGCCGCGATGATCACGGAAATTCACCGCGACGTCTCCCTCGTTCAGGCTCCGGATCCTCTCTCCACGTGTAATGAGACTCTGGACAGGCCGACTGACGTCTTACGGCCTTTAAATTGGACTCCAATGGCTGGCTGGCTGAAGTCCACTTGCTGTTGCTGAGCAAGTCTGACTAGTCGCCGTGACAACTATGTCTACGGGAGGGAGGAAAGGCTGGGTGTGTTGAAACATTTCCCTTCCTTCTACAGTCAAGCCATGCTACGCCGCCAAACCTGTCAAACTCTTCCCCTGGTGAAAGCCGAGGAACCCGCCAGCCTCAACCTTAAAGTGGTAGTTTCCTTCATCCGGCGCTTTTTTTTTACGGTGACCCCTGACCAAGACTTGAACTGTGAGCTTCTCTATAATGACGATAAAGCCTGTTAACATTTTATCGAGATCTCGTAAATGCCACCGGTTTGCCCCTCCCTGGTCTGAGTGCTCATGCGTGGGTTGTTACTATGGCAACCAACGGGGATGCACAGGCGAATGAGACTGTACCACTCAGACCCGGTCACTTGGAAAAAATCCAAACAGCTAGGTGTACGGAGTTGGTGCACCTTGAAAAAAATATTCCAAATAATGCCACTTAAGGTGTGCTCCACCACCCCCATTACGCAAGAGGTCCACCCCAGTGAGGCAACAGGTATCACCCCAGGAGGACCCCAGGTTTGTGGCGAAACTGTTGAACACAACTGCAGTAAACGCAGGTCGCTGTAAGGTCACCTTTTACGGATCTTTAATTGACCCGGACGTTTCCTGCGACCGGTCGCTCATGATCTGATTGTGTTTACGCTCTGATGTGGATTAGTGGTGCCACAAATGAGCCTACCTGCAAAGGGCAGTCGCCCTCACTTTTTCTGCTTTTGTTGAATTTCTGATAAAGTGTCCAGCGAGCGGAAGCCCAGGGCTCGGGGACTAAGTCTTGACCGGTTGCTGGATTGTTGAACCCAACGATAAAAAGAAATGCTCTGGTTCATCCCACTTGACTCACCTCCCAGTGTGGGCTCTTCTAGATTTATTTTAATTACGGCTGTGATTTAGCACCGAGGGCCGCCGCCCCCACCGCCGGAGCAGCCAGAGCAGCGGCTAAAGGAGCTAAAGGACCGGATTAACGGAGTGTGAAATGATATGCTAATGTGTTTTTATCAAAAGCAGCCCAGCCTGTATCAGAGAGAGTTTAGCCGCAGCTTTCTGAAGAATCTGTCATGTTTCAGATAAGACTCCGAATAAATATCCCAATACGGCCCTTCCTTCCCCGCAATGTTTTTATTCTCTTTTCAGCTTCTGGCTGTTTTATTATTGATTAGAGGTGTTCAGTTTTCAGGGCAGCAGGAGAACAAAAGCTCCTTATGAGGAAGTGTGGGATAAATAAAAGATCTGCTTAATCCAATTAGCCAAACATCTAACTGTTAATCTCCAATGGTGCCGCCCTGCTGGTAGGATGTGGGTTTTTTTCAGATCATTTCTGCCAAAAACAGACTTTAGGCCAGAGAGTCAGTCCACATTGGGATGGGTGGGTGTAACCCGACTAAAAAAAGGTTGGAACTGTGATAATTGCAAGTGATGATGGGCGTTTCCATGGATACAGACATCATCAAGAGTGAAAGATTCTGCAGGGAAGTGGAAGCGGTTCTTCTGTTGTCCTAAAGGTGATCCGGGTGCAGAAGAGTCCGATGGCGTGGATGGACGGGTTCCCCTGCTGGTGTGGTAATATAAGGTGCCCATTCCCGTTCCCGTTCGTACTGAATTGCCTCGAAGGGAGTCATGTTTGTAGGAAGGGATGGTTCTGACCCCCTGCTCTCCCGAAGGAGACCCTCAGATGTTGTTTTGGTGCATAAACTCCCTCCCCTGATGTCCTCAAGACCATCCTCTCCACTGTAAATATTTTATAGCCCCCCTGCCAGAGACCGTCCGTCATCCTGAGGACAGGCAGGTGAAGGAGCGAGGCAGAAAAACACAAGATAAACGGATAAATAAATAAAACTTTCTGCAAAACACATTGCAAAACCTGGAAATCTGTGGAGCTCCAGAGACTCTTCCTGTGATGCTGGTTGAAGAAGTAGATACGCTGTAGTTTATTTTTACTGAGTACATTTTTGGGGAGGGGGGTTGCCACCAGGTGCCACCTCAGGGACAGGATGTCCCTTTTATAATGGTTAACTGCCTGCAGGAGCCTGCAGGAAAATATGGCTCCAGTCTCAAAAATGTACAGAGACATGTAGAAAAGAATGGATGCCCCTTTCATTAAGGAGGTGTCCATTTGAAGTCACTGTTGTGGGTGGTGGGGACGGTGGGACAGTGTATCAGAGATGCTGTAGAAGGAAAGTTTCATGGCTCAGTGACCCACTTATCCTCCTGTCCTGCAGGAGCCCAGAGCCCAGTCCAGCTGTTGTTGTGGCACAAGGAACACTGAAAGAGTGTCCAAACGCACTGTCCAGGTGGTCCGGCTAACTCTGCACAGTGCCCCCCCCCATCAACACTCTGATCCCCTCAGACAGGTAGTGCTTAGATCCGGATTCAGGAGACAGGGCTCTGAGAAAAAGAGTGAGAGACACCATGTTGCTGTTTATGGAACTGTCTCTCATCCAGATGGATGGGAGAGACTTTGAGACGCGCCAAATTCATTACTTAAGATAAATTCACTGCAGGATTTAAGGTGGAAATTCAGTATTTATGCTCTCGACCAGTGTATACGGCCACACACACACACACACACACACACACACACACACACACACACACACACTCATATTGATGATTCCAGTCAGATCCACTTTACTCCAGCTGAGCCTCTCACCGTTGAGGGTTTGATCCTGCTGGGTTTCAGAGGAACACAGTGTGAATGAATGTGTGTATCCAGATTCATACACTCCTACAGTGCTGTGACCTTTCCTTCTGATCCTTCAACGCTTCAGCTTTTGTTTGTGAGTAATGTTTGTATATTTGATGTTTAGTCCTTTAGAGGGCGACGGTATGGAACGTTTGTTTATTTGATGTTTAGACCTTTAGAGGGCGACGGTGAGGAACGTTTGTTTATTTGATGTTTAGTCCTTTAGAGGGCGACGGTGAGGAGCGTTTGTTTATTTGATGTTTAGTCCTTTAGAGGGCGACGGTGAGGAACGTTTGTTTATTTGATGTTTAGTCCTTTAGAGGGCGATGGTGAGGAACGTTTGTTTATTTGATGTTTAGACCTTTAGAGGGTGACGGTGAGGAACGTTTGTTTATTTGATGTTTAGTCCTTTAGAGGGCGACGGTGAGGAACGTTTGTTTATTTGATGTTTAGACCTTTAGAGGGCGACGGTGAGGAACGTTTGTTTATTTGATGTTTAGTCCTTTAGAGGGCGACGGTGAGGAACGTTTGTTTATTTGATGTTTAGTCCTTTAGAGGGCGACGGTGAGGAACGTTTGTTTATTTGATGTTTAGTCCTTTAGAGGGCGACGGTGAGGAACGTTTGTTTATTTGATGTTTAGTCCTTTAGTGGGCGACGGTGAGGAACGTTTGTTTATTTGATGTTTAGACCTTTAGAGGGCGACGGTGAGGAACGTTTATTTGATGTTTAGTCCTTTAGAGGGCGAATGTGTTGTTGGGTAAATGGGCGGGGCTAAACTGGTTTAGGGTCAGTGGTTGGTGCTAAAATGTTCTGAAACTGTTCGGTGCCTTGTTTCTCTTAGCGTTCCTTCTTTTTTCACCCATATCTGAAGCCCTGGCCTGCTGTTCCTCCACCCTCCTGAAGCTCTAATCTCCACAGAAAGCTGAGATTAGCCGCGGTTGATGGTATCTGGGCTGGGATGGCGGCAGAGGAATTGATTTGTGAGGGCTCCCTGGCGTAAGCGGGTTTTCCTGAGCAGTAAATTAGAGACGGGGAATCTGTTCCAGGACGGGGACGCTAAACACTCCGGCATCTGTTTTAAGAGCCACCCACCCAAACGAGCATCAGTTTATGGCCCACGGGAGAGGGAGGTGGGAACGAGATGAGGCAAAGCTCTCAGAGGATAGCGCCCCCTCCGCAATCAGAAAACAAATAAAAGTAAAGGATGGTGACAAATTGACAGAAGCATCATTCAATACACACAATCATCATCAGTTTATAGGAAATGCCTGCACTCTGATGGTGCAACATAAGTCGCCGCCTACATGACTGACCAGCCCTGCTTGAACATCAATCAACAACAATGTGTCTTAATTAAAATTCTCACTGACTGTATGAAGTTATTTAAACAGCCATACCCACATCTGCCACTAGGGGAACTAAAACCACACACCTTCTGTTGAAATCACAGCAGATGAAACATCCTCCCTGACACCTGTAATAAAAAGCAGCATCCCCCCAAACAGCGGGATATGAGATTACACTCCTCGGGCTGATCTGAATAAACGTCTCTTTTCATTCTCGGTTCGTTCTCATCACTCAGGGTCTCCGTCGTTGTTCCCCATGATCCTGACTGACACCTTCAGACCTCTAATACCTCCGTCACATTAGGCAGGCAGTGCCTGGAGTAAACAGATGATTTAATAGGGAATGTGGGCGATATGATCAGATTTCATCGTCACAACATGGTTACTAAAAGAAAACCTAGGCTTTTGTTTACTGTTTATTAATATGGTAACATTTCTAATGATCTTCTACTGTCAGGTTCATCACTGGTTCAAATTTAGCACCTAGGAATTACCTAGCAACCACCTGTGGAGCAACCACCATTCTGCTAGCAACTATCCGAAACATCATTGTCCAAAAAGACACCCACTGATCACTCAATGCTACATCGGTTTAAATTTTGTGCCTAAAATCGATAGGAATCACATAGCAACCACCTGGAACACCACAGCATGTACTTAACTATGTACTAGCAACTTTCTGAAACACCAGTGTCCAAGAAAACTCTCACTAATCAACAACTCTGCCACAGCAGGGGCTAGCTATGCCCTAGCAACCATCTGCAAGTCCATAGCAACCATAGTGATCATCTGGCAACACCCTGTTGATACAGGAGGATTGGTTAACCATCACGACCACTTTGAGTCAACGCAAAAAATGACAATTTATTAGGCATGATTATATAAGAATACGTTTTCTTGGAAAAAAAAAAAGGTTGAGTCTGCTTCAACGTAATGGAGTGTGAAGACCGAACGTGTCTTTTTTAATCCCTTGTTGTGCATTTCATCATGTTTCTCAGCTGGAGGCCAACTCCCGGATCCCTCTCCTCTTTCATTTCTCTGTGTGTTTGATGGAGAGAACAGTTTCCAGCTGGATCCTGGCAGGTGGGAGATGGAGCAGGTGCTCAGATGAAAGATATTAACCGTCATTAACACGTTAACGCAGCTGATCAGCTTGATCGTCCAGGTCGGCGGCGACCTTTTCATGGCCGATAGTGTCTTGGAGTGAGTCTGATTTGGACAGAAATCGGCGCTCTGAATCAGCAGGTCCATTTGAAGGCCTTGTAGTTGGAGAAATAATAAAGCACAGAATTCGGCCCCTTGGTGCAACTGACGGTGGCTTTGGGAGGCCGCGGTCTGAAAGTGAAGTTTAGTTCATGACAGCAAGTCCTGCTGGTTCCTAAAAAAAAGGTCTGTTCCACCTTAATGAAGAGCTGTTCCACCTTAAGGATGAGCTGAAGGGGGTCTGCAAGGGTGTTCAGACGTCTCTCAGCTGAGATAATCCCTTTATTACTGAGCGAGACTAAAGAGACCAGCAGGGCGTCGCTGAGTACGATGATTTATTGACTCCCATAAGAACCGAAACAGCTCCCCCTGCAGGACAACCCCCTCCCCCCACTCTGTGAAGGTCTCTAAACCTTTAGAACATCATGGACACTCCTTTTTTTAAGACCAGACTCCACTAGACTCCTAGGGCTAGGGTTCTGCGGTTTCTGACCCAGTATGACCCCTACCAGTAAACCTGGGACACCAACAGAGCTTAAATATCAGCTGTCTTGGAGTCTCTACTATAGCCCATGGTTCTAGATCCTACTGGGTCCTAAACCACACCCACAAGTCCATTCCACCTTAATAAAGAACCGCTCCACCTTAATGAAGAGCTGGAGGAGGGTTTTAGTGACTTTGGTGGAGCATCATAACAGGAAAGATGTGAGATTTTAATTTCTTCAAGCAGAACTTTAAAGAAGGTTATCTTGACCAGATCTGGGTTCAGTGTGCAGATTTAATTTTGGGCCAAAATGTTCCTTTATAATCTGTCCACACGTGGAACCAACATCTCCTGGCGGAACCCTGCAAGAGCAGTTCTGCAGAAATGAACCCAACGCTCTAAGCTCTTCTCAGACGTCCATTTCAAGTCTTGTGTCTCCTCACAGTGCCTCCACTGCTGAGTTGGTTTCTGTCTTCTCCTCCAGTCAGACCTGCTGAGGTCTCTCACTTCTGCTGCTTCGCCAGAGACACAATCCAGCCTAGGGGAGCAGAGATCAAAGAGCAGGACCAAGGAGGACGGAGGCCCGAGGACGTGTTGAAGTTTAACCGTAATGAAAGTAATCTCCTCTGAAGAGTCCGTTTCTAACCAGGCTTTGAGCTTTAAGATCCAGACGCGGTCAGAACCTGCTCTGATGGACGGAAAATTGAGGAGCAGGAGGTGAAGCAGGTCACGGAGTCTGATTTGTAGCATCGTGAATGAAGGAGGGAAACTCTGTCCGTTCTGCTCTCTAGGAGGCGCACTGACGGTCAGGAGAGAGAATCAATCTGAAAAGTCCAACCCATGAAAACACAGTCAGGGCTGAGACCTACAGCTGTAGATGGACGAGTTTATCAGGATTTGAAAAGGATTAAACGATGAAGTGCTGCTCCTGACAGTCAGGAAGAGAAACCACCACTTTGGAGGATCCACATGTCCTGCATAAGCGATTGTTTTTCCACAGCCAATCAGAGCAGAGCCTATTTACATATCACTTTTAAAGCAACAGGCCTTCTTCTCCACAGAGTCTGATTTTCCAGCCTAAGGATGAAAGAGTTTGTATAAAAGACAACATCCACTCTTACGCACAAAAACCTTCCAACTATGGGTCACATGACATGCTTTCCTACTACAGGTCACATGACACTTCCCTGACCTGCTCTTAAAGGGAGTGTTAGTTTTGTGACTAAAAGTGAGTGCTGTTTAAAGGTGGGGCTAAACAGGTATAGGTAGAAATAAGTAAAAGAGCGGACTTTCTGTGACATCACAAATTTAAACTAGAATAGAAATAAATGTAGTTCTGATCCCTCTGAAACCAACATGAACTAACCAATAATTCACAATGAACTCTGGGCTCCTCTGGACGTCCCGACTGCATCATAAACTCCTGACCCCCTCTCTGTGGGAACGGCTTCCAGAGGCAGCCGCTGAGTTGGGCTGAAGTTAATTTCCTGAGTAAAGTCCAGGCAGCAGGCCAGGATGGTTCTCCCAGACTTCTGGTCCCGTCACGCCTCACCAACAATCCCGATTCTTTCAGAAGCTCCTGAGACAGGACGTGCGGAACGTTCCATGTGACCCCGGGGCTCGTTCAAGTCTTAACAGACTTGTCGCAGGACGTCCTAGCTCTGTCTCTAGACTGACATGGACGTTCAAACGCTGGAGACCATCATCCACAGCTAGAAGTGCAGGAGATCCGTTTATTTCTTTTCTGGTAGCAGGGATTTCAACCACGTTCACCGCTGGTGAATTGGAGGATAACAATATGATCACTATGGCAACGGTATCAAGTGACAGCGTTCAACTAAAAAATCTGGGACATTTTTCCTTTAAAGTTGTAAATGGAGTCACAAAGCTTCTGGATTAAGAGGAGCATTTGAACCTGAGCGGCTCCTTCATGAAGCTCACGGCCTGTTAGTCTGGTCATAAGTATTGGGACACGCGGCTCTGCTGACAGAAACAGCAGAAACATTCAAGTGAACACAAATGCGTTAACTGTTGATCTCCTGGTTCGGTTCACCTTCCTCTGATCAAACAAACTCCGTCCGATTCATCATCACTAACGAAGCGCTTCAGCCGTTAATGGGACTCGGCTCCTCCACGATTAGCACAGTAACTGATTTACTGAGGAATTTTCCAGCTGGTTTGCCGTGACAAAAGCCGCCGGGATGACTGATGATGGACACCGTCCTCTGTTTGTTTCCCGCTCTTCGGCCTGTGTGAGCGACGCTGAAGGTGAAGCTCCAGAAAGTCCCGTTTTAGCCTCAAAGACGCCCAAACACATGGCGACGCCTGTGATGTACAGATGGACAGATTGTGTCTCGTTTTAGCTTTATTCCCACATCAGGACCTGAAAAGCAGCCAGAAATCAACATCAACACATCACGTGATGTGAAACGCTCCCAGAATATTAATAATTAACATTTGTGCTGATTTTGGAAGAACTTCTGACTCTGTCAGTAAACGATGACTCCAGCTTGTTTGTCGATCAGCGTGTACGGGCTTGAAATGTCAGACTCAGTGTCCACTCGTCCATCTCTGTCTCCCTGTAGGCCCGTTCTGGAAGGAATTGGCTTGAAAACTGTGAAAACTGCAGGACGCTCCTGAGGAACCGTCCCCCTTTCATCTGTGAATACATTAGCGTCTCATGAATGCATCTGCATCCGACCCAACATGACCGCCGAGTGTGTTTCTGTCAGAGCGAGATCAAAGGTGGCCCTTCCTCCAGGAGCCACTGTATCAAACAGATTTATGGAAAAGAAGCAGCAGGACGTGGAGAAACACTCGGGAAGAACAACGTCCTTCTCCCAGAAACAGCTACGGTTTCAGACCACACACAATGTCCCAGCTGTGACGCTCTGGTCTGAACTTCCCTGGAGACGCTTCTTCACTGAACAGATTTTAAAAGAGCTGCCAGAGTCTGATTAACCCTTCCAGCCCTGAACAACTTTCCTTCTTGTGTTAATCGTTGAGCTAAAAGTGTCCAAGATGATCCTCGTTCTATAAAACTTCAGAACACCTGCTAATGTCCTGAGACCAGCAGTGTGAGCTTGAGATGTTCCTTTAAAATGCTCGTGTTCCTGTTGAACTCTCCTCCTGATGGGGCTCCACATCCTGCTGATATTGTTCTAGGCTGGTCTTCCTCCACAGTCTCTCGTCCAGGGACAGTTGGTCCAGATGGAGGCTCTTCAGGCCATGGAGCTTTTATGTATCTCACTCCATTGGCCATGAGATCAGACAGTGCTCTTCATAGTGGATGCATGGAGATGAAGGGATCACTGAAGGATCCAGGTGAGAAAATGGACGAACAGAAGACAAGACCAGGTGAAAGAGACTGGCTGGAAAGGACCGTTTGGACACCAGACAGAGAAAGGTCAAACACCAGCTTTTAAATTCAAGACTCAGAAAGTCCAAATGTGCTGCTTAAGCTCATTCGTTCCCGAGACCACAAGCATCCGGGACATGCAGGGACAGCACCACGTCCCCAAACACTCATTTCTCCCAGGTGGAGAACATAAAAGCATCTGATCTTTTTCCATAGAGAGATTTCACAGGAGAAATAGAGGACGAGGGGACTTCACTGATGAGACATGATGCTTTGAGTGTCCCTTCAGCCGAGGGAACATCACTGCAGCTTATTTCCAGTCTTCTGATGTCCCACCCATGAGGACATTATACAGCTCTTACCTATGCAAGCCTCCTTTATGAGTTCTGGATCAAGGCAAGAGTTGTTTTCCCCTCTTACTATAAATGTAACTGATTTATTATCTAGAACCATGAAGCAATCTGTGGAATGCTCACCTGTCCAGGACGTTTTTCCACTTTTACCCCACAGATTTCAGCGCTCCTGTGAGCCTTTTTGGGATAAGCAGTTTATATAATCCATGGATGGTTGGATGCCAGGTTCCCTAGTTCTCCGAATTAGTTTACAACAGTTTGTAAATGGGAAGAGTGTTGTTGTCTCATTCTGCAATGTTTGGTAAGATGGACATGTAGCCAACTGTACTAGTCTTCCTACAATGGACCATAACCATGCTGTCCATGTGGGCCACCAGTTTGCCAGATCCTCTCTCTCATTCATCCTGACTGGACTCATACAGTGTCTCACAAAAGTGAGTGCACCCCTCACATTTTTGTAAATATGTTATTCTATCTTTTGATGAGACACTGAAGATAGGACACTCTAATCCAGTGTAAAGTAGTCGTTGTGTACAGCTTGAAGAACAGTGTAAATTTACTGTCCCCTCAGAATAACTCAACACACAGCCATTCATGTCTAAACCACTGGCAACAAAAGCGAGGACACCCCTGAGTGAAAAATGTCCACATTGAGCCCAGTGTCAATATTTTGTGTGGCCACCATTATTTTGCAGCACTGCCTGAACTCTCTTGGGCCTGGAGTTCACTAGAACATCCCAGGTCTCCACTTGAATCCTCTTCCACTCCTCCATGATGACATCACGGAGCTGGTGGATGTTGGAGACCTTGTACTCCTCCACCTCCTGTTTGAGGAAGCCCCACAGATGCTCAGTAGGCTTTAGGTCTGGAGACATGCTTGGCCAGTCCAGCACCTTCATCCTCAGTTTCTTTAGCGAGGCGGTGGTCGTCTTGGAGGTGAGTTTGGGTCGTTATCATGTTGGAACACTGCCCTGTGGCCCAGTTTCTGAAGGAAGGGGATCAGGCTCTGCTTCAGTCTGTCACAGAACATGTTCATATTCATGGTTCCCTCAATGAACTGTAGCTCTCCAGTGTCTGCAGCACTCATGCAGCCCCAAACCATGACCGTTGAAACCTTCTGCAACATCTTAAGAGGCTTCCTTCTGGGACGACTGCCATGCAGACCAGTTTGATGCAGTGTGCAGCGTCTGGTCTGAGCAGTGACAGGCTGACACCCCCCCCTAACACCTTCAACCTCTCCAGCGATGCTGGCAGCACTCATACGTCTATTTTCAAAAGACAATCTGGATATGACACTGAGCACCTGCACTCAGCGAGGTCTGTTCTGAGCGGAACCGGTTCTGTTAAACCACTGTCTGGTCTTCGCCACCGCGCTGCAGCTCAGTTTCAGGTTGCTGGTCTTCTTATAGCCGAGGCATCTTTATGGAGAACGTCAAATCTGTTTTTCAGATCCTCAGAGTTCTTCTCCATGAGGTTCCATGTTGAACTTCCAGTGACCAGAGAGAGAGTGTGAGAGCAAGAACACCAAATCTAACACACCTGCTCCCCATTCACACCTGAGACCTTGTAACACTAACGAGTCACATGACACCGCGGAGGGAAAATGGCTAATTGGGCACAACGTGGACATTTTTCACTCTGTGGTGAACTCACTTTTGTTGTCAGTGGTTTAGACATTAATGTCTGTGTTGAGTTATTCTGAGTGGACAGTAACTTCACACTCTTCTACAAGCAGAACACACCCACTACTTTACACTGGATCAGCGTGTCCTATCTTCAGAGTCGTCCCATCAAAAGATCTAATAAAATTACAACAATGTGAGGGGTGCAATTACTTTTGTGAGATACTGTATGTGGCTAATTGCACATACATTTTCAGAAACACACATTTCTGAGATGTCCTCTTGTAGGATTGTGCCTGCTTTTCTTGCCTGTAATTCCAGAGTCTGGGGACAGAAATAACCTGCTTCCTGACCCAGTTTTTACTCCCATTTCATCACGTCTTCTCTTCAGTCCAAACCTGTCAGTCACTGGGCCACCTGCTGCCCATTGCTTTCACAGCAGGAGCACAGGACACCCTGAGCAGGACAAAATCCCACCTTAGAGGTTTTAACAGCATTTACAGTGAGGAGAACTGAAGGCCAGCAGATGGGCATGGGTTGGTTGGGAATGTGGTCTAAGGGACCAGGTGGCTTTTCTAAATTCTTACCAGCTTTAAAGTCCATATTCACCACCACCGTTATTCTTCAGCACAGCCTCAACTCTCTTAGACCAGCTCCTTTCTTTAAGTCACCTTCAGTAACACTTCTCCATGCTTCTTGAAGGACGCCAAAGCTCTTCTTAGGATGTTGGCTGCCTTTTTTTGCCGTTCTCTATGGAGATCATCTCAAACTGCTCAAGTACAGAGAGTGTACTGAAAATGAGAGACAACAACACCGTCCTTCAGGAAGATCTGGAGAACTGCTCAGGTACAGAGACTGGACTGAAAATGAGAGACAACAACACTGTCCTTCAGGAAGATCTGGAGAACTGCTCAGGTACAGAGACTGGAGTGAAAATGAGAGACAACAACACTGTCCTTCAGGAAGATCTGGAGAACTGCTCAGGCCAAAAGGCTTTCCCACCAGTATCCAACAGCTCAACCTGAAGATGTCCTTCCTGTCCACCTTCCAAGCATTCCTGTAGTCTGGTGGATCCTCACAGCCAATCCATGCTATTACTCAATTATTTCTTTGTGCTGTGTTTTTTGATTCAATCCTTGAATCAGTTTAAGTCCTGCGATGGACCGGAGCTTCACCCTGGGACAGGCTCCAGCAGCCTCAGACACCATCAACCATTATAGCTTTTTATGAAGCATTTTTCCTCATCACGCTAAATTAGACCAGGTTTTCAGAGCCAAGCACTGATCATCCTAAGTGGGACAGCAGATGAGATGCCTTTATGTCGTCCCTCACGACTGTAGGGTGTTTGGTGTCTGATGAAGGGTGTAGCTGTTCTCTGTTATCAGACAAAGCTTGTATAGGACCAAAGACTCACTCGCTGTCCAGAAAGCAGATCACCTCACATCAGACTCCTGTTTGGGCCCAGACCCTGCTGCGAGCTTGGGAGGGTAGCTGGGTTCCTGAATAAAGAGCCTGGCACGGGGAGAGGCTTTGAGATGGAAATGCAGATCGAATGTGAATCAGATGCAGCTGCCAGAGGCGCTGTTGTTCATACCGAAGAGACTCTGACCTCTGTTTCCGAGCCGGTCTCTGGAAGAGCGCTAAAGGTCCTGCTCGGCAGCAAATGCAGGACGTGGGCGAACTCTGCATTTAATCAGTTTCGTTTGGCTGCGTCCATGACCCGCATGCTGCGTTTATGGAAATATTTAGGCCGGAGTGTGCTGTTGTGCCACCGAGCAGCACAAATAAAAGCGGCCATAATCTGAGGATTTTCGCCGCTCCGGAGAAGCAGACGTTCGGCCTAATGAGATGGGAAGGCTTGTTTTACTCTCTTCTTCGCGATGTTGCGGATGCAATGACTGGCAGCCACGGGACGAGCGGGGACGGCGACCTGCATAATTCATCATCTGGACGTGTGTGGTTCCGCCCACGCTCTCCATAATTCGGTTTATATGAAAGTCTGGATGCCGGGACACTGAAAGAGCCGTGTTTAAGGCACGGACTTTCACTTTAAAGTTGAAATCTTATTTAGACTCACTAAATGGGGCTGTGTCTCAAATGGCTCTATTGTGCACTAAACTATGACTACCCTGATAAACACTGACTCCCGGCTCCCTACATAGTGCACTTCAACACTGACTCCCTGCTTCCTATATAGTGCATTAAAACACTGACTCCTTGCTCCCTATATAGTGCAGTAAAACACTGACTCCCTGCTCCCTATATAGTGCAGTAAAACACTGACTCCTTGCTCCCTATATAGTGCAGTAAAACACTGACTCCCTGCTCCCTATATAGTGGACTTAAACACTGACTCCCTACTCCCAACATGGTGCACTTCAACACTGACTCCCTACTCACTATATAGTGCACTAAAAAGCTTAAGGTATTTCCTAGTGGTTGCTAAGTAACAGCTGCTGTGGTATTTTAAAAATAGCTGGGGTGTTGCTAGTTGGTTGTTGTAGTATCCCGGGTGGTTGCTAAAGTGTTCCTATGATGTTCCTCTGGTGTTCTAGATCATTGATAAGGCATGGCTACATGGTTGCTTTGGCATTCCAGTCAGTTGACAGGATGTTGCTAGGTGATTGCTAAGTTCTGGGGAACGTGGCACAAGCACAAGGCTGGTTTCTATAGTATTCCCTGTAGGTTCTAAGGTGTCGCTTTTACAGTTGGTTGTGATCTCAGGTGGTTGCTAGGCATTTGCTATAGCACTTCATTGGGTTGCTATAGTGTTACTAGATGGTTTGAATGCTATTCCAAAATGCAATGGGTTTTAAGTAAGTTTGCCTCTATGCTAATCTCAAATGTTTGCTAGAATTCGACAAAAGTGGTTGCTGTGGTATTTAATGTGGCCGACTGGGTTGCTAAAATGCCGCTGAGCAGTTGCTATGGCATTCAATGTGGGTGCTTAAAAACTTAATGTCTTTGATATTTGTGGTTGCTAGGGCATTGCCATGGTATTCCATATGGTGCACACCATTCACGGTCGGTCAAAACAATCTGGATTTGGAGTGGCGTGAACAGCGATGCAAGACGAGTCAGAGGACAGAAGTTGGGCAGAAAGATGAAAAAGAAGAAGAAGAAGAAGATGAATCAAAGAGCAAGTTGTTAATAATGAAGCGTGGGACTTTAATGGGCCCTTTTCAGAGGGTCGCTGGCTCGTTATCGGTACTGAAATGAGTTGACAGTGTTCCAGGTTTCCAGGCGAGTCCATCTGATAGCGCAGCAGGACGGACGTCGCGTGAGGGAGAGGTAGCCAGACATGGCGATAGTGTTTCCGTTTAATTGGGATCGGAGCGAAAAATAATTCAGCCGGTCTTCCCTGGGGAGTGCAGGAGTGCTCACTCCCCTGGAAGAGTGATCACTGCTCACCGTGAGCTCCCGTCGTCTTCAGTATGGTTTTATTTATGGCTTTACTGGGGAGGATTCTAATTATGATGAGGGATGTTTCAATTAACACACACATACTCCTGGTATGCACACTTCTGCTCTCGCTCGTCGGCGATGCAACAGTTCCCGCGAAGTTTTCGGATTGAATTCGGATCAAAGGAAGCGTGAAGCGGCAGGAAGACGAACCCCTTAAAAAGTGAAACCGGAAAAGGTTAGAAAGTTAATGTGTGCTTTAAATGCGCTCGCGCCTGAACAAACACTAAAGATGGGGCTGAAATCAGGCGCTTAGAGGAACAACTCAACCAGCGATTCTGGAAACAGTTCAAAAACTGGGAACGGAGGCCCATTTGATTGTAAAAGTCAATGGGCGTGACCTCCAGGTTTGTGGAGGGTGTGTTTTGCATCGGTTTGGGTCATGGTAACCATGGTAACCATGCTAACCCAGGCTCTGGAAAGGCATTTGGCAGGTTACCAGAGTGCTTTGAATGCTTGATTTTGATCCGTTCTTGAAGGAACCATTGTAATGCTGATGTCTGGAAGTTGTTTTTCATTTATTTAAATAATCGATTGGCTCCAACGCCTGGTCGCCAAACAGGAAACAGGAAACCAAACAGATAGCACTTTTTTCACCTATAACAGTTACCTCCAACACTCCAGTAAGATGCCTTTCTTGGCGCCAAAGGATAAAATCCGTTAATTGCATCGAATTTAAAACCCATTCGATTTTTTCCAAGAAGGCTAATCAGAAACTTCCGATACGCCACCGTGTGATCTTTCAGGACAGAGCAGATTCCCAATCAGAGCATTTGTTGTTCTTGGATGTTGATGAGCGGCAGAACGAGAGGGCCACGTCATTGAACAAGATTTAACCCTGACATTGATTCACGAAAGCTTTCCGAAAATAAAGAGATGGCTATAAAAGTCTCAATGCACGCCGATTAGCACATTTGAGGCATTTTGCTATGAGGGCTTAAACCGACCCACGGCGCCACCGCTCTGAAGAGTGAAAGATAAAAAGGGGTCCTTGCCGTCTCACCATTCATTGGTGAACAATGCCATTTTTTGTCCTTTCTGTGTTTAGCCACCTCTGAGTGGTTGTCGTGGCTTCAAAGCCGCTGGCAGGATAGAACCATTAGCCAGCTGCTGGAGGCCAATTATAACAGCTTGTCCTTCAGCCACACAAAAACACACCTTTCGCCTCGTTCAGCAGCTTCACCGACTCGGACGTCCTGCCGAGAGGCCGGCTACAGGGGACGGGTACAAGACATTTCATCCGGTATTGCTAGGGGCAGTGGTGGTCTAGTGTTTAAAGACAAGATTGGAATTTTGAATGCTGGACCAGCAGGTTCCTCTGAGGTTCCCTTGATCAAGGTACCGTCCCAATCACTGCTCCACAGGTGCTGGATATGTCTGCCCCCTGCTGGACGTCGAGTGTATATGTATGTATTTGAGAAGATAAGGATGTATTTGGTAGTGGTTCTTGTCTATGGAAGGCCACATGTCCCATACAGGTCTTGTGGTCTGTGGTCAGTACCTTCTGAAAGGAAGGACAATTAGGACACCCATCTGGATGAAGATGAGTCCGTCTGGTCCCACCCGAAGAGCTACAAACTACTGGTTCTGATAGAAAGGCGTTCTCCAAATTCTCCACATCTCCAACCAGCATCTGTGGGACAAACTAATCCCATCCATGGAGTCAATGTCCAACTTACAGGACTTGAAGTATGTCCTTCAGAGGTCTTGGGCTCCACAGGTCCAAGGTTATGACTTTAAACGGTTGTTTTGGGAATAAAGTAAAGCATGAAACCCTGCTACTATCATCTTCTTGGCCACGTATCAAAACATTTCATCATCTTGAGCCATCCCTGTCCCTGGGTGTTTCACTCCTGCTACTGCATGTGGCTTTGACTTCGGTGCCTTAATTCATGCGTTCTTTGAAGACTTAATAGAGCTCGTCAAAGGGCTCTTTTGTTCAGACTTGACCTTTCCGTGTCCAAGAAAAAGCCTCTGCTGACATTAACACGAGCCTTAATGATCCGAACGTGCACTAATCTTCACGGAAAGCACTGGAGAAGTCCAGAGTGGACTCGGCCTGGACGTGACCGCCGAGCCGCTGCGCTGCTCAGAGGCTCATATTTTGTAGTTCGAGCTCCTCGTCTTGCTTTAGTTTTGGTTTTATGAACCTAAAACGGTCATAATTCATTCCTGCACCAAAGGAATCCATCCTCGGGCCTTTACTTCAAAGGAACGCAGCATCCGGAGCGCTTCTGCTGGAGGCTTCCTTCTTCTGCTAACGGAGAGATAATGCGACTGCCGTTCAAACAATGCCGCCGCCGCCTTCGCCTCCGTACGAGGTAACGAACAGCTCGGACCGTGAGTCATAAAAGTGAGGAGGAAAGAGCTGGAAGATGAGGGTAAACATAGCCGGACGAAGGCCGTAAAAACACTTAAGCCACTGAAAATGAGCGAGAGACATGAGAGGCAGAGAGACGAAAAGAAAAATGATTTGCAGTTTTCTGCGGGAGGAGCTGGAACAAGTCTTGGTGGGGTTCTGTGAGGAGTGGAAGTGTTTCTGATAAAGTGGCCCCTGAGTCGAAGTGCAATGCATTTCTGATAAACTGGCTAAACTGGTTTATAATAAAGTGTCCACTGGGTGGAATCCCAGGGTGGGTGTTTCTAATAAAATGGCCACTGAGTGAATAGAGTGTTTCTGATAAATTGTCCAGTGAGTCAAAGTACAAGGTGTTTCTGATAAAATGGCCACTGAGTGGAAGAATTAGATTGGTGTTTCTAATAAAGTGGCCACTGAGTGGACACATTGTTTCTGATAAAGTGGTCAGTGAGTCAAAGCATAAGGCGTTTCCGATAAAGTGACCACTGAGTGGAATCCCAGGGAGGGCATTTCTAATAAAGTGGCCACCGACAGGAAGCACAAGATGGGCATTTCTAATAAAGTGGCCAGTGTCCGTTCCTTCCTGAGCTCTCTCTCAGGCAACTTGTTTCTGTTCAAACACCTGAACATCCAGTTAAAGGGACCTGCTGTGACACACGGATGGCATTAAAGAGTAATAAAAGTGCTTCAGAACCGCTTTGTTCTGCCAAACACTTTTCATAAAGGAAGCGGCGGTTTGATGCCATTCTTCATTTCTAACAGGATGGAGTGATGTCTGACCTCTCGGCCTCTAATCTCTCTCTCCGGTTTATCACTGAAGGATGAAATGAGGAACATTAAAGTGCTGCTGTCTGACATCGACGCCCAGATTACCTTCATCTACATATAAATTAGAAACATGTACATAAAGATGCCGCTCACTTCTCCTCCGTGGACCATCATCACATCAGCACTGATCGTTTATTACTTCCGCCCTCAACAAGAACAGGTCACTGACACCGGGCCCACAGAAGGTCGGTACTGGGTCTGCTTCTCAGGCAGAGATGCTTTGTTTTGGGCCCATTTCACAGTTGTTGAAGGTCGGTATCAGTTCAGTTTCTCACTTGTAAAAGGTCAGCATTGGGTCAGTTTATCTTAGATGTAAGTTGGGTACTGGGATCATTCTCCATTGTAGAACATCAACACTGGGTTCATTCTGCTCAGAAGGTCAGTATTGGGGCCATTTCTGTGAGTTATCGAAAGCTGGTGTGTTTCTCAGAAGTCAAGGTTCAGTATCTGGTTGGTTTGTCTCATTTAGAAGGTTGGGATGTGATCCACTTCTCAGTTTGTGAAGGTCAGTATAGGGTCTGTTTCTCAGATGTAGAAGGTAAGTATTGGATCCATGTCTCTCAGTTTGTGAAGGTCAGTAGCGCATCGGTTTCTCTCAGTTGAACGAGGTCGGCATCAGCTCTGCTGAGAAGTTTTCAAAGGTCAGTATCGGGTCCATTTCTCACAGTTGTAGGCCTGGTTTCAGGTCCATGCCTCAGTTATAGAAAGTCAACATGGGGCTCATTCCTCTCAGGTGTTGAAGGTCAGTGTCTGGCCCACTTCTTGTTCTTCTGCTTGTTCTTTTGTCTGTGTCTCCAGGCCAGTGTCTTGTCCATTTGCAGGGATAGAGAAGAAGCAGCCCTGCAGCAGGTCACTGCGACTCCTGCCTTTATCTGTGGCTGCTCGTTTCTGCGGCGACGAGAGTGGAGTCAGTACCTGCAGGACTCGGCTTTGATAATGAAACCGCATTCATTCGCTTTCACCTGGAGCACAACTCAATCTACACTCGACCAGAGACAGAGCGAGCGAGGCAGGGACGTGGCTATGTCTCTTCTCCTCTCTCTCTTTTCTCTCGTTTGGCTCTGAATGCGGACTCAGCAGAGGGAGACTAGTCCCTTATCTGGGCGCCCATGCGTCCACTCACAGTCTTTCATCCAATTAGAGTGAAGAGACTGTTTTTATGGGCTGTTGAAGAGGAGCTGAAGAGCAAAGCCAAGTTTTTTTTTGTTCCTCCCTATCTAATCGCTCCCCTCGCCCCCAAAAGGACATCGCAGTGTCCATGACTGCAGATGGGAATTGGTGCTAACACCGGACGAAGTGTTTTAAACTGGTAATGATGCTGGAACTAGGTTGGCTCCCTTCACAAACTGTGATCACTTTCAGGACAGCAGTCGATACCTAGAGGTAAAGAATGACCTAAACTTTCTCTCTCTCTCTGTTTCTCTCTCTCTCTCCCTCTCACTTTATCCCTCTTTTTCATCAAAATTTGGATCGTTTCATGTCCACCGTGCTTTCTTGCGCCGGTGTGATCGAATCCCTCCTGCTGCTCTGAAGCAGGACAGCAGCGACTGCGGTCCAGGACCGAATTTCTCCTTGAAGCTTCCATCTGGGCAGAATCAGTAGAGCGAGGCTGGCATGGCCTTGCCCACCACTCAGCAGTTGGCACGGTCCGTCCCGATTTCTACTGTTCCTTTGCCAGGCCTTTTTCATTTTACACAAGGACCTGAAATGAGTCCATGCCTCAATTATAAACAAACGCCGCTCAGCGCGAAGGCCATTTTTCGCCGGCACTCGAAAACCACCGCCGCCAAACCCATTAGCTATTTCTGTCAAGTAAACACGTTGCATAAATTCCAACACGATAAATTATGAATGGCGCTTATTTTTAACGTCTCCCTTTCATCCTGGTGCCCAGAAATTATTTTGGGTTAAACATGGGCAAATTGGACAAATAAATAATGCGATGCGACGAGTTGACAGCCCTGGTATGAAAACATGGGCAAATTACAAGTGATCCTAGAACGAAACCCTGTGGAACACCGTGCTTTGCTCCCAAGCGTATGGGTTCACTTATTTCAGAAAAAGAATCCTCTGGACGGATGTTTGGTGCCAGTTGTGTCCTTTTAAACCCCTCTAGATCCTCGGATAGGAGGTTCTCCATATCATGGCATCAAAATCAACAGTTTTTCAAAAACAAATCATCTGGGAGCTTCTCCAGTTCCACCAAGTTTGGACTTCAGATATCACCAGCCAACCGGTTTCCATAGACGCTGATTCAAATGATCTACCCTACCTTCAAATCTACCCTGGGCTTCCATGATTTGCCATGATTGGTCCACGTGTATCTTCTCCACCATCCACAATCCATTGAAGCCCAATCAGACAAGCCATTTCTCCAGGGAGGCCATATCTGTGTGGAGCAGAGCGACCTTCTCCCGGCAGATCTCCTTGATATTCCTCATATTGCTCCTCCTTCCAGACTGATTTTCAAAAGAATGTCTTTCTACTCTTTCGATTTAAGAAACACAATCCTAGCGCTCCTCAGGGAAACACTCAGCATATCCTTCTATCTTTCACACTCATTCATTCCTACCTGCTTCCTTTCAGCTCAACAACAAGGAAGAAGTCTCTTCTGGAAGTTTTTGCCATTGTTTGTAGGAAAGCAGCTCTTTTAAGCTTCTTGCTTGATTCAAGCCCATAACTTATTTGCTGGTCCATTATTCTTGTATTTTGACCATTTTAATTGGTGGTGGTTACCCAGTGGTAGGATATTCTGTGAACTGAGAGGTTGCAGGTTCAAAACCCCCACCAGTACCATCACTACTTGGTTCTTGAACAAGACCATGGACCCCAAGTGTCTCCAGAGAGACCGTCCCTGTCATTAAGAACTGGAAGTTGCTCTGGATAAGCGATGTAAATGAAAAACAGCAGTGGTCCTAATACGGAACCTTGGGGGACGCCTTAATTCCATCAGATTTGTGATATAGAGTTAAAAACTGACTGCTGTTTCTCTTAAGTGACTGTTCTTGTCTTTGTGAGTACACACAGAACAGCACACCAAATTCTGAAAGCGCCCGGGGAGCAGTGACGGGGAAGGTACCTTGTTCAAGGGTACATCAGGGCAACCTACTGGTAAGGGGTTTGATCCCACAATCTTCCGATTTTGTGGCCGACTTCCTAACCACTGGGCCACCGCTGCCCCTTGTGGCTTGTTTTAATGTTTGGTTTATCAAAGACGCAAAGTTCAGGCTGAACATCAAACTCAGATTTACTGGGAAAAATGAAGAAGGAACATCTGTTCTGCTAATGCGTCTCCTTCTTTATTTTAGCCCTTTAACCAAGATTTATTCCCACTGACAAAGACGTAGCAGCTCCGCAGGCGAAGGCTCAAGGCGTCCGGCTGTTGATGGAAAAGATCATTAATCAGGATGTTCTGCCACTTTACTGTTTATTCCTAATTTGGGCAAAATCGCCTTCCTGCGGTGGTGGGTGGGCTTAGACAGTCTTCACTTTCATTTCCGGCACATTTGGGCAAATTAGACAAATACAATTAATTACAATTAAATTCAGAAATGAACGTGATTAGTTCCCATTCATTATTTGAATGTTTTACAGCTCCGGAGTGAAAACAGCAGCAGAAAGTTTGTCTTTGAAAAAGTTTTCCCTTCCCTCCTCATGTCTTCAAAATCTCTTAGGAACAGATGTTTCTGGAATTAGAAAATACGTTTAAAATCCCTTTTGTGGACGTAGAAATTACATTTGTCACACCGTCCCCCTGCATGTCCTCTCTCACCACATCCATAATCCTCCTCTTTTTCCTTCCTCTTCTCCTCTTTCCTGGCAGCTCCATCTCAACATCCTCCTCCTGATATACTCCTTGTCTCGCCTCTGGACACGTCCAAACAAGCACAGTCTCACTTCTCTCATTTTGTCTCCAAACCATCCAACCTGAGCTGTCCCTCTAATATACTCTGTCCAACCTCATACCTCCAGCTCCACCGCCTGTCTTTTCATCACCATCTCCTGTATAACATAGCTGGCCTCACTACCATCTCCAAACCATATAACATAGCTGGTTATACTACCATCTCCAACCCGTGTAACAGAGTTGGTCTCACTACCATCTCCAACACATATAACATAGCTAATAGCAAATGTAAATGTGACCTGATGGTAAGTAGCAGTGGTCCTAGACCAGAGCCTTGCGGGGCACCATGGTTTAATATATGCAGGAGCTCTGTCATTGTACATTCATAAACTGGCTGGGAAGAAACGCATTCGTTAGCATCTTTGATTTCTTATGGTTGAGCCTTTTTAGCCATGCATCGTACCGGCGGGTGACGATGTAGCAGCCCGACCGGCAAACTGCTCTCCGGCCTCAAGTGCAAAGCGACCGGCTGGTGATGGAGTAGCTCTCCAGTGTGGCAGTTAATCAGGAGACTCAATTACTTTTACTATAACGACAGCAATCTGGACAAATCTGATCTGTGCGAATACAGTCCTTACCACTAGATCATTTAAAGCTCGTTTAAAGGAGAGGTCACCGGAGACTATAAAACATTACCCTCCTGTCCCACTGAGCGGTTCCCTCTGCTGTAGGTCACTGACTGAGATTATATCAGCCAGCTGCTGGAGGGACTCTAAAACCAGAGCAAGAAAACAGAGACAGCCCTGCGTCGGAACGACCGCTTCAACGGCCAGACATTTATCATTTCTCCTCCGAGGAGCCCAGCAGCATGGTTAATGACGGACGGAGCCGCCGCAGTCGCACCGGTGTCCTCTCGAGTCTGTGAAGGATGAGGGCAATGATAAGTTATAGACTGCTTCCAAGTACCCCAGGATCATGGCCACTGAAAGGCCTGAGAGAAGTGTGGAGGTCAGCAGGTCCAGCAGAAACATTTAACATTTTCCGTTTCCAAAGAAGCCCATTTTCCTGTTGCGGCAACTCCGATCTGCAGGAGGCATCTGTACAACCCGACACCAGCCTATTCCATCAAACTTCAGGGCTGTGTTCAGTGTGCCCTGGCAGTGCCTTTAAGGATTCTTCAAAGTCAGTTTTTAAACTTTAATTCAGTGAAAGAACATCAAGTTTAACCACTAAGCACATTTTTTCACCCATAATGATTTTTAGCTCCTTTTTTCAAGAATAAGGGTGATGATTAGTGAACAGTGTCATTTCATGCTGAGAAGGAGCTCTACAGATGCAACGTTTACGCTAAGGGTGTTGATTGAGGAGTAGAGAGAAGGTCAGATGGAGTTGCATTGTGCCTTTGTGGACTTGGAGAAAGCAGATGACAGGTGCATAGAGAGGAGTTGTGGTTTTGTATGAGGAAGACAGGAGCTACAGAGAAGTATGGGAGAGTAGTTCTGGATATATATGAGGACAGTGTAACAGTGGTGAGGTCTGCAGTATGAGTGATTAATACATTTAAGGTAGAGACAGAATTAAATAAAAGATCAGCACGACCAGATGATGGACCAGGTTAGACAGGAATCCCCGTTCACGATGATATTTGCTGATGATCTTGTTCAGAGTAACGGAGAGCGTGGAAGAGAGGTGAATAAGAGGCAGGTTGGAATGGGTAGAGAAGGGTGGCTGGAGTGATTTGTAACAGATGGGTTCCAGCAAAAGTGAAAGGAAAGGTTAACAAGATGGTAGTGAGACCAGCTATGTAATACGGGTTGGAGTCGGTGGCACTGATGAAAAGACAGAAGGTGGAGCTGGAGGTGTCAAAGTTGACGATGTTGAGATGTTCGTTGGGCGTGACATTTACATTTACATTTACGGCATTTAGCAGACGCTCTTATCCAGAGCGACTTACATGTCCTAATTACAGGGACAGGCAAGATGCATTGTTGTCTCTCATTTTCAGTCCAGTCTCTGTACCTGAGCAGTTCTCCAGAACTTCCTGAAGGACAGTGTTGTTGTCTCTCATGTTCAGTCCAGTCTCTGTACCTGAGCAGTTCTCCAGATCTTCCTGAAGGACAGTGTTGTTGTCTCTCACTTTCAGAGAAGAAACAGGTGCAGATGATTCCAGATGATCAGGTGATTCATTTACTGTTGATGCTGAAGGCTGAGTGGTAGGAATAATTTTATCTAGACCCCTTAGGTGCTTTGCGTCCTGGAGCACTAAAACATTTGCATTTTTTTAATCTTCAATATGACAAAGATCAGACAGTCTGACAGGAAGAAGGATTTTTACATTTTAAACCAGAGATTCGCTACACAATAAAAAGAAACTGGAGCCTCAAATCTGCTGGATGTTCATTCGTCTTTAAACGGTTGATTTACTTTGGTCCTTGTCAGTTAATCAAAATTAATCCCCGTAAATCAGAATACGACACACATTTCTTCAACAGCCTTGAGCTCTTCTTCCCACTATTCACTCTTTTTCTCCTTTTTTGTCCCCCCACTCCCAAACATGTCTGTTCAGAATCGATTGTCTTGTTTTGTTTTATAGGAACAAGAGGAATTCATTCATTTTGACACGCTTTTTCATCTACAGCTCTGTCCATCATTCCGGACTCAAACAGATTCCCATTAAATGCACTGAATTTGAAGAAAAAACTATGAACTTGCACTGGAGCCCAGACTGGCATGAGCTGCTGCAGAGTGAAGACCAAATTCAGTGTCTGCCAATAGGAACTCACCATACTGATGGAATGTTCCACCTTAAATTCTGTTTGAAGGTGCTCTCTATTTTTCTGTAATGATCAATGACGCTCTATGATGCTCTATAATGCTCTCTTTTACAATCAGTTCGTCTTACTGCTGGAATGTTCTACCTTAAATCCTTTTTAAAAGAATAATATGATGCTAAAATGCTTTAAAATGCTTTATAAATCTCTAGAATCCTCTGTAATGTTTTATAATGCTCTATAATGCTTTATATTGCTCTACAAAGCTCGATGGTACTCTATAGTGCTCTACAAAGCTCTGTAGTACTTTAAAGTGCTCTATAAAGCTCCATAATGTTTTATAATGCTCTATAATGCCTTATTATGCTCTGTAATGCTCTATAATGTTTTATAATCTTCTTCTTTTTCTTTCAGCTGCTCCCGTTTAGGGGTCGCCACAGCGGATCAACCGTTTCCATTTCTTCCGGTCCTCTGCATCTTCCTGCTTCAATCTTCAACTTCCTTTTCCTGATGTAATCCTCGTCTCTCCTCTGCACATGTCCAAACCAACGTAACCTTGCTTCTCTAACTTTGTCTCCAAAACGTCCAACCTGATCTGTCCCTCTAATATACTCATTTATAATCCTGTCCATCCTCGTCACACCCAACGAACATCTCAGCATCTTTAACACCTCCAGCTCCGCCTACTGTCTTTTCATCAGTGCCACCGTCTCCAACCCATACAACATAGCTGGTCTCACTACTGTCCTGTAAACCTTCCCTTTTACTCTAGCTGGTACACGTCTGTCACAGATCACAGATCACTGAAATATTGATCCCAAGTATTTAAACTCCTCCGCCTTCACCTCCTCTAATCCCTGCATCCTAACCACTCCACTTTCCTCCCTTTCATTCACACTCATGTATTCTGTCTTTGCCCTACTCACTTTCATTCCTCTCCTCTCCAGAGCATATCTCCATCTCTCCAGGTTCTCCTCAAGCTGCTCCCTACTCTCACTACAGATCACAATATCATCAGCAAACATCATCGTCCACGGAGACTCCTGTCTAACCTCGTCCGTCAACCTGTCCATTACTACTGCAAACAAGAATGGGCTCAGTGCTGATCCTTGATGTAGTCCAACCTCTACCTTAAATGCATCCGTCACTCCCACTGCAGATCTCACCACTGTTACACTGCCCTCATACATATCCTGAACTACTCTCACATACTTCTCTGTAACACCAGACTTCCTCATACAAAACCACAACTCCTCTCTAGGCACCCTGTCATATGCTTTCTCCAAATCCACAATGGCACAATGCAGCTCCTTCTGACCTTCTCTGTACTTCTCCATCAACACCCTCAGAGCAAACATTGCATCTGTGGTGCTCTTTCTCGGCATAAAACCATACTGCTGTTCACTGATCCTCACATCTTTTCTTAACCTGCTTCCACGACTCTTTCCCATAACTTCATGGTGTGGCTGATCAACTTTATCCCTCTATAGTTACTACAGCTCTGTGCATCACCCTTATTCTTGAAGATCGGTACCAGTACACTTCGTCTCCACTCCTCAGGCATCTTCTCACTTGCCAAGATTGTGATAAACAATCTGGTCAGAAACTCAACTGCCATCTCCCCTAAACATCTCCATGCTTCCACTGGTATGTCATCCGGTCCAACAGCCTTTCCATTCTTCATCCTCTTCATCGCTGCCCTTACTTCCATCTTGTTTATTTGCTGCACTTCCTGGTTCACTCTTCTCACATCATCCAGTCTTCTCTCTCTCACATTTTCTTCATTCATCAGCTCCTCAAAGTATTCCTTCCATCTGCTCAACACGCTCTGTATTATAATGCACATGTAATATATAATGCATATAATGCATATAACAGAATGCTCTATAATGCTTTATAATGCTTTATTTTGCTCTGCAAAGCTCTGTAGTGCTCTATAATGCTCTACAAAACTCTACAGTAATCTATAATACTCTATAAAGCTCTAGAATGTTTTAGAATGCTCTATAAAGCTCTGTAAAGCTCTATATTGACCTACAAAGCTTTATAGTACTGTATAGTGCTCTATAAAGCTCTGTTGTGTTTTATAATGCTCTTTAATGCTCTATAATGCCTTATTATGCTCTATAATGCTCTATAATTTTTTTGAATGCTCTTTAAAGCTATATATTGCTCAACAAAACCTATTGTACTCTTTAATGCTCTATAAAACTCTATAATGTTTCAAAAGGCTCTATAATGCTCTATATTGCTCTGCAATGCTCGATAGTACTCTATGGTGCTTCATAATGCTTTATAATGCTCCACATAACTCGGTTTTGCTCTATCAAGCTCTAAAATGCTATTTAAAGCTATCCTGCTCTATAATGATCCATAAAACTCATAAAACTGTAATTTCTGTAAAATGCTCAATGAATCTCTAAAAGGCTCTAAAATAGTCTATCATGTTTGGTAAAGGATATTAAAGCTCCATGAAGCTCTGTAATCTTCTGTAAAGCTGATATGATCCACATGGCTGTTCTGACAGACTGTAACGCACCTCAGGAAGCCTAGGGGGCGGCATCGCAGTCCAACGGCTGCACTTGTAAAGTAATTGAATAATAATGCAGAGACTGATAAGTTACACTTTAATCAATCTTTCTTTTAATGCGCAGTTCATTAAAAATCTCTGAAAGGAAACGTCCCAGCAGAGCCCTGTCTTTGTCCCGGAAAGGGAGCAGATATTTTAGAGGGACTCGTCTCTCTGAGACACGAAGACAAAGTGCCTTTTGTTGGAAAGATTGAATTCCGGAGCCGAGACCGAACATCACAAAAAAATAAAAAAATAAAAAATTCAGGAAGCTTTTACTAAAACATGATGACAATGAGGCATTTTAATATTTATGTTATAGATCATTTATTAAAAAGGCGTTTTAACCGAAAGTCAATAAAATATGAGTTCGGCTCTTTTCACTGAGAATCCTCTATGGACTGGTTTCTAGCGTTTCCAGTAAAATGGCCAGTTGTTGGAATGTAGAAGTGTTTCTGATAAAGTGACCAATTAGTGCATAGTACAAGGCATGTGTTTCCGATAAACAGTGACTGGGAAGCAGGCGGGCTGTTTCTAATAAAGTGCCAGGAAGCAGGAAGCAGAAGGTAGGAGTTTCTGCTCGAGTAGTCGGTGAATGAAAGCGCATGGGAGGTGTTTCTTATAAAGCGTCCCTAATGGAGGTAGATGGGGTGTTTCTGATAAAGTGGCCAGGCCAGCTTTGAGAGTTTTCACTGGTGCGGACAGTGCGGTTCGCTGTTGCTGGCCGGCCCAGTGCCGTTTGGTTGGACAGGAAGGATGTTTCCATGCAGCTCAGCGCTGCATCACCCCGTTCGGAGGAAATTCATTAAGGCTCCCGCTCTTCACGCAGGGTTCTCTTGTTGCTCGGCGTCTCCGACACACGTTATAAAGCATGAAAAGCGACGTGTGATTATTGTGCAGCGTGTAGGTTATGAATCTGGACTTCATTTGTAATTTCTGCCAGGAGGAAGCTATTTAATCATCTAACCAGAGGAGATAGCGATGTATGTGGGCATTTATCATCGCCGAGCCACACGTTTCAGGCCTTTGTTGTTAGCATGCCGTTAACAAATAACAGCCTTACCACACACACACACACACACACACACACACACACACACACACACACACACACAGGAGAAAAAGTTAGGCTGGCGGCATGTTCTTATTAAGACATTTCATTTCACCCATTTCCCCAGGGGATGGCTTATTGTTCTTTTATTCATTTTAGTCTAAAGCGTTTAATAATAAAAAATCTGCAAAAAACACCCTCACCGTCTACACACACACACACACACACACACACACACACACACACACAGATACACATACACATGTGCAGCCACACAGTATTTTGCTTTACTGTTCAGAAATATATTCAATATAGATTTGTGAGCATTCTAAAAGCTCAAATAAACAAACGTTCCTCACCGTCGCCCTCTAAAGGACTAAACA
>CM029386.1:521042-539511 GCA_017165825.1 Hepsetus odoe | reverse complement strand
GTGTGTGTGTGTGTGTGTGTGTGTGTGTGTGTGTGTGTGTGTGTGTGAGGAATGAGGAAATTGATATTAAAAAAATGTTTTGCATTGAAAAAAACTTGTTTTGCTGGTGTCTTTTATTTCCTGCTAGAGAGGAAGACTCTCTCTCACACACACACACACACTCACACACACACACACACACACACCTGAGCAGTTGGATGAAGATGTTTGTTTAAAAGCATCAGAAGCTCTGTAAAAGGTAAGAGTTTTTCTAAATGAAACACAAAAAAAATGAGTTCATCCATATTTACCTGATTATTTCCTGAGCATGAGCTTTTAGTATTGTTATTGTTATTTTTATTATTGTTGTTATTCTTATTTTAGTATTTTGCAAAATTCACATAAATTAGGTTTTAGATATTATTTAAAAGCATGCTTTCATTTTTTTATTCAAAAATTCTGTTCATTGTGACTGACGCTCTCGAAGTTCCTTCAGTGAAATATTACAAAAAGAGTTACAGTCAGGAAAAATAAGAAAAAAAGGAAAACAAGTGCAGCTTTTGTTGGAGTTTCAATCTTGAGCTGAAACATTAGCATATAAACCACCAACATCAAACACAAAAATAACTATCTTCAGTATTAAAACCCCACTATAGCTCACGTTACACTAACGTTGTTCTGTGTCTATAAGGGTAGAAGAGCGGCCCCTGGTGGTGAGACAGACAGGTAAGTGTTGTGTGTTGATGAGTGTGAGTTAAATATGGACCTCTGTGGTGTGTTCTTCGGGAATGGTGGATTACAGGACAGCGCTGATGGTCAGCACTGTGCTGATCTTCACTGCAGGAACCAGAACGCTGATCCTGCCAGACTCACATCATCTCCCTCTAACAGTGAGTAACCCAGTCCATAACACACACACACTAAAACACACATTTTAACATTTACAATAAACAGTTTTAGCAATTTATTGTACACAATACAAGTGAAATAACTTTTGGGGTTTTGGTGTCCTAGTGTTTAGGACTGCCCCAGGGTCAGCAGGTTGTGGGTTCAAGTCCTGGACCAGTAAGTAGTTCTGAGGTTCCCTTCATCAAGGTACTGTCTCCATCACTGCTCCCCGGGTGTTGGGTATGGCTCCCCCTGCAGGACAGTGTGAGTGGGTTAAAAACAAAGGATGCATTTCGTTGTGACTCACTGTGTGCAATTACAGGAATAATACAATTCCAAAAGTAATAACTTAACATACATTTTCCAAACAACTTTTCCAGGACTGGGTCATGGTGCTCACTGGCTGAGGAGTTCAGCCCAGACATTCCTTTCCCTGACTACTTCCACAAAGATGGTGTAGACAGTGATGATGTAGACAGTGATGATGTAGACAGTGATGGTGTAAACAGTGATGGTGTAGACAGTGATGTAGACAGTGATGTAGACAGTGATGGTGTAGACAGTGATGTAGACAGTGATGGTGTAGACAGTGATGATAAATAAATAAATAAATACTGTGCACTAATATTCAGAGGTGTGAGAGTTCAGTGAGATTTCTCCAGAGTGGGAAACTTCAAATATATAACTGGATCAGTTAATGGTGGAAATCCACCTGGCTGAGTGTGGTGAGCTGTCCTGTTTAATTCTTGTCCTGTTTTGTGTTTCTTGTTTTGCTCTTTGAACTGGTTGTGTGTTTGTCACTTCCTCATTCATTGCATTCTGAGCACTGAAGGAATGATAATAAAGTGCAGAGAAAATGTTTAGTGTAACCCACATAGATGTTATAAAGTACACCCTCAATTCTAACAACTAATTAATGACCTCTCACCCAGCCTTCTTCTGTGTCTTCTCCTGGAGATGACCTGAGACAAACTTCAGCTGGTGAGTCTCTCTTTTCTTTCTGGAATATTCTGCTTTTAATAAAACATTTCAAATATGATTAGTCTCCACTGCACACTTCCACCCAAGAGAAATAAGGTGTGTGTATTAAAATCTGAGAAAGTGTTTTACTGAGCTGTGTTAACAGTCACTTTAGAATTTTTTTTTTATTGGTTCCTGTGAGTCATATCATGTGAGTCTCTGTACCAAAAGCCTTTCTCCTCTTTCTAGGACTTTTAAAAATCATTTGGTTATTAGACTTCAGTCTTAATCAGCTCTCCAAATGACAACGTAGCAGAAAAGGTTAAGAATCTTCTTGAAGGATACACCTTCCAAGTCTTAGACAATAAGATCATCAGGATCACCAGAGTCAATCACACTTTATGTAATATTGTAAAAAAACATCCTTATTAAAGCTAGTTAAATACATACAGTGCTGTGCAAAAGTTTTAGTCAGGTGTGAAAAATGCTGTAAACAGAACGCTTTCAGAAATATTCAATTCAATTCAATTTATTCTTGTATAGCGTCTTTTACAACACAGTTGCCCCAAGGCACTTTACATTGATGGTAGATGGTGGAACAGGCTACAGTAATAGATGTTAAAGCCGGACGACTACGGAGGAGAGGAACCAAAAACTCCACTATGTGGAGAAAAAAACCTCTGAGGGTCCAAGGTCAACCGGCTACCCAACCCCCTTGGGTCTACTAACAGTACAGAGTTAGTTTGGTTTTAAACTCCAGGATCAGTGAGGAGTCCCAAGTTTCTTCCAGGTACCGATAAGCTGCCAGGGTCCCTTGGCGCATCAGATGCATCACACAGACCAGATGGTAGTTCGGTACTGGACTCAGGTGATGACCACAACGGGCCCCCCCGGACATGTGGGGAGAGAAATGGAATGAGGGGGTCAGTAATGAGCAGGATCCAGTAGTGACAGACACAGAAATGAAACAGTGCGATGGCATGTACAGCAGCACCAGGACATTAGTAATGGTGCACTATGGTGATTGGTGCGGGTAAGATCAACTAAAGAAGTAAGTCTTCAGCCTTACTAATCTTCGAGAGAAACGGGACATTAGAGATGGTCTATAATTACTTGGTGAGTGAGGGTCCAAGTTAGGTTTTTTAAGCTGTGGTCTAACCACTGCTGTTTTAAACTGATTGGGGACTACACCTGAGGTCAAGGATGCATTCATGATATCAAGTATAGGTGTTGATAGTATTCCTAAGGATTCCTTCAGGAGCTTGGTTGGAATGGGATCTAACCGACAGGTCGTGGAGTTTGCCTTGGTTATAACAGAAATTAGCTCAGAGGCATCAATGAGATTAAAATCACTAAAATATTGTGAGCACTGTTCTGGTAGTGGATTAATTTGAGGGCTAATAGGGCACATTTGGAGCCTAATGTTGTTAATTTTATCATTAAAAAACTGAAGAACCCTCTCGTTAGTAATACTACACACTGGCCTTCTATCAGTTTTGTCTGTTAGCTGAGCGAGTGTCTGAAATAAATAGCGGGGGTTCTGCTTGTTGTTTTCAATAAGTTTTGAATAGTACTCAGTGCGAGCACTATATAGAGCTTTCTTATATTGTTTTAGTTTAGCAGACCATAGAGCCTGAGAGGCTTGGAGACCTGTTGTCTTCCATCTGCGTTCTAGCTTACGGCACTCCCGCTTAGCAGCCCGTGTGTGATCACTGAACCAGGGAGAGTGCCTGATAGTTCTGACCTTCTTTATCTTAATTGGGGCGACCTGATCAAGCATCTGCCCAACTACTGTATTGTACATGTCGGTGATGTCATTAACAGTGTTGTTACCGGTGAAGTCTATCTCTGTTACGGCCTCCATAAACTGAACACATTTAGCCCTGTTTAGGTGTCGTGTTGTACTAGTCCGTTCACTGAGGTACGGTGGAGACATATTAATCTCAAACGTGATTAAAGAATGGTCGGAACAAAGTTTATTTAAGGAGTGGACCAGTACAGTATCAATGTCAAGTCCATACGAGATAATTAGATCTAGCGTGTGTCCTTGTACATGAGTAGGTCCTGATACATGCTGGGTGCAACCGACAGAATCGAGGAGCGTTAGGAAGCTTTTGGCACCTGCATCCGTCTCTGTATCAACATGTATGTTAAAGTCGCCCAACATCACGAATCTAGTAAACCTAACAACCAATCAGAGAGCAGATTGCCAAATTCATTAATAAAGGCAGCATATGGTCCTGGAGGTCTATAAACTAATAGGATATGGAGCGCTAAATCAGACCTAATGCTCAGCAGCATCACTTCGAATGTGTGGAAGCTCTCAGTAGTTTTTGAATCAACCTTAAATGATTCATCAAAAATTGCAGCCAGGCCTCCACCACGTCCTGCTGAGCGTGATTTATGCAGGTACGAGAACCCATCCGGGGAGGCTTCCACTAAGGGGATGGTGTCAGTGGGTCTAAGCCACGTTTCAGTCAGTAGACAGATATCTGACTTTGTGTCGAGTACCATCTCGTTAATAAGCACTGCCTTGTTTCCTAAGGAGCGAACATTCAGCAGTGAACATTTGATTTTAGTCGGACGCTGTGTTTTATTTGTTTTTATGATTAATTATTAATTAAATATCAATAATGATCGTTTATTCTGATCAATTTACAAAATGCAAAGTGAGGAACAAAAGAAAAATCTAAATCAGATCAATATCTGGTGTTTCTACCTTTTACCTTCAGAGCAGCATCAGTTCTTCTGGCCCCACAGAGCCCTGATCTCCACATCATCCAGTGTGTCTGGATCACATGAAGAGACAGAAGGATGTGAGGAGCTACATCCACAGAAGATCTGTGCTCAGTTCTCCAAGATGTTTGGAACGACCGACCGGCCGAGTTCCTTCAAAAACCGTGTGCAGGTGTACCTAGAAGGACTGATGCTGTTTTGAAGGTGAAGGGTGGTCACACCAAATATTGATCTGATTTAGATTCTCTTTTGTTCATTCACTGCATTTTGTTGATTGATGAAAATAAATGATGAACACTTCCATTTCTGAAAGCGTTCTTTGTTTACAGCATTTTTAGTTTAGATATTTTTGATATTTTATGCAAACAAAATGTTTAGTCAACATCCTCCTCCCAATATACTCCTCGTCTCTTCTCTGGACATGTGCAAACCTACGCAACCTTGCCTCTCCAATTTGTCTCCAAAACGTATAACCTCAACTGTCCCTCTAATATACTAATTTTTAATCCTGTCCATCCTCGTCACACCCAATGAAAGTTTTAGCATCTTTAACTCTGACACCTCCAGCTCCACCTCCTGTCTTTTTGCCAGTACCACCATCTCCAACCTGTACAACATAGATGGTCTCACTCCTGTCCTGTAAACCTTCCCTTGTACCCTCGCTGGTACCCACCTGTCACAAATCATTCCAGCCACTCTTCTCCACACATTCCAACCTGCCTGCACTCTCTTCTTCACCTCTGTTCTACACTTGCCGTTACTCTAAACCAGGGGTGGGCAATTCTGCTCCTGGAGGGCTGGTGTCCTGCAGAGTTTAGTGAATTCCCTGCTTAAACCCACCTGGTACAGCTCACATGATCATTGTCAAGTTTAGTGAGTGTGTTTAAGTAGGTAATTCACTAAACTCTGCAGGACACTGGCCCTCCAAGACGGGATTTGCCCACCCCTGCTCTAAACTGTTGATGCCAAGTTTTTAAACTCTTCCTCCTTCACATTCTCTACTCCCTCCATCCTAACCACTCCACCTTCTATCACACTCATGTATTCTGTCTTTGTCCTACTCACTTTCAAAAATGAGCTCAGCCCTGATCCTTTATGTAATCCAACCTCTACTTTGAATGCATCTGTTACTCCCACTGCAGATCTCACCACGGTCACACTGCCCATACTTCTCTGTAACTCCTGACTTCCTCATACAGAACAACAACTCCTCTCTAGACTCTCTGTCATCTGCTTTCTCCAAGTCCACAAAGACACAATGAAACTCCTTCTGACCTTCTCTGTACTTCTCCATCAACACCCTCAGAGCCAACATTGTATCTGTAGAGCTCTTTCTCAGCATGAACCCACACTGCTGTTCACTGATCATCACCCCTTTTCTTAACCTGCTTCCACGACTCTTTCTCAGAACTTCCTGCTGTGGCTGATCAACTTTATCCCTCTATAGTTACTACACCTCTGTTCATCACCCTTATTCTTGAAGATCGGTACCAGTACACTTCGTCTCCACTCCTCAGACTCCTCTCACTTTCCAAGATTCTGTAAAACAATCTGCTCAGAAACTTAACTGCCGTCTCTCCTAAACACCTCCATGCTTCCTCCAGTATGTCATCCGGACCATCAGCGTTTCCATTCTTCATCCTCCTCATCGCTGACATAAAATAAAGCATACAGCCTTGAAAATAATAAAAACGTAATTGATTTAAAAAATTCCAAAACATAATTCATTATTTTATCAGAATGACGGTCCAGTGCCATCAATGTGCTTTCTAGATTGCAAGACATAGTTCAGAGATATAAATACCCTCATATCATCAGCCATCAAAAGAAAGTCACTATCAATATCACAACAGGTAGGACACTGGGGTCCTCGCCCTGTGTGTGCTGGGTTGGACACCAGCACTCCCCCGCGACCCCGTTTGGGACAAGCAGCAGAAAATGGATGGATGGATGGAAGGACACTGGGGTTGCCATAACCATTTGTCACGGTTCGCGACATGCCTCGGTCCCGGTCACCGGAGTTCTGACCATGTTTTCCAGCACACCCAATTACCATCACCACCCAATCCCTCACACCTGGCTAGCTTAGTATTTAAGGAGTTTCAGACCGACCCAGACTCACCTGTTCTTTGTTGTGGCTCACCCGTGTTTGTTTGTATCCCTACGTTCATTTGTTTCTCGAATAAACCCTCTAAGATCGCCGCCGTGCACTTGAACAGGCCTCTCACTTACGAGGCGCAGCAGGTGGTTCTAGTGGCGGAGAATACATGGACGAACTCCGCGGTATGGTGGAGGAGAACAGCCGGGGTATTCAGCAGCTGATGGCGGCCATGACAGAGCTCATGCGCCGGCCGGGGAACCCGCCCGCTCAGCCCGCTCAGCTGCCCGGGGTGCTCAGAGCCCATATCGCACTCCCGGAGCGGTATTTGGGGGATCCGGCGACTTGCCGCAGCTTTGTCGTTGCCCTCGATATATATTTCGAGGCACATCCGCATCTGAACGACCGCGATCGGATTTCAACAGTTATCTCGCGGTTATCCGGAAAGGCAGCAGACTGGGGTACCGCGGTCTGGGACCGAGGAGGTGAGACGATTCGCACATACGACCACTTCATCTCACAGTTCCGGGCCTAACCCAAGTCACAGATCCACTCACCCTCACTCTAAAACCTTCTCACACAGAGACCATCCCCTTTTTTGTGTTATCACATTCGTGTCACCAGTTAGTGCTCGGCATCCCCTGGTTGAGGTCTCACAATCCTGTAGTGGATTGGAGAAGAGGGGTGATAAAGTCCTGGTCCCCTGAATGTTCTGCTCACTGTCCCACGCTAACGGTTTCCCTTCATTCCACTTCAGTGGAGAGTCCCCTTGCTCATCAGCCTCCCTCCATTCCACCTGAGTACGCTGACCTAAATGAGGTGTTCAGTGCCAAGAAAGCCACTCAACTTCCCCCACACAGACCTTGGGACTGTGCCATCGAACTCCTGCCCGGCATGAGCCCACCTCGTTCTCGTATCTTTCCCCTTTCGGGGCCTGAGACGAGAGCAATGGAGGAGTATGTGGCGGAAGCACTTCAGCAAAAATTTATCATACCATCCACATCACCAGCCTCCGCTGGGTTTTTCTTCGTGAAAAAGAGGGATGGAGGGCTCCGGCCATGTATTGACTACCGGGGACTAAACACAGTCACTGTTAAGTATTGTTATCCACTACCTCTTGTCCCTACAGCTCTCGAGCAGTTGCAAGGAGCAACAGTCTTCACCAAACTGGACCTCCGCAGCGCCTACAACCTGGTGAGGATTCGAGAGGTAGATGAATGGAAGACGGCGTTCAGCACAACGTCAGGTCATTATATCTATCAGGTAATGCCTTTTGGCCTGGCGAATGCTCCTTCCGTCTTCCAGTCATTCATTAACGATGTCCTGAGGGACATGTTAGGACGCTTTGTGATTGTCTATCTTGATGACATTCTCATATATTCCAAATCCTACAAAACACATGTCTCTCAGGTACGATCTGTGCTCTCTCGACTCTTCTCCCATGAGCTGTATGTTAAAGCGGAAACATGTGAGTTCCATCGCTCTGAGATCTCCTTCCTTGGATACCATATCGGCCCAAAGGGGGTAGAGATGGAACCACGGAAGGTAGAGGCAGTAACCCAATGGCCGGAGCCCGCCACAGTGAAGCAGTTGCAAAGTTTTCTGGGTTTTGCTAACTTTTATCGTCGATTCATAAGGTACTTTCGCACCGTAGCAGCCCCTTTAACGTCACTCCTGCGAGGTATACCTTCCCGACTGACCTGGACACCTGCGGCACGGAGAGCGTTTCAGGAGCTAAAACAGAGGTTCACTTCTGCACCTCTCCTTCGACTGCCAGACCCAGAGATCTCGTTTGTGGTGGAGGTGGACGCCTCGGAGGTGGGTTTGGGGGCTGTGTTGTCCCAGCGCCATGGCAACCCAGAGAAGTTGTTTCCCTGTGCCTTTTTTTTCACGAAGACGGATCCCCGCGGAGGCCAATTATGATATAGGAAACCGTGAACTTCTAGCAATCAAAGCAGTACTGGAAGAATGGCGTCATTGGCTAGAGGGCGCTAAGCACCCTTTCACGGTCCTCACCGACCACCGTAACTTAGAATACATCCGGCAGGCAAAGCGACTAAACCATAGGCAGGCAAGATGGGCATTGTTTTTCACACGATTTGACTTTCATATAACTTATCGCCCGGGCTCAAAGAACCAAAAAGCAGATGATGCTTCACGTATATACTTGCCACAGGAAACAAACCCAGAGCCAGAACCCATTCTGGCAACGACCGTGGTGGCCGCTCCGGTGCAATGGGATATCGAAAGCGACATTGCACGGGAGGCTAGACGGTCTCCGCCCCCAGCCGACTGCCCTCCTGACCGGATCTTCGTGCCGGAAAGGCTACGACAACCGTTGATCAGGTGGGTTCATACTTCCCCCGCCTCAGGGCACCCAGGTGTCTTCCACACCTCCGAAAAGGTGAGACAAAAGTATTGGTGGCCCACGTTGGCGCATGACGTTCGTCGGCACGTCTGTTCGTGTACCGTCTGCGCAAGGACCAAAACACCACAAGAACGTCCTGCCGGTAAGCTACAACCCCTTCCCATACCGATCACCCTTGGTCGCACATAGCCGTCGACTTAGTTGTAAATCTACCACAGTCCAAAGGTTATACATGTGTGTTAGTGGTGGTAGATCGGTTCTCAAAGGGGTGTCGGTTTATCCCCTTTCCTGTCTTACCCTCGGCGCATCAAATCGCGGAGGCCCTATTTCAGTATGTATTCCGTTATTACGGCCTACTGGAGGACATTGTGTCAGAGGACAGAGTATGGCTCTCCACTTGGGACCTCAACCTACGGTTGCTGAGTCGTAAACTTAGTCCTAGATTCATCGGGCCCTTTCTGATTGAATCCCAGATCAACCCTGTCACTTACCGTCTCCAAATTCCCTCCCACATGCACGTAACCCCCTCTTTCCATGTCTCTCTTCTTAGACCAGTGGTACCGGGACCATTGGCTTCCACAACCGGGTTGACAGACCCTCCCAAAATCATAGAGACGGACAGCGGACCAGCGTACCAAGTCAGTGCACTCCTGGACTCCCAGCGGCACCAGGGCGAACTGCAATATCTGGATATCTGGTGGACTGGGAGGGGTACGGCCCTGAGGAGCGGAGCTGGGTGCGAGCCAGGGACATCCTGGATCCCCAACTCCAACAAGACTTCCATCGAAATCATCCTGATCGCCCCGCTCCGAGGCCCCGGAGCAGACCACATCGTCACTCCCAGCCAAACCCGCACTCCTTTCAGCCGGGACGCCGGAAAACACGCCGAGCTGAGTGTCCGGAGTCCACTCCTGAGTGGGGGGATACTGTCACGGTTTGCGACATGCCTCGGTCCCGGTCACCGGAGTTCTGACCATGTTTTCCAACCCAGACTCGCCTGTTCTTTGTTGTGGCTCACCCATGTTTGTTTGTATCCCTACGTTCATTTGTTTCTCGAATAAACCCTCTAAGATCGTCGCCGTGCACTTGTGCCTCTTTTCCCCTCAGCAACATGACACCATTGTATGAAAAGTCCTTTTTAGGTTCGAGAATCTGCAAGCTCTGATATTTGATGATTTGTTTTCTGTTTGAGTCTGCATCACAAATGGAAGTCAGTCAGTGTGCAGGTGTGAGCTTCCATACGGTTGGTCTGTTGCATAATGCAAAAAATATGGATTCTGTAATGACGCTACAAATGTCCCCTGTGGATGCATCACTTCATTTCCAGACAATGGACAATTCTTTCAACTAACAGCAGGTATTTCCAAAGTAACACTGTTGAGCACTCACAGTAACACAAATTAAAGAAAATTTAAGTAAACTTCAACATCTTTTTGCCAATATACTGTTAGGTCCATATTTATTTGGACACTCACACAAGTTTTATTTTTTTATCTGTTTACTGAAACATATTCCAGTTATAGTTCTATAATGGACATAGACATAATGTGTAGACTCTCAGCTTTCATTTGAGGGGATCTACATTCAAACTGGATGAAGGGTTTAGGAGTTCCAGCTCCTTAACATGTGCCACCCTCTTTGTAAAAGAAACTGGATAATTGACTCAATGGCTATTTCATGGGCAGATGTGGGCGATTCCTTCATTATGTCGTTATCAGTTAAGCAGATAAACGTCCTGGAGGTGATCTGAGGTGTGGTGCTTGCATGAGGTCACCTCTCCTTGCAGATGAAACGATCCATCCTTAAGCTGCCAAAACAGAAAAACCCATCCGAGAAACTGCTACAATATTAGGAGTGTCAAAATCTACAGTTTGGTCCATCCTGAGAAAGAAAGAAAAGCACTGGTGAACTCAGCAATGCAAAAAGACCTGGATTTCCACAGAAGACAACAGTGGTGGGTGAACGCAGAATCATTTCCATGGTGAAGAGAAACCCCTTCACAACAGCCAACCAAGTGAACAACACTCTCCAGGAGGTCGGCGTATCGATATCCAGGTCTACCATTAAGACAAGGCTGCAGGAAAGTAAATACAGAGGGAGCACTGCAAGGTGCAAGACATTCAAACCTCAAGAACAGAAAGCTAAAAAACATCTAAAAAAGCCACACAGTTCTAGAAAAAAACATTCTTTGGACAGAAACCAAGATCAACCTCTACCAGAATGATGGCAAGAAAAAAGTATTGAGAAGGTGTGGAACAGCTCATGATCCAAAGCATCACATCATCTGTAAGACACGGCGGAGGCAGTGCTTGGGCGTGCATGGCTGGGACACTAGGACACTGGGACGCTAGTGTTTATCGATGATGAGACGCAGGACAGAAGCAGCCGAATGAATTCTGAGGTGTTCAGAGACACACTGTCTGCTCAAATCCAGCTCAACACAGTCAAACTGATCAGGCAGTGTTTCATAAACCAGATGAACGACGACCCAAACGTACAGCCAAAGCAAACCAGGAATTTAATAAAGCACAGAAGTGGAAGATTCTTGAATGGTCAAGTTTACATTAAGTTTACATTGCCAGGCCTTTACTGCAGTAAAAAGGAGGAAACCCAGCATCTGGTGACATCCATGAGTTCAGGACTTCAGGCTGTCACTGCCAACAACAGGTTTTCAACCAAGTGTTAGAAATGTAAATTTTATTTTCCTTTATTTAATTTGTCCAACTACTTTTGAGCCCCTGAAATGAAGGGATTGTGTTTAAAAAATGATTTAATTCCTCACATTTTTATGCAATCTTTTTATTCAACCAACTGAATTAAAGCTTGCACTTGCACTTAAAGTCTGAACTTCAACTGCATCTTAGTTGTTTCATTTAAAATTCATTGTGGCAATGTACAGAACCAAAATTAGAAAAAAGTTGTCTCTGTTCAAATATTAATGGACCTAACTGTAATCCTTGTCCTCTGAAGATTGTGTGTTCGAATTCCTTACTAAAAGGCTGCCCTAGAGCAAGGTACCGTCCCCATCACTGCTCCCTGGCTCTTTCAATAGCTGCCCCCTGCTGCAGGTGTGTTAGTGTTAATGGGTTGAATACAGAGGTGTAATTTCGCTGGGTTTCAATGTGTGCTGTGCTGGGTTTCACCATGAGAAGAGTGGTCACTTTTACTTTTCACTTTCTTTTCTTTCCTGGCAGCTTCATCTTCAACACGCTCCTCCCAATATACTCTTCGTCTCGTCTCTGGACATGTCCAAACCAGCGCAACCTTGCTTTCTGTATAATGAGCACTGTGTTCTGAATCTGTCAGACTATTATGCTCTGTTTGAGTTTAAAAGACCAGACAGAATGTCTCACTGGGATGGACATGGTGATATGAGGGACGGTGCCTCAGGGGAACCTACTAGGACAGGACATGACCCTCATTTGTCACCCCAGCAGAAGTGCATCCAATATTCTAGCACATTACAACGCTGTGATTGCAGTTTGACCTTCACCTGCAAACTTACAAACAAAAATTTAAGCAGTTTCTGGTACAGCTCACAAACAACCCTGCTGCCTCACCGTCCCAGCAGGGTAAGTGTGGAGGACACAATCGCCCCCTAGTTCAGCCTGTCTCGCTTGCAGGTGTGTGTTTAACTGTGCGATGTCTTCACAGTTACCAGCAGTAACACTAATGTGTTCGGCTTTGGTTACGTGGGGGACAACAGTGTTGGACAGTGTAACAGTAATGAGATCGGCACCCAGGCGGCAATATGTGGATTGCCGCCGTGGGGCCAGCGGTGGCCTAGTGGTTAGGGCGTTAGCCACATGATCGTTCGAACCCCTTCCCAGTAGGTTGCCCTGAGGTACCCTTGAGCAAGGTGCCGTCCCCATCACTGCTCCCCGGGCGCTTTCAATAGCAGCCCACTGCTGCACGGTGTGGGGCAGCGGTGGCCTAGTGGTTGGGGCGTTAGCCGCATGATCGGAGGATTGGGGGTTCAAACTCCTTCCCAATAGGTTGTCCTGAGGTACCCTTGAGCAAGGTACCGTCCCTGTCACTGCTCCCCGGGTGCTTTCAACAGCTGCCCACTGCTGCACGGGTTTGAGTGTGCATGGGTTAAATGCAGAGGTCCAATTTTGTTGTGGTTCATGTGTGCTGTGCCATGACCTCGCAATGACAAGGGTTTTCACTTTCACTTTTTTTTTTCAACTGGATCCTGGATTCCTCTCCAAAACAACTGTGTCCTCTGGGTCCTCCAGACACTGGAAGAGGAATCTCAGGTGCCTGTTTTTTATATATTATATATCTGTGTTCATGTCTTTATATATTGCAGTTGTTTCTGGTCAGACTGTCTGATCTTCGTCATTTTGAGTCGATTAAATGAAAGAAATGTTTTAGTGCTCCAGCCTGCATTGTGTCCTGAAGATACACAGAAACTGTTCAACATTCCTTGTCGGTCAAAACTGAACCAGCAGCATGTTTTGGAAGTGGCTACAGATTTACATCACATTAGGTTTATTCATGTTGCAAACTCCTTTATCCAAAGCAGTGACACCGAGAGAGCAGGGAACCAGACAACCTTTCACAAAGCCGTCCTTTGTATTTGTTTAGTTTTCAAGCTCGTAGCAAAGACCATCTTTCTTTATGTTTCCTCCAAGAATCTGAACCCGAACACTTGACATTGTTTGTGGAGAAAGTGAAAAATAATGCCACAGTGAACATTGCAACTGGTCACCAACTCCACAGCCAACATTGCAACTGTTGTAAATATACTGAGTTCCATTTCAGATGTGACAGAAAACATTCAGATTAACTCCACTGTGATGGAGGTGAGTCAACTAAACACCCACGTTTTCTGGTGAGAAACACTTCCTGCTGAAACTGTGGGCTTTCTCTACTGGCTGAAAAGTGAAGTGAAAGTGACAACCCTTGTCATTGCGAGGTCACAGCACAGCAGACAGTGAACCACAACGAAACTGGACCTCTGCATTTAACCCATACAAACACCATGCAGCATTGGGCAGCTATTGAAAGTGCCCAGGGAGCAGTGACGGGGACGGTACTTTGCTCAAGGGTACCTCAGGGCAACATACTGGTGGGGAATCGAACCCACAATCTTCCGATGCGGGGGGAACTCTCACCCTGAACATCGTCCTGCCATCAAGGAATGATAACATGAATGGCACGTCCACGAACGTCATTAACGGGATCGTTCTTTTAGTGGCCGCCAAAAAACAAAGCATTGACAACTCCACCTTGACCTTCCAAAAACTCATAGATAACAAAACACTGGACAAGCCAGAGTGTGTTTTCTGGAAAATCTCTCTTTTCAACAACAACTGAGGGTGGGACTCGTTTGGCTGCCAGCTGAGGGCAAATTCCAAAGGCTTCGTAACGTGTGAATGTAACCACACAACATCATTTTCCACCCTGATGTCTCCAGTCATCATAGATAGCACCCCCTGTCTATTATCACCTACATCGGTGTTGGTGTGTCCATGCTCAGCTTGGTGCTCTTCCTGCTTATTGAGGCCATTTTCTGGAAGCCCATCACCAAAGGTTCCGGGATCGGCAGTCCGATTCTGTATCTACGACACGTCTCCCTGGTCAACATCGCCGTGTCCCTCCTGATTGCCAACTTCTGGTTTATCATCGGGGTCAGCTATCTCAAAGCCCGGCCAGGCCGTCCCGATCCCCCCCTGCACCGCGACTGTTTTCTTCATCCACTTCTTCTACCTCGCCCTTTTCTTCTGGATGCTGATGTCTGCTCTTCTGCTCTTGTACAGCATCTTGATGGTCTTCACTCACTTGTCCAAAAATGCCATGATGGCAATTGCCTTCTCTGTGGGTTACGGAGCTCCACTCATCATCGCTGTTGTCACCATGGCCTCGACGGCCGGAGGTGGCAAGTACATCACGAAGGAGGGAACGTGCTGGCTGAACTGGTACCAGTCCAGCTCTGCTGGCCTTCGTTATTGCAGCCCTGACCATAGTCTTCATCAACTTCGCAGTCATGAATGTGGTCCTGTATAAAATACTGAGGAAAAGAGTGGGAGATCACTTCTGATGACAAGAATGCCATGGCTGTCATCGCTCGATTTGTGGCTGTATTAACCCCCTTTTCGGAATCACGCAGGGACTCAGACTTGGCATCATGGTCGCTCCTAAAGCGTTAACGCTGCACTACCTGTTCACCATCCTGAACTCACTGCAGGTGCAAACCCAAACTATAACAGATAATAATAATGATAATAAAGAGAAAGAGATGATAATAATGAAATTTAACAATTAGTAATAATACTCATACACTGAAATAACAAACGTTATATTTATTTCTGAAAATGTTTTATTTTGTTTCAGGGTTTCTTCATTGCGGTCGTTGGAACACTGTTTGATAAGAAGGTTTGTTTGTTTTTTATGTTTGTTGTGTGTGTGTGTGTGTGTGTGTGTGTGTGTGTGTGTGTGTGTTCTGCAGATGTTGAAGGTGATTAAACAAGGGTCAGAATCAGGCCAGGGTTCCACAGTGTCTCTCAGTCTTCACACGTAGGTTCTTCTCTTTTTCTTCTGCTGTTCGTATTTAATGTTGTTTTACACTCGACTCTCACTACATTTGTTGTTCCTGCAGACCTCGTCCAGAACTGCCACGTCCCAGAGAACCAGTTCCACTGGCATCATCTAGAACACAACCACCTGCATCTTTAACCTTCCTTCAGTTTAAAGACAAAGACATTCTGGATCTGAATTTAATAAAATGTAATGTTTTCAGGAGCAGCAGGTCCAGCCTTCAACTCAGGCCCACTGCTTTGTGATGGACCTACAGTTTATTTCAAACATCTTTTTACAGAAATTACTTTAATTTCCACTTAATGAAGATCAGTCATTAATAATGAATTTCTCTCTCTCTCTCTCTCACACACACACACACACACACACACACACACAAACAGCTTACTCATCATCATTAGATTGTAAATGTTTTATTTTTATTTTTATTGAACAGATTCAATAAATAATGTTCAGATACATTAAAGCATAACTTACTGTGATTATGACACTTAATAAATAATCATGTGCACAAACTTTACATTCAGGACTGAAATTCTAAAATCAAAGTTTCATTGTTGGGTTTGCAGCTTCTGGTCTTTATTAAACTGTGTTTTCGAGTCAGTGTGAGACAGTGAGACAGAGTCAGAGTGACAGTGTCTGAGTAGAGTCTGAGCAGGTGTGGGTTTGAATCTGTCTAAAGTAATGGCCTGTTGAAACGGTACAGGTCAGTAATGACCACTAGGGGGGGCTGTTAGTCCCAGTTCTGTGTATGGAGTGCTGATGTTGGGAGTCTGTTTCATCTGTTAAATCTGCCCCCTGCTGGCTGTGGGCGGAGTCAGTCTACACCGAGCTGTCGCTGTAGTTCTTGTACGGCGGAGACGTTTTCCAGCACCTGCAGACAGGAAGACCAGAGGACACGGTGAGTCCCAGGGAGACAGCAGCGATACTGTAACAGGACTAAACTCAGACCAACCAGCATCACAGGTAACTGTGGCTGGGTTACCTTTTCCTGTAGCACAGGTAGACAAAGAAGGCGAGGCAGCCCAGCAGCAGCAGAGCTCCACAGGTGATGCCAATGATGTCCTCCGGCTGAGACGGAACCCAGCTGAACAGGAGGACATGCTCACAGCGATGACCTACGAACAGCCGATTACACCTGAAAAAAATCATCCACTATGAATTATTCGGTATCCAGTATTAATATAAGTATCTACTCTGAATCAATATCAATACAGATTCAATCCGCACCATCAAAAATTCAGATTCTGATGTGAATTTATTGTTTCCATTATGAATCATTGTGTAATACTCAGTATGAAAAAATGAATTTAATTAAAGATCCATGTTGAAAAGTTTGGTGTGTGTTTGAATGACAAGTGAGGGTCTAAATGATTTTGTCTCACGTGCAGGTGGGCGTGGTCAGGTCAGGTGGGTAAAAGCAAGAACCGTGTACACAAAATCCCTCATGTTCAGGACTGCAGGGACGCAGCATCGCTAAGACCCGGGGTTCCTCACCTACACACACACACACACACACACACACACACACTAAGCCTTTTGATATATACAACAAAGATCATAAAGAAATAATGGGGGTGTTGGAGGAAGAGCAGGGTGGTGTTGGTGGAACAGCAGAGTTTTAGAGGAAGAGCAGGGTGGTGTTGGTGGAACAGCAGAGTTTTAGAGGAAGAGCAGGGTGGTGTTGGTGGAACAGCAGTGTAGTGTTCCTGACCGTGCGTAAACAGGTCCAGGGTGTGTGTGCGGTTGGTCGGTTCTGCAAGTTGGACTGTCGGACTGTAGAGCAGGAACATGGTGACGAGAGCAGTAATGGCTGCAGGACAGGAGTGTTTATTAGAGAAGAGGACAGGTCTGCTCTTAATACAAACAGAGGACCAGACAGAGGAACTACAAACCCATAATGTTCTACCTGTGGAACCACGTCCCACTGTCCCCTCTGGGCCAAAAGCCCAGTAAAACAAACACTCACATAATACCCACTACACATTCCAGACAATATACACTCCACACAATATGCTCTGCACACACACTCCACACGACACACACTATACACAAGACACTCTCCACACATTTCAGCCCAACAAAGAAAGAACAAAAATATTTTTCAATATTAATGTAAAGGTTTACTCACTCTGCAGCAAGTTATTCATCACACAATGAGACATCCTCAACGTTATCGTTTCCCTAGATGTTTGTCTTCGTTCCTCTCCAGCTAGAACCAGCGGAGTCTTGTCATTTATAGTGTGTTGCATCCCTACAGTGCGTCAAACACATCATCCAATCACAGTGAGCGCTACACCACCGGCGATCTGAGACCGATTTCTGCACAATTGCAATCTCAACACAGGTCACAGCGTGCTTATGCAAGACACACACCTTTCTGCAAAAGAAAACTATTTATCTGCAGTTGTCCCAGCAGGTCCTCCATTCCAAGCATGTTTTCACACATACACACACACACACACACAAAACACATAGCACTAAAAAGACATTTTTATTTCTTAGTTTGTTTCCATCTCAGTTTTAATTACATTTCACTATAAAACCCCTCACTGCTGTGTTATTGCTGACTTTCCTCCAAAATTCCACCAGTGTCTCATTTAACTCTCCTCCCTCTCCTCCATCACTCAGTAGAACTGTCCTCTCTCTCTCTGGGTAGGGCAGTCCTCCCTCTCCCCCATCACTCAGTAGAACTGTCCTCTCTCTCTGGGCGTGTAGGGTGGTCCTCCCTCTCCCCCATCACTCAGTAGAACTGTCCTCTCTCTCTCTCTCTGGGTGTGTAGGGTGGTCCTCCCTCTCCCCCATCACTCAGTAGAACTGTCCTCCCTCTCCCACATCCCTCAGTAGAACTGTCCTCCCTCTCCCACATCCCTCAGTAGAACTGTCCTCCCTCTCCC
>CM029386.1:498690-520542 GCA_017165825.1 Hepsetus odoe | reverse complement strand
GAGAGAGAGAGAGAGAGAGAGAGAGAGAGAGAGAGAGAGAGAGAGAGTGAGAGAGGGAGATTTCTCTTTGGATATTAATTCATCCTCATCTGAAGGCTAACCAAACTGGCATGTATTCACTGTTTAATTGAATACGGAAAAAGCTGAGAAGTGAGTGGGCACAAAGTGATTTGAGGTTGTATATCACTAATGAGATTTCTGGTAAGTCTCAGCTCAGCTCCTCAGAGACTGTGTTTAAAATAACAGTGCCAAATATTTGAATCAGAAAAAAAAAAAAATCGCCTGTCAGAGATGGATCAGATCCACAAATTTAACTCAAAAGATCATCATTACCCACTTGGTCATGAGAAAACTTCAGGATTATTAGGATTTAGCCTCAGTGTTATTCATTCACTGTTATCACCCTTATAGCCACTTTATTGGAAACCCCTGTGGTGTTCAACTACTCACTCCCTAATGAGCTCCACTCTTTTCATAAGTCCACTAAGTAGATGTAGAATTACATACAACATCTGATCCTGTGTAATTTATCCATCCCACCTCTATCCCATTCAGCACTCCCCTTGTCCAAAAAGAATTAAAAAATTCTGATATGGTGAAATTGTGAATGTTCATCATCTTCTTTTTCTTTTGGCTGCTCCCATTTAGGGGTCGCCACAGCGGATCATCCATCTCCATTGCTTCCGGTTCTCTGCATCTTCCTGCTTCAAACCAACCACCTTTATGTCCTCTCTCAACGTGTCCATAAACCTCCTCTTTGGTCTTCCTCTTTTCCTCTTTCCTGGCAGCTCCATCTTCAACATCCTCCTTACCATATTACCCTCATCTCTCCTATGGACATGTCCAAACCAAAGCAACCTTGCTTCTCTAACTTTGTCAACAAAACACCTAACCTGAGCTGTCCCTCTAATATAATGATTTCTAATCCTGTCCATCCTCGTCACACCCAACGAAAATCTCAGCATCTTTAACTCTGAATCCTCCAGCTCCGCCTCCTGTCTTTTCGTCAGTGCCACTGTCTCCAACCCATATAACATAGCTGTTCTCACTACTGTCCTGTAAACTTTCCCTTTTACTCTAGCTGGTACCTGTCTGTCACAAATCACTCCAACCACTCTTCTCTACCCATTCCAACCTGCCTGCGCTCTCTTCTTCACCTCTCTTCCACACTCGCCATTACTTAGAAATGTTCATCCCAAGTATTAAACTCCTCTACCTTTGTCACCTCTATTCTTTGCATCTTAACCACTCCACTTTCCTCCCTTTCATTCACCCTCATGTATTCTGTCTTTGACCTACTCAGTCAACAAAGGCACAATGCAACTCCTGACCTTCTCTATACTTCTCCTTCATCACCCTCAGAGCAAACATTGCATCTGTAGTAATTTTTCTCTGCATAAAACCAGACTGCTGTTCAATGATCCACACCTCTTTTCTTAACCTAGCTTCCACGACTCTTCCCCATAACGTCATGGTGTGGCTGATCAACTTGATCCCTCTATAGTTATTACAGCTCTGTGCATCACCCTTATTCTTGAAAATCGGTACCAGTACATTTTGTCTCCACTCCTCAGGCATCCTCTCACTTTCCAAGATTGTGTTAAACAATCTGGTCAGAAACTCAACTGCCATCTCCCCTAAACATCTCCATGCTTCCACTGGTCTGTCATCCAGACAACAGCCTTTCCATTCTTCATTCTCTTCATCGCTGCTTTATTTCCATCTTGGTTATTTGCTGCACTTCCTGGTTCACTCTTCTCACATCATCCAATCTTCTCTCTCTTTCCTTTTCTTCATTCATCAGCCACTCAAAGTACTCCTTCCATCTGCTTAACATGCTCTGTTCACCTGTGAGTACTTTTCCATCCTTTTTCGCCCTGACCAGCTCTTTCCCAGCTCTGTCTCTCTGTCTAGCCAATCGGTATAGGTCCTTTTCTCCCTCTTTTCTTTCCAACCTCTCATACAATTCACCTAATACCTTATCTTTGGCCTTCACAACTGCTTTCTTTGCCCTGTGGTTCATCTCTTTCTACACCTGTATACTTTCTTCATCTCTCTGACTGTCCCATGTCTTCTTTGCCTCCCTCTTCTTCTGTATGCACTCCTGTACTTCTTGGTTCCACCACCAGGTTTGCTTGTCCTTCTTCTTCCTTCCAGATGTCACACTAAGTACATTTCTAGCTGTCTGCCTTACCACTTCTGCAGTAGCTTCCCAGCAATTCGGTAGCTCTTCAACACCTCCCAGTCTCCTGCCTGAATTCAATCTTGCCGTCCTCTTCAGCTTCCATCACTTGATCCTCGACTCTGCCCTCACTTTTCTTCCTCTTCTTGACCTCCAAGGTCATCCTACTGACCACCATCCTATGCTGCTTAGCTACACTTTCCCCGTCACAATTTTGCAGTCTCCAATCTTCTTCAGACTGACCCTTTTAATTTTAATCCACCTGTGAGCATCTTCCTCCACTCTTATAAGTCACCCTGTGCTCCTCCCTTTTCTTAAAATAAGTATTAACTACAGTCATTTCCATACTTTTCACAAAATCTACAACCATCTGAACTTCACCATTCCTCTCTTTGACACCATATCTACCCATCACCTCCTCATCACCTCTGTTCCCTTCACCAACATGACCATTAAAATCTGCACTAATCATCACTTTCTCCTCCATCTCACAACCAACTTGTGGAGCACAAGCACTAACAACATTCATTATAACACCTTCAACTTCCAGCTTCAAAATCATCAACCTCCCTGATACCTTCTTCACCTCCAAAACACTCTCCACATACTCTTCCTTCAGGATAACACCTACCCTATTCCTCCTTCCATCTACACCATGGTAAAACAATGTAAACTCTCCTCAAATACACCTGGCTCTACTACCCTTCCATCTAGTCTCTTGCACACACAAAATGTCAGCCTTCCTTCTCTCCATAATATCAGCTAATTCTCTACCTTTACCAGTCATGCTGCCAACATTCAAAGTCCCTACCCACTATGTTGATATGTTATCCACATATTGATCTGGCAAAGTTTTACACTGGATGCCCTTCCTGACATAAACCCCCCCCCCCCCCCATTTATCCAGGCTTTGGACCAACATAAAGAAATACACTGGCTAGTGCATCCCTAGTGCCTGGGTTTGAATGTTCATGAGTTAACCATGTTAAATGCTAGGCCCCTTCAACCCCAACCTAAACAGAACACTTAACACGTGACTGAGTGGCATTGTCAGAGTGAGTATCAACATCGTCTTACAGCTGCCTCATCAATCCCACTGATCAAACGTACCCAATGTATCTCACACGATTTAGTGATTCAGAAACGCACACACAAAAATGTTGCTGGTTCCCCTGGTAGCTTAGAAACCATCTGTGACTGCATATATGAGTAATAGCTAGAAACAGCCTTGGACCCACAGCTGCTGGGTTTTGCAATGTTATGGGTGGTCTTTTACCAAAACAATATCTATTTGTCCAATTATTTAGAACAAAAGAATGACTCTCAGATACTGTACATCAACAGATAGATGTACAACAGTGGCCACTAACATAAATATATAGATTATACAGGTAGTATCATAGCTTGTGCTTGCATGGGTGCTTCTGCAACAAGCTCAGTAATCTTTGTTGCATTTATTGATGATGTAATTCACAGTGTAAGCATCAGAATGAATTCTTAATCCAACAGAAAAATTTTGACTTCCAATTTACAGAAAACTGCATCCAAACTAATCCGAGGAAACTTCATCATGCAGCAACGCATTGATTCTTCAACACACAATGTCAAATCACAAGAATCTTAATTGATGGAAAAGTAGCATCTTGTGCAAAGGGATGAAAAGCACTTGCAAATTGGTAAAACAAAACAAAAAAAATAGTATTACTGTTTTTGGTTCATACATGTAGAAACTAGACATTTGAGTAGAATTAAAATACAAACATACACAAAAAAATCAGATATGGGCTGTAAAAATGATTGACTCCTCTTATGTTGATTAGGTTATATTAAAATAACCGAACCGCTCCCATTGGCAGACACCAAGCATGAACAAACTGGAAGGCTTTCATGTTTTTAACTGTTTTAAAGAAGGCTGAAGCCTGGTTGACTTGAAACATGATCAGTGAAACATGATTAGTATGTTAACAAATGAAAGCTGTTTGTATTTTGCTAAAGGAATTACATCTCAAGAAAGATGGGCTGATTCAGTCAGTTTATCATATCCATTCATCAGCTCATATCCGCTGAGATGTAATGATATGACGTTTTCATTACATAGTCCATTAGCATACAACAAATGTGCCTGTGACAAGTAATCAAATGAGTTTTTCTTTTTTTTCTCTCAAATGGATCATGGACCAAAACTCAATCCCAACCGCCAAACTGCACAAAGCTGTTTATCTATTACTTTGACAGGGTTTTGATTTTAATTACCTTTGGGCAGAATAAATGAAGCAATTGCGCAGTCTCTGGCGGAATGATGAAAAGGCCTGATGGGATAATAGCAGAACAGTTGCCGACCATAATGCTGGATCATCTGTAATTGGTAAGGCCTATCCCACCTTGCCTTGGGTATTAGAGTGATCAATGTGACTAGTGATGCTCTCACGGTTCCTTAACCTGCATCAGGCAGCCTTCTCCGAGAATAAATTCCAAATGCCAGTAACTCCGCAGGCACTGTATGCAATCTGAGTCATCTTTATTCCAGCTCAGCGTTAAGGGTTTTCATAAGAATTCAGCCTGCAGTGAACGTCAGCTGTGTGGAGTGTAAATAAGATTCAGATAGAGCTTTATGAGGTTTCTAATGATGCCTTGCAGGCTCAGATCTGAGCTACAATACAAAAAAAATATTCTGTGTGAAAGTGTAGGTAGCAAAATAATCCTCAAATATTATACAGACTGTACTTGCTTTTTCACGCTGACTGCATAACATTTGCAAGGTGGTTTGAAAACCTGCTTATTGCCCTAAACCGTGAAACTACAAGACCAGTGTACAAAAATTGTCTTTTGTGAATAGAACATTTGTTATTATTATTTGATTTTTATACGTCAAAAAAAAAATCTATTGCCAGATTTCTTGATGGTAGTCTGGTAGATTGCTGTTACTGGAAATGAGTACTAAAAAGATTATAGTTAGTCTGGAGTTTAATTCAAATCCCAGAGAAAAATAGAGATAATAGAGATGGAGAGAAAAATAGAAACAGAGATTATTTTTAAACTAAATGTCTGTTATCACAAATGATATCTGCCCTGCAAATTTATACATTATGTTTTATTTTTAATGAGAGATTTGTCTGCTTTTCAATACAGTTTTGTGCTCCTTGCCTTTTTCGCCTCCAGAGAAAGGCTGTGTTCCAATGTACAAACATCAAAACAGATTTTCATGCATCTTGTTTTACTAAGACTCTATTTAGCTCAGTCTCTGAACTGAGAGTTTTTGGATTTTAGTGCTGTCCTCAGCAGAGTTTATGCCCTGCAGCAGTAAATATCATACACTTGAGAGAATACATTAAACTTGTTGTGCCTTACTGTACATGTTGCAGTATGGATTGCCTAAAAACAGCTATAAACTTTTATTTATTTGTTTGTTTGTTTGTTTGTTTGTTTAGACTACAATGTTGCCTAAAAAAATGGGAGCCAGTTTCCTTTCTCAATGCATCAATAAACCAAACTGAAACCATTCTGACCATAAAAGGTTTAGCTGCAAGACTGATAACTTGCTTTCAACTTGCTTGCTTACAGATTCATTTTTTTTCAGCCATCATCCATACCAGATGCCAAGTTCTGCTGAGCTTCCACTGATCACAGCGTTTGAAATATAAGCTAAACCCAAAACAACAGCAGTGATTGAGATTATGGCGAATGCTGCAAAATTACCCTTCAGATCAGAAATGGATGGTGCAGTTGAATAAGAGTTAACTTTATTAACCGACTCATGGGCTTTTCTTCTTCCTCTACCCCATTCGTTCCATCTCTGGCAAGTTTCTGGCTACTGTCCAGATATTCCTTGGCTAGTAGGAAGTCCTCATCACAACAGTGACTGTGTCACTGATAGATTGAGAGTGATCCACCCCTCAAACATACCCAGACAAAAGTGGCCCTGGCTTTATAAACTGATCGGTGGGAAAGGGCTTGAGGATGATATATATATCAACAAAGTATGTAACAAGAGAGTCATCTGAATCAGCTCTATGTGGGGGAGCACAGAGCAGAATAAGGTGTGACTCATAGCTTGTAATGCAGCGGTGGCCTAGTGGTTAGGGCGTTGGCCGCATGATCGGAGGATCGGGGGTTCCCTTGCCCTGAGGTACCCTTGAGCAAGGTGCCGTCCCCGTCAGGCTCCTCCCTGCGATGGGCTGGCGACCTGTCCAGGGTGTGTCCCCTGTCCTTCGGCCTGTGTGAGCTGTGTTGGACTCCAGCACTCCACCGCAACCCCGTTTGGGACAAGTGGCAGAAAATGACTGACTGACTTACTCATAGCTTGTAGTTCTGAACTGACATCTGCTGGTCATTATAAGTACTGCACTGGAAAGTGGGCAGTAAAGCTGACCTTGCTGCTGCAGTAAGCATAGTTTTTAATAGTAGACAGTGGAATTATTCTTGCTCATTCAAACAAGTGGGTCTTGTGAATAGCATAAGTAAAAAAGATGGCATTGTGAGAAAGTAGTACATAAACTACACAATTACTGTAATCATACAAATAAAGTGTCAAATTCACAGCCTCACCCATTTACCATTTCTTTCTCACTTTCTGACGCTCCATCAACTCCTATCCCCAGTGAATATATTTCTTTTTTCTGCACCTTTCAAACAGCAAAATTAACATTAAAGATATGTGTCACTGGCTTTTGCAACTGACTATCAACCACTCAGTTTGATTGTATACTGTAATGTTAAAGTATAAGCAAAATGGAAAGTATTTGGTTTCTGAAAGAAAGCAAATTGTTTCTGTAAAAATCCATCAAGAAAATTCTGCTCAACATCATTGCTTTCTTCATTAAGGCTATACAAAATTGTTCATGTGCTTAAGGACATTATTAGGTAAAAAAAATAGAGGAGAGAGAGTTTTAGAGAGACTTTTATGGACATGTTGGGAATAGAGATGATGAGGAGGTGGTGGGTAAGTATGATGTCAAGGAGAGGAATGCTGAAGGTCAAATGGTTATAGATTTTGCTGAAAGTATGGAAATGGCTGTAGTAATTGCTTATTTTATGAAGTGGGAGGAGCACAGGATGACACAAGAGTGGAGGAACATGTAAATAGGTGGATTATTTCCTTTGCAGGAGAATCAGTCTGAAGGAGAATTGGGACTGCGAAGGAGTGACAGGAGAGTGTAGCTCTATGTTCCTATGTTGAGCATAGGATGGTGGTCTGTAGGATGACCTTGGAGGTGAAGAAGAGGAGACAAGTGAGGGCAGACACAAGGAACAAAGAAGTTCAGGAGTGTAAAGAGAAGAAGAGCGAAGAAGAAATGGGATGGTCAGAGAGATGGACAATGTAGACAGGTGTACAAAGAGATGAAGTGCAAGGTGAAGAAAACAGTGGTGAAGGCTAAAGATAAGATGTTGTGTTAATGGTATGAGAGGTTGAACAGTAAGGAGGGAGAAAAGGACGAATACTGATTAGCTAAACAGAGAGAAAGAGCTGGGAAAGATGTGCAGCAAGTTCTGATGATAAAGGTTACAAATGAAAACATAATCCCAAATGAGCCTTGTGTGTTGAGCAGAAGGAAAGAGTACTTTGGAAAGAGCACTTAGGTGCTGATGACTGAAAAGAATGAGAGAGAAGATTGGATGAGTGAGGATAGTGAATCAGGAAGTGCAGTGACTAAGCAAGTTGGCAAGATGCAAGTAAGGGTGCCAGTTATATCTGTGGTGATGTGGAGGTGTTTAGGACAGATGGCAGTAGAGTTTCTAATCAGATTGTTTAATGTAATCTTGGAAAGTGAGAAGAATAGAGACCTGAGGAATACAGACAAAGATTTTCATGAATAAGGGTGATGCACAAAGCTGTAGTAACTACAGAGGGATAAAGTTGATCAGCCACGGCATGAAGTTATAGGATAGAGTAGTGGAAGCAAGGTTAAGAAAAGAGGTAATTATTAGTGAGCAGCAGAAGGGTTGCATATCGAGAAAGAGCTCTACAGATGTAATATTTTTTCTGAGGATGGTGATGGAGAAGTACAGAGAAGAGAGAGTGGAAGAGAGGTGGAGAAGAGAGTGAAGGTAGGTTGGAATGAGTGGTGACAAATGGCACGAGGGATCTGGGACAGATGGGTAACAGCAAGAGTGAAAGGAAAGTTTTACATGACAGTAGTGAGACCAGCTATGCTACTTGGGTTGGGGACAGTGACACTGATGAAAAAACAGACAGCAGAGCTGGAGGTGGCAGAGTTAAAGATGCTGATTTCAGATCTATTGAAGATTTGCTTTGGATGTGATGTGGATGGACAGTATTAGAAATTAGTATATTAGAGGGACAACTCAGATTGGACATTTTGGAGACAAAGTTCGAGAAACAAGGTTGCACTGGTTTGGACATGTCCAGAGTGAAGGATAGTGAGTATGGAGCTACCAGGAAAGAGGAAAAGAGGAAGACCAAAGAGGAGATTTATGGACGTGGTGAGAGAGGACATGCTGGTGGTTGGTCTGAAGGAGTAAAATGCAGGAGACAGGAAGAAATGGAGACAGTTGATCTCCTAATGGAGCAGATGAAATAAGTAATACTTTTTTCACCTACTATTTTTTTTCCATCCCATTGCTGTATTTCCAGTGTTCCACAATCTTTGTTGGTAAGAAATTGTGGTTTTTTTTTGTTTGTTTTTTTTTTTTTTTTAGATCTTGGTGGTTTTCTTGACATTGGTTCTTGACTGTTCATGTTTTAAACGTCCTTTCTTGTGTCTCCTATTCTTAGTTCTTACTTTACAACCTTACATACAGTACTGTGCAAAAGTTTTAGGCAGGTGTGGAAAAAATGCTCTAAACAAAGAATGCTTTCAGAAATATAAATATCCATCCTTTTTCTGCCACTTGTCCCAAACGGGGTCGTGGGGGAGTGCTGAAGTCCAACCCAGCGCACACAGGGCGAGGGACGGGGGACGCACCCTGGACAGGTCGCCAGCCCATCGCAGGGAGGAGCGGGACGGGGACGGCACCTTGCTCAAGGGTACCTCAGAGCAACCTATTGGGAAGGGGTTCGAACCCCTGATCCTGTGGCCAACGCCTGAACCACTAGGCCACCACTGCCCCAGAAATATAAATAATGATTGTTTATTTTTATCAATTTACAAAATGAAAAGTGAGCGAACAAAAGAAAAATCTAAATCAAATCCATATTTGGTGTTACTACCTTTTGCCTTCAAACCAGCATCAGTTCTTCTGGCCCCCACAGAGCCCTGATCTCAACATCATCCAGAGTGTCTGGATTACATGAAAAGACAGAAGGATGTGAGGAAGCCTACATCCACAAAAGATCTGTGGTTAGTTCTCCATGATGTTTGGAACAACCTACCAGCCGAGTTCCTTCAAAAGCTGTGCAAGTGTACCTAGAAGAATTGATGCTGTTTTGAAGGCAAAGGGTGGTCACACCAACTATTTATTTGATTTAGATTTCTCTTTTGTTCATTCACTGCATTTTGTTGATTGATGAAAATAAATGATTAACACTTCCATTTTTGAAAGCATCCTTTCTTTACAGCATTTTTTCCACACCTGCCTAAAACTTTTGCACAGTACTGAAGTTCTAGTTGTATACCCACTTTTCCTGTTACCCAGTTCCTGGCTTTGAATTCATAGCTTTTTTTTCATTTATTCTTGTTTCATTTCCTGCCTCCTTTCCTATCCAACTTGTGTCAGCAGATTGAACGGTATTCTTGCCAGTGTTTTTAAAATTCTGTCAAATCTCCCAGCAAGATCAAGACAAGGAAATGAAGCACACATTCAAAAAGATATTTAGCTATGTAACGTATTAGAATTCAGTGAAACTGAGCATATACAGACTTTCCTTCTGTTGATGGCACTAAATCAAAACATCTCAGTGCAATTTATTCAACTTTTACTGCAACAGAGCATTCTTTTGATCGAAAAAAAAGGCTTAATTCACTGAAATGTACTTTTATTTAAACCTACATTCAATTTATGTGAAGTAAACCTTGCAATACTTCTTATTACTGACAGAGTCTTAAATTTTAGGCTAAACAACTCCACTGGAAAATGCTTCCTCCAACATGAGTTCAATATTTGTACCCTAAATATGGACCATAAAATTTTGCTAAGCTTTAAAAAATGACAGCATGGTAAACTGCAGTCATTGCTAAAGTTTATTGCCACAACTTGTTCACTATCAAACTGCTTTTAGTTCATATCCCATATGAATTTGAAAGGAAGATCCTTCATCTTTTCCTTATAGATCTGGTCAAAAATCTCATTCTGGGCCACAGTGAAGGTTTTCTTCCAATCTCCTATAATACCTACAACACACATGAACACGCACATGTGCACAACACACACACACATGCGCACACACACACACACACACACACACACACACACAGAAAAATCCCATTCAGTACTGGCTTGAAGTGATACAAATCAATGACACACCATTAAAAAAAGTGAGAGCAATGTTGCTACTGAAAACAGCATGTTAATCATGGATGTAAATGCAAAAAAGAACCAGAATTTGTTTCAGTTACACTATTTGTTTTTTTGTTTTTTACATTTTTGCTCTGTTTATTATTAGCTTTCAGTAGTGGGTATATATCTAGAAAAAAAAAATAATTTCAGTTATCAAAGGTCCATTTTCAGTGTCCATTTTCATCGATAAAGCATGTGACAGGGATGGAATAAAAAAAAAAAAAATCCAAAATATAAAGTTAATGCAATTTTTGGAAAATTTAATCTAAATTAGATTATTTCTGATGCATTTTCATCTGGGCTGATGTCTCGCTGACATTTTTTTATCCTAATGTTCCTGGCAGGCAGGCACCCAAAATATTTATTTTTTATATCAATTAAAGTCCATCGAACCAGAATTAATCTTGCTTTACATACTAAAAGAGCCATAAACAGGTCAGTAGAGAGCTGAATAGATAACAAGCGGCTTTAATATTATGACACACATCTGTGTCTGTATTGAAAGTGAAAACCCTTGTCATTGCAAGGTCACAGCACTGCACACCATGAACCACAACAAAATTGGACCTCTGCTTTTAACCCATGCACACAAACACTGTGCAGCAGTGGGCAGCTATTGAAAGCATCCGGGGAGCAGTGATGGGGACGGTACCTTGCTCAGGGGTACCTCAGAGCAACCTACTTTTGAGGGAATTGAACCCACAATCGTCCAAGGCAGGGCCAACTCCCTAACCACTAGGCCACCGCTGCCCCATTGGTATTGAATTGGTATTGAATTATCTAACATTATCTAAGTAATGGACGATGAAAGAAAAAAAATGTAAAAAAATTAATTACAATTGATATATTTGGTTCATAGTATAAACATAACTGAAAATTCATAAAATGACTGGAATGTATTTCACATTCTGTTACATTTGCAGTACACTTGAGATTAGCTTTCACTTTTCCATAGGCTCAGACATGTAATGCATAAGCTTATAAATGTTGTAAAAAGCTCTCTCAAGAGAAAGAGAATCTGGAGGGGATAAAACAGCTACAGTGACTGTGGCTCATCTTATGGTAGCCATGTCTCAAGACTTTGGGATGCCCCCATTTTTATTATTTTTGAATCTTAAACACAGGCGGGCATGCTGCACTATACAAATGCATAGACAGAAATGAATTTCTTGATGCGGATTCAGCTCCTGGAGCTCTTCACTCCCACTGAAGCTCCCACTCTGGAGCTTTAGGGTTTAATTTTAAACTAAAGGGATGCAAAAATAAACCAGATTGCATTACCTATGTTGAGTCAAGATCTGAATAAATTAGTCAATCAGAGAACATTCCAAGGTTTAATTACAGAGCCAAGTGTCTAAATTTTAAAATGGCATAGAAATTTAGAAAATCCAAGGCTAAAATGAAAAAGAACATCCATGAGGAATGATCTTTCTGACCTTTACGCATGAACTTGCCCTGCAGTAGATCACTAGGAAGAAACTCATAATTGGCTTTGGGGTCCTTCTTCATATTCTTAAAAGTGGCTTTCTCCACCACAGAAGAGATTGCAGCTTCATTCAATTCTCGCCCCAAAAACCGAGAAATCTTCTCCACTGCAGACCTCAGATCCTGAGAGATGACAGGACACATTATGTTGAGTGAATTCAATATTGATTAGATATTAAATGATGACTGATATAAAGAACACAGATAACTTGATCAGTTTGTCAATAACCTACCATACTTAAAATGGTTCTAAACCACATTATAAACCACACATCTCAGTGGTTCAAACACGTAAGATCATGTTCATTTCTGCTTCAGCATTCACATATTATATTAGCAACAGTTAGTTCAAACAAGTGAAGAGTGCATAAGACAAAAGGTTGAAAATGGCTGAATGTTAAACGTGGCTTAAGGGCAACAACACACCATAAACTATGGCCATTGACTAATCACGAAGGTCTGTTGCCCTAAATTTGGTAGAAAGTGAAATATTTTTTTACATACCTTTTTAAGAATACCTACTGGATGATTAGTTTTATATTTATATACAGTACTATGCAAATGTTTTAGGCAGGGGTGAAAAAATGCTGTAAACAAAGAATGCTTTCAGAAATATGTGAGTGAACAAAAGAAAAATCTAAATCAAATCAATATTTGGTGTTACTACCTTTTGCCTTCAAACCAGCATCAGTTCTTCTGGCCCCCACAGAGCCCTGATCTCAACATCATCCAGAGTGTCTGGATTACATGAAAAGACAGAAGGATGTGAGGAAGCCTACATCCACAGAAGATCTGTGGTTAGTTCTCCAAGATGTTTGGAACAACCTACCAGCTGAGTTCCTTCAAAAACTGTGTGCAAGTGTACCTAGAAGAATTGATGCTTTTTTGAAGGAAAAGGGTGGTCACACCAAATATTGATTTGATTTAGATTTCTCTTTTGTTCATTCACTGCATTTTGTTGATTGATGAAAATAAATGATTCACACTTCCATTTTTGAAAGCGCTCTTTGTTTACAGCATTTTTTTCCACACCTGCCTAAAACTTTTGCACAATACTGTAGTTTATAGTTTAATTTAAAACTTATGCAAGGAACAAATATTCAGTTTAAAAACGATTATTAAGTTTAAATATTAAATTTAAATTTCTTTTAAAAAAGCTGGAAGAAACTTGGGACTCCTCACTGATCCTGGAGTCTAAAACCAAACTAACTTTGTACTGTCAGTATACCCAAGGGGGTTGGGTAGCCGGTTGACCTTGGACCCTCAGAGGTTTTTATTTTTCTCCACATAGTGGAGTTTTTGGTTCCTCTCCTCCGTAGTCGTCCGGCTTTAACATCTATTACTGTAACCTGTTCCATCATCGACCATCAATGTAAAGTGCCTTGGGGCAACTTTGTTGTAAAAGGCGCTATACAAGACTAAATTAGGGGCAGCGGTGGCCTAGCGGTTAGGGTGTTGGCCACATGATCGGCAGATCGGGGGTTCGAACCCCTTCCCAATGGGTTGCCCTGAGGTACCCTTGAGCAAGGTGACCTGTCCAGGGTGTGTCCCCCGTCCTCGCCCTGTGTGCACTGGGTTGGACACCAGCACTCCCCTGCGACCCCGTTTGGGACAAGCGGCAGATAATGGATGGATGGACAAGAATAAATTGAAATCATTAATTAATGGTTTTAAGACATGTACTCACTTTATTATTAGAATTCTTTAGCAAAAGGGATGATTTTGCCTAAATTCAAACGTAGACCACGCTCCCCTTATCCCAAACATGTTTAAGCTTAAATGCGTAAAAGAGAAATTGCTACATTGTTACATTGACATTTATCCTGTTCTCACGCTGAATAAGTTTTTCAAACTTTTTCAAAATTATCTACATCTACAGTGCCCCCATCTGGTTCAACTCAAATTAGCCAGGCATAACAGACATAATTCAGGCTATAAGAGGACTTTGATTCCTTACCAAGACCATGTCCTCATACGTCAAGAACAAGATGTTGTACTCAAGTCTGTTTTTGTACCACTCACGGATGTGATCAAACCACAAAGATCCACCTACTGTACATTCCATCAGCAGAAAAAGAAAGTTATTTTTATATATTGATTCAGTGCACATTATTGTGTCCCTAGCAAGTTGCTTTTGCTAGTTTCTACTTCTAGTTGCAATAAAATGAAACTTTACCATGTCCAGCGAGGTACTGCTGCAGAAATTCCTCAAAGTTCTTTGGGGTCTCCAGCTTAGCCCATGCATGACAGAAGTGGAAATAAGACACTGCATTATCTTTGGGGTTTCTGGCCACATACACAATCTAGAAGTAAAAAGAAATAAGAACAGAGAAGTAAATAAGCAGTCCAACAAGTTACAAAAACACCAATTACAAAAATAACCCCTTAAAATGCATGTTTGCTTTACCTGAGCAGATTCTTGAGTACCTTGAGTTATTCTTAATAGTTCTTATTCTTAATAATACTATGACATATTTTGGATAATAACTATTCAGTATTTATAATGGATTAGTATTATCACTATGAACTACATGTAATTCCGTATTTGCGATGGATTACTTATGATCTAGTAGTCATTAATTATTTAGTAATATTTAGTATCTGAACTATTTAGTAATGACTTTAATTATTATTAAGAATGATTAAGAATAATCTAAACTGCATATTCAGCAATTATTATGAATTGCTGGGTTAGGGTTAGGGCTAACCATTACTGCTATAAATTATTCAGTATATACAATGAGTTATTCAGCAGCTACTGCAGTTATTCCTCATAAATATTATACTCAATAACTAATGTTACAAACTACTCATTAAAATCTGAACCAATCACAACCAGAAAGCAATCCAAATCATATTTGATATGAATTATTCAGTATCTGCCATGTGCCTGGGGAGCAGTGACAGGGACAGTACTTTGTTCAAAGGTACCTCAAAGCAACCTACCAGTAAGAGGTTTGAACCCACAATCTTCTGATCCTGTGGCCAACTCCCTAGCCACTAGGCCACCGCTGCCCCAGACTTTATTGGACTTTATTTTGATGTGTGCAACTAAAAACTCATTTTTATTAATTAAATATGCCAGTATTTAGTTAAAAATGTTTTTGTTTCAACTTAATTAATAGCTTTCATTTTTATGACCAGGTTTTAACAAGGCATCTAGATTTGACCTTTGTTGTTGCAACAGTATTAGGGGTACAGTAGTTACAAAATATTTTTTCCCACTTTGTTTAAGATAAAAGGAAACTATTTTTAAAAAGAAAAGAAGTATATTATTGAACTTATTACATAGCATTTACTTTAAAAAGTAAATAAATAAATATATATATATATATAATAAATCAATAAATATACAATAAATCAATAAAATAATAAAATAAGTGTACTCCTAAACTCATGTCAGGTGTGAAAAGGAGGAGTAAAACTGTTGGACTATCCCCTTATAAAACATAAACAGCCAATGATTGGCTGTAATTGTACTTTTGCCTTCTGGTCCTTGAGCCCAGGTGGCATAAGTGCAGGTGTGAGGTGTGACGCAAAGAATCGTGGAGAGGCTCGGGATGAATAATCTGATCGTCCCTCCGGATACTCCAGCCATGGCATTTTCTCCAGATTGTTGGGAAATTCACACTTATCCACACCATCTGATGCACAGATCAATGTTATGATGTTCTGAGTCCATATTGTTCCTGTCATGGTCATTTTTATCATGAAAAAAAAACAAGACAGTTAATGAAAAATTCCATTAATGTCCCAACAGTTCTGCGTTATTTCCTTTTTATTATTTTTATTATTATGTTATTTCCTATTTATACATTTACTTAAAAAAATGTAGAGAAATTTAATACATTGTCAGTTGTTGTCAGTTGAAGCTCCTCACTGTGAATTCACTGCCAGGTGTACCCAAGGACAACCTTTTCCCCACTATTTAATCATCATCAATCAATCAACTCATTTAAAACTAAAAAAAAAAAAAAAAAAAAAAATTCATCTGTCATTTCTGAACAGGATTTTGAACTGGCGAAAGTTCTGATCCTCTAGATTGTATGTTAGTAAAACTAGAGAGTCAGACTATTTGTGTGATCTTTGAATCTAAAGAGTATGTGGCTGCAGTGTTAACGGTGAGGTTAAAAATCCCCATAATGGAAATTTTAAAAAATGACAGAAATATGTAACTTGTAACTGTAAGTCCTTTGTGATTAACAAAACATTGTTCTTTAGTGATGCTAAGTAAGATCAAGTATACCATAAATAAATTACATGGAGTAACATGACATCCTTGAAACATTACATATCATGTTGGAACATTAATACAAGTCAAACAGATAATCGCATCTGCATATAAGCAATGTCTATGTATGTAAAGCTAAGTGTTGTTACACTGTAATTGTACATTATAAGTAAGAAAATCTAAATAATTTTTCTTTAAATTGACTACTAAGAATCAGGACTAGTTGTCTGTGTATATGATCAGATCAAATGCAATCTCAGATCCCTGCAATGGAAAATTCACCTCAATGTTAACTTTTTATGAAACATTTAGCTAAACTTGATATCAGAATTATAGAAAACCCCCTACATAACAAGTCCAGCTTAATACATGACAGTATTTTCAGTTTTGAAACCAAACTACTCTTAATCCCATTGCATGGCTTGAAGCTGCCAGTGGATCCAGGCTTGTACACCTCATTCCTTTACCTTACGATTTAGTCAGTTCATATTTTCTCTTTGTAGATACTCAAGAAAATGATGTTAGATGTAATGAGTCTGGCATTAATAACCAATCATTTATTAGATAATCAATATTTAGAGACCACAGAGAATACAGAGACTACATTTTATTTTAAGCATATTTTTTTAAATGGTTATGGTTACCAGTGAAGATACTGTTATGCAAATTACACACTCGTAATCTTTTATTCAGTGTTTGATTGGTAGGTGCAATTGTTCATATCTTACCGGACTTTGGATAGGTCACCAGAAAAACATCACTGCTTCGTATTTCGAAGTTCTGAAGGGAGTCAATGTACTCAGGTGTCGTTAAACCTGTTCCAAAAACATAGCCTTTATATGTACATAGATGCTCGGTAAGCTTTTCCATTTTAGTGGCTGCAAGAGTTGGAAAGTGTTAATTCTTGGGCCACTGCTCTGTCAGCTATATATGCAAACAATCAGGTGGCAGGAAAGCAGTTCAAGTGGACTTTGAACTGCACCATCACAGATCACATGAATGGCATTCAACTGCCATTTCAGGTCTCAGAGGTCGATACTAAATTTTCATGGTTGTGCACTGTTGTTGCAGAAAGTAGAAGATAACTGCTGTTTATAAGCTCATACAGAGCCTTCTAAAGTCAATGTTTAGACCACTGATTCTATTGCGCTGACCTCCTTGTACTTTGAGTTTGAATGACAGTATAAAGAGCTGTAAAACTGCTAATCAGTAAACATACAGTGTTAACATTTACAGCACACATTCAGGGAAATTCTCAGAAAAGACAGACGGGCCAGTTATTCTGTTTACGGACCTTAGGACTGAGGATCTAATGCACTTGTGCACATCTAATGTTGAAAATTGCTGAGTTGATTAATGATAGTGAAAAGTTGTTTTTTTTTCTAGGTTTCCTCATAAAACAGTGAAGCAGCATTGAATGACATGGAAGAAACAAGAGGATCACAGAATCATGGTCAGTTGCAACGCGCATCTCATGCAAAAGGTTCAGTTTACTTTAAAGGAAACCACTAGAGGTCAAGCAGATTACAAGCACTGCACTTGTGCATTATTGCTTAAATAACACATTTAAATGTAAATACATTTACACAATAAAGTATATTTCTGAACCAACTCCAGAACAGTAACTTAACAGGAGAATAATTTACACAGTATTATATAAATATTATATACATATTATATACGCATTGTATAAATTATTAAATATAAAGATATAAATGTTCTTTCGGGGCAGCGGTGGCCTAGTGGTTAGGGTGTTGGCTGCATGAGCGAAGGATCTGGGGTTTGAACCCCTTCCCGATAGGTTGCCCTGAGGTACCCTTGAGCAAGGTACCATCCCTGTAACGCTCCTTCCTGTGATGGGCTGGTGACCTTTCCAGGGTGTGTCCCCTGTGTGAGCTGGGATGGACTCCAGCGTGACCCCACTTGGGACAAGTGGCAGAACATGACTGACTGACTAAAAGTTCTTTAAAGAAACAATGGGAATATGGGACTTTCTCATATTTATCTTTGCATACAAAGTATTTTTTAGCTGTAGACATGTTTCCAGAATTGTTTCTTGCTACTAATTTACTAATATGATCATTAGTTGATACTCACCTTGAATCAGTGATTTTAATACTTTTTTTGAAATCTTACTGTCAAATTTGTATCAGTTTATAAATGGTGCTTGGTTTTATAGGGCAAATAAAAAAGAAACCAACTCTGTGCAAAGCTGTCAAGTCAAGCCATGTCCTTCTTTGTCTTTGGCAACCCAGGTGTGACTTTAAATGGCAGAGCAATCAATGCACTGCATATTTCAAAATGGTTTAAAGTGTGTCTAAGCCAAATGGATAAAGAGTCAAAATCTAAAACTAAGTGATTCCATACATATATGTTACGCATTTGACATTTATTTTCAAATAAGTTCTGTTTACCTGTCAGTTGTGTCCACTGACATCTAAAATTATCAGCTTTAAGTTATTTGTTTTATCTAAAAAATGGATCAATTAATCCTTTAATACTATATTTCTTCGAGAGAAGAACTTAGCCCCACAAGACTATTCATATCAATCATCCTTTTTCTTCTCTCCTACAGAACAACTGTTGTCTCTGTCACCCTGCCCAATCCTGAGAATGATATTAATTGGTGAGAGAGAAGCAGGGAAGAGTGCTGTTGGCAATGCCATCCTGGGCACCAAAGCGTTTGACCAGGTGGGGGTGAGAACCCGAGTAAGCATCAAGCGAGAGGGCATGATCAGGGGATGGAAGGTGGTGGTTGTGGACACTCCAGGCTGGGAATGGTTCAACCTGGAAGGAAGCAGGGCATCATCTTGGTCCATGAGAAAGGAGTTGATAGCCAGTATGAAGCTGTGCCAACCTGGTGCCCACGTTTTGCTCTTGGTGGTACCTCTGTCATTCTCCTTTTCTGGCCGTGAGCGCCATGTTGTGGAGGAACATGTTGGGCTGTTTGGTCCAGAAGCTTGGAGCCACACACTGGTGCTTTTCACCTTGAAAGACATCAAGCAGCTGCGTTCCTCCAGCCTTGAGGAAAAGGTGGAGGACAACGAAGAGCTTGAGAAACTGCTTGAGAAATGTGGCAGGCGCTACCATGCTCTCTATAGTCAGAGATGTGGTGGAAAGGACCTGGTGGCTGAACTCCTGGCTAAAATCCAAAAGATGGTCAACGCTAATGGAGAATCAATGCTACTTAGCAAGGAGGTGCTGGAGCTGGCCAGGAAGAGAGTAGAGGAGGAAGAAAGGTGTGAGGAAAATGAGAGAAAAGAAAGGCAAGAAAAAGTGCAAAGAATGAAGGAGAAAGCCAAGAAAAAAGAAATGGATGAGAGGAAGAAAAGGATGAATAAAGAAGAGGAGTTGAGTTCCAGACAGAGGGGACAAGAAAAGACAGCCAAGAGTGAGTTTCCCATATGGTCTAGCGCAGTGTTCTCCAACAACCAGTACTGGTCTGTGGGTCATTTGGTACCAGACCACACAGGAATACTGATTAAAAAATATTTTATTGAGTATCAGAGTCTAAAAGATGCTTGTCTTGGTCACGTGATACAGTACATCAGAATTTAAGCCCACAAGCTAGCAAAAATCAGTAAAAACAAACAAAAAAAGTGTTTTTGTGCACTTTATTTTTAGCTGTTTCTATGGTGATCCGTGAAAATATTTACATGAAACCAGTCCATTGCGCAAAAAAGGTTTGGGACCACTGGTCTAGCGGTTAGGATTCCTGGTGGCCTGGGTTCAACTCCTGGTATAGGAAATCTCCTTTAATGGCAGTGGTGGGTTAGTGGGGACTTGGAAGGTCAAGGGTTTGAATCCCAGACCAGTAGGTTTCCCTGATGCACCCTCAAGCAAGGTACTGTCCCCATCACTGTTCCCTGGGCACTGCCCATAGCTACCCCCTTCTACATGATGTGTAAGGGTTAAATGCAGAAAATGCATTTTATTGTGGTTCACTGTGTGCCATTTTTCACAATAGTCACTACTTTCACTATTTAATTTGTTGCATCTACATATAGTATTAAGAATAAAGGAGAATGAAGCCTATATGCTACCAGGAACACTGCAAATTATGCAAGAAAGATAGCATAAATACATTGACAATAACAATATAAGATTTTTGTAAAAGAGAAAAAAATTATTTTTATCCTCAATCCCGACTTCAAAAACATTCTGAATTAACTAAAGGGATTTTATTTCACAGGCTTTGAATCTCAGGACTCATCAGAGATGTCAAGTATCTCAGACTATCATCCTCTTTGCTGTAAGACACAGTAGAAAGGAGGAGAAAGACAAAGAATGAAGAGAAAATAAAGATGACGTACAAAGAATTAGCATACAAAGAGATGGCATACAAAGAATGTTCTCATCTATGACTACAATATCCATTATTATTTACTGTTAATGTATATATATTTGAAATCACATAATATATATATTTGAAATCACAATGCAGACCATATTTAATATTTAAAAATATTTTTCCTATTTTAGTTTATTTTTGCCTATGATTATGTTTATAAATTTTTTCTGAATATAAAAATGTACAACAAAAAAAAATCACAGTGGCTCTTGAAATTTCAAGGTCACAAGACTTAAAAATAAATAAATGGGAAAAAAATGTTGGTTCTGTTAGTGCAAATTGTCTATTCCACTTTTGTTCACAAAACTGATACATACGGTGTTTTGTGTTAATATGCATTATATATTACATATGATATACATAGTATCTCACAAAAGTGAGTGCACCTCTCACATTTTTGTAAATATTTTATTATATCTTTCATGGGACAACACTGAAGATATGACACTTTGATACAATGTAAAGTAGTCCATGTACAGCTTCTATAACGGTGTAAATTTGCTGGCCCCTCAAGAATTCCACACACAGCCATTAATGTCTAAACCACTGGCAACAAAAGTGAGTACACCCCTAAGTGAAAAATGTCCACATTGTGCCCAATTAGCCATTTTCCCTCCCCGATGGCATAGTGGTTAGGGAGTTGCCCCTGCATCAGAAGATTGTGGGTTCAATGCCCTCACAAGTAGGTTGCCCTGAGGTACCCTTGAGCAAGGTACCGTCCCCATCACTGCTCCCCGGGCGCTTTCAATCGCTGCCCACTGCTGCACGGTGTTTGTGTGTAAATGCAGAGGTCCAATTTCGTTGTGGTTCACGTGTGCTGTGACCTTGCAATGGCAAGGGTTGTCACTTTCAGTGTCATGTGACTCGTTAGTGTTACAAGGTCTCAGGTGTGAATGGGGAGCAGGTGTGTTAAATTTGCTGTTATTGCTCTAACTTTCTTTCATACTGGTCACTTTGAGTACATTGAGCTGCAGCGCGGTGGCCAAGACCATACAGGGGTTCAACAGGACAGGTTCCGCTCAGAACAGGCCTCGTCATGGTCAACCAAAGAAGCTGAGTGCACGTGCTCAGCATCATATCCAGTATATTGGATGTCTTTTGAAAATAGAAGTATGAGTGCTGCCAGCATTGCTGCAGAGGTTGAAGGGG
>CM029386.1:467933-474203 GCA_017165825.1 Hepsetus odoe | reverse complement strand
TAGCAATGTTAGCTTAGCAGCGGTGGCTTAGCAATGTTAGCTTAGCAGCGTTAGCAGATTAAAGCCGAGTTTCTGTTGATATTAGAACTTGTGTGTTGATGGTTTCAGGCCGAGCTGAAGGAGGTGTAAAGAGTGTTTATCTGTCAGGGTTAAAGTGTTGATTGAGTTCATTAATAAACATTAAAGTAATAAATTATCGTGTTTACACCTTCTGTTCCTTCAGGTCACATTTCTCACAGGTTCTATCAGCTGAATGAGTCCTGGGGTTCTGTAGGGTTCTGTAATGTTCTACAGGGCTCTGTATCACACTGTTCTGTAAGGTTCTGTAATGCTTTATAATATTTGATACAGTTCTGTAATGTTTTATATGGTTCTGTATCACTGACGTTCTGTAATGCTCTATAATGTTTTAAAGGGTTCTGTTAGAGTAGAGTAACCTTTTATTATCCCACGAATGGGAAATTTGGGCGTTATAAAGGTGACAGAGAGAATATAGAAAGATAGATGTACAGAATAAAAGAAAAATATATAAAAATCTAAAGAATGAGGAACAAGTACAAGAGCTATATATATATATATATATATATATGTATATGTGTATATGGAGAATTAGGGACCATATATACAGTACACAGTAAATTATAAATAAACAAGTAACAAAATATAAATGTTATAATAATAATCATCATATATAATAATAATAATAATAAAACAAGCAATGTAATGTAATGTTATGATGAGTTGTGGAGTCTTATTGCTGCAGGTAGGAATGACCTGCGGTAGCTCCTTCTTCACTGCGGGTGTAACAGTCTGCTGCTGAACGAGCTGCTCAGTGCTCCTACAGTCTCGTGTAGGGGGTGGGAGGTGTTGTCCATGATGGATGTTAGTTTGGAGAACATCCTCTCCTCCCCTACCTGCTCGATGGACTTGAGCGGACAGTCCAGGACAGAGCTGGCCCTCTTGACCAGTTTGTTTAGTTTCCCTCTGTCCCTCTCTGAGACTCTTCCACACCAGCAGACCACAGCGTAAAAACAGCCGACGCTACCACAGTGTCATAGAAGGACCTCAGAAGATTCCTGTTCACCCCAAAGGACCTCAGCCGTCTTAGCAGGTGAAGACGACTGAGGCTCTTTTTGTACAGAGCATTTGTGTTTGTGGACCAAGTTCTAAAGGGTTCTGTAGTTTTTTAGAGTTATTCAGTGCACTATGATGTTCTGTAATGCTCTAGTATTTTATAGGGTTCTGCAGTGCTCTATGATGTTCTATACTAACGCTCTATCTGACTCTGTGGCCTCAGGCTCGTGTGGAGCGAATGGAGACCTTCCAGAAGAAAGGGGAGGAGCTTGAGAAGACTCTGGCTGAGAGTCGGAGGAAACTGCAGGAAGCTCAGAAGAAGGTTCAGGAGCTTGTGCTGTTAAACACTGAAGAGGCCAAAAAGCAGCTGGTCAAGGCCCAGGAGGAGGAGAAACGTCTGAAGAAGGAGGAGAGAAGCTGGGATAAGAAGCTGGAGGAATACCGCAGGGAGGAGAAGAAGATGCCATGGAACGTGGACACACTCAGCAAAGATGGGTTCAGCAAGGTTAGATCTACAGACCATCAGTGTGGTAAACATCAACACCAACACCACCCCTCTCACTCCTTCTGTGGAGAAGAAATGAGTGATGTTCTCTCTCTCTCTCTCTCTCTCTCTCTCTCTCTCTCTCTCTCTCTGTGGTAGAGCGTGCTGAACATAAAGCCTGACGTGAAGGAAGAGACAGAGGAGGAGAAAGAGGAGAAACATAAAACTTTTGTGGAGAAATACGAGAAACAGATAAAACACTTTGGTGAGTGTGTGTGTGCGATCAGAGGACTCTGTGATCAAGGAGCTTCCTGGATCTCCTCCCTGGACCAGGATGTCAGTTAGCTTGGACAGTCTGTGGGACTGTTTATCACCGATACCTTCTTTCCTCACGTTTCTCCAATGGATTCACCGTATTTCCTCGTGTATAAGTGGCACAAATTTCCAGGCAGTTATCCTCTAAATTATTATCGGATACACATTTCTGGTTCTTTCCCATCCAGTAAAACACGCAGAACTAAAGTGACCTGTAAAAATCTGAGCGTCCTTCAACATCATCCACAAAAAATCACTTTCATTTCACAAATTTCATTCCAGGAAAGGAATTCCAGGAAACGCCATTTTGAAAACATCCAGGGACTGTGTGGAGCAACTCGATACATTTTACCGTAAATCTCAGTATTTCTGAGTTATGTGATTCGCAGATGTACACACATTAGCATTTTTGCCTGTATGGAATCCAAAATCTAAAGTCAAGATATAACTCAAAATCAATTTTGGACCAAATTTCAAATCCAGATCAGGGTTGCGACTCACACACGAGTAAATATGGCAAGTTAAGAACATGGACAGTCAGTGGCATCAGGGCTCACCAGGACCCTGTCCTGCCACAGGAGGAACCTGGCCTAATGTCTGACAGGACTTCATCCTGGAAACTCACATCAGTCCAGGTTCCTGAGAACACCAGGGTTCTACTGGAGAGCATGAGGAGCTTCTTTGAGACCCTCTGAAGAGATGCTGAGACAAAAGAGAATGTGTAGAGCAGGGATCTGCCACCTTTATGATTGAAAGACATTTTTGTCTTGGTTAAAGAAGACGGGTTCACCTCAGACACCCTCTATAGGGTCCCGGTATCTCCTCATGCTACCAGTAGAGACACTGACCAGAGTCAAACATAAAACTACTGAAAAGCTGTGAAAAAACAGGAGGAAGGAAGAAACATCTGTGTCTCCACCTGCAGAACAGTTCCTGAGTTTGGGGTTGTCTCATTGTTGCCGGGGTGGCGGTACTTGCCTACGGACCTATGGATCCAGAAGTCCCCGGTTCGAATCCCACCTCCAGCACTACCACCACTGGGTCCTTGAGCAAGACCCTGAACCCTGAGTGTCTCCAGGGGGACTGTCCCTGTAATCAGAACATGGAGACACTCTGGATAAGAGCGTCTGATAAATGCCGTAAATGTAACGGTGTAAATAAATAAACAAAGGTAAAGCTCAAAGCTAATTTCCTCATACAAAGTAAAACTTTTACTAAGACATGTAGTCACTTTCAAAAATGGAGTTTTGTGTGAAGGACCAAAGGTAGACATGAGGGACAGAACCAGGCTCTACAGGATGTTGGATCGTCTTGCCCCCCATGGAGTCCAGTTTGGTCAACACTCGCTGTAACTGGCTGGAGACCATTTTTTAGGACCGGTCTTGTCCTTCTACAGCCCTGTCCTTGCCTGAAGACCCCATCCTGCTTTGTCCTCCACACTGCTGAGAGAAACTGGACTTTCTTGTTTTGTTTGGATGTGCCAATCTGGAGGATCCAGGAACCGGTCTGTACCGACCTAACGAAGGAACCAACAAAACAGAAATGGAGAAAGTGAACGAAGTACATCTCTGTTCATTGTGAAACAGCACCGCGCTCGGTGAACCCCAACGAAATACACCCTCTGTATTTCACCCACACACACACACACACACACACACACACCGCACAGCAGGGGCAGCTATTTAAAGCAGCTTAGGAGCAGGGATGGGGACGGGGACGGTTCTTTGCTGAAGGGTACCTCAGGGCAATCTACATTTACATTTGTGGCATTTAGCAGACGCTCTTATCCAGAGTGACGTCCATGTCCTGAGTACAGGGACAGTCCCCCCTGGAGACACTCAGGGTCTCAGGGACCCAGTGGTGGTAGTGCTGGAGGTGGGATTGAACCTGGGACCTCTTGAGCCACAGGTCCATAGACAGGTACCACCACTAGACCACCAGCACCATCTACTGGTCTGGGGTTCAAATCCACAGTCTTCCAATCCCAAACACTAGAGCTCCGCTGCTCTTATTTATTTTATTCGTCCCTTGAGAGAAACTATTCAGTGAGAGACGAGGTCTATGGTCTTTTTTTTTTTTTTTAGGTGTACCCCACCTCCACTACTGTTCATCTGTGTGTGTGTGTGTGTGTGTGGGCAGGGATGCTGCGGCGCTGGGATGACAGTCAGAAATACCTGTCTGATTACCCTCACCTGGTGTGTGAGGAAACAGCAAACTACCTGGTGATCATGTGCATCGACCTGGAGGTAGAGGAGGTAGGTGTGTGTGTGTGTGGACGGTGATGGTAAAATAAATAGTCCATCTGATGATCACAGCCGAGCTGCTGTGCTGTGTGTGTGTGTGTGTGTGTGTGTGTGTGTGTGTGTGTGTTACAGAAACATGCTCTGATGGAGCAGGTTGCCCACCAGACGATTGTAATGCAGTTTATCTTGGAACTCGCCAAGAGCCTGAAGGTGGATCCCCGAGGCTGCTTCCGCCAGTTCTTCTCCAAGATCAAGGTGTGTTACCGACACAGACTCATCAAAACTAAAAATCCACCTTAAGAGCTCCTGCTCTGTTCTTGTGTGGCCAGAAGAGTTCCTGACACTCCCATGACACTCCTCGCTGTCAGAGTGGGGTGCTTTCTCCCCTTGTTGCCCGAGCAGGGACACTCCAGCATTTTTACTCTAAAACTCCTCTTAAATAAAGCGTCTACCTGCTGTGTGTCCCCAGAATCCATTACTAACTGTCCACTTACTCAGTGTGTGTGTGTGTGTGTGTGTTAGACTGCTGATCAGCAGTATCAGGACGCCTTTAACGATGAGCTGGAGTCGTTTAAGGAGCGAGTCCGGGGTCGAGCCAAGATCCGCATCGAGAAGGCCATGAAGGAGTACGAGGAGGAAGAACGACAGAAACGCCTCGGCCCTGGAGGACTGGACCCTGTGGAGGTGTACGAGACCCTGCCCAAGGTGCGCACACACACTTTATTGTTGGTGACGGGTTTGTGCGGTGGTGGGTCACATCCAGATGTTTTCAGTGCACTGTGGGGCTGGTCTGTGGGCTGGAGCTGTAACTGGTGTGGTGTTTTCTTCTCCAGGAGATGCAGAAATGTTTTGATGATAAAGACATTCAGATGCTGCAGGACACCATCAGCAAGATGGACCCCACGGTACGTGTGTGTGTGTGTGTGTGTGTGTGTGTGTGTGTGTTAGAGCAGTGTGATAGTTACTGTGAGTAAAGTGGTGTGTGTTTTTGCAGCAGTGTGTAAGAGTGACTGTGTAAATTGGTGTGTGTGTGTTTGGAGCAGTGTATAAGAGTGACTGTGAGTAAATTAGTGTTTGTGTGTGTGTGTGTGTGTTCAGGAGGCAAAGTACCACATGAAGCGCTGCATTGATTCGGGGCTCTGGGTGCCAAACTCTCGAACAGACGATGATGGAGAGAAAGAAGAAAAGGAAGAGGAGCCTCAGTACGAGGAAGTGAAAAAAAATGAGTGATGGACAGAATCAGAATCAACACACACACACACACACACACACACAGTCAACAGATCTAATGTTTAAACCCTGCCTACATTAAACCCAGCCTTCATCGCTGCTTCTTAAACTGTAACCCTGCATACATATCCCACAATCCTCTGCTGTACTGTTGTTTATGAGGATTAGTCACTGCTGATTGGTGAACGTATGAATTAAAGATGTCCGAGGTGAACTGGCCCCGCCCCTCTGCCCTGGCCCTCTCAGTGTGAAAAATGTAATTAGTCCCAAACACACACTCGTTTTTTGGTCATTGGTCCACTGCACCCTCTTTACTGTTTGTTTGTTTATTTGTCTGCATAAATAAACAGTGAAACCATCAGAATGTTCTGGTGGAGAGAGTGGACTGTAAATACACACAGTGAGTTTGATCCTCTGACTTGTGTTGTTTTAGTTTGTTTGAGCACTTGGTCTGATTGTCAGGACTCGAGTACCTCCATTAGACAACAGCCTGAACTAACACAGTGGGTGGGGCTAAACTGCTGTAGACTGAGTGGGTGGGTGGGGTTAAACTGCTGTAGACTGAGTGGGTGGGGTTAAACTGCTGTAGACTGAGTGGGTGGGGCTAGACTATAGAACGTAGAAGTCCTGATGTTTCAAATGAAATGAAATCTGGATTTTTCTGATGGATTTGGGAAAAACTAAAGACATGACCGTCTCCTCAGGAATCTGAGAAAGGCTTTGTTTTGGTTTTGTGTGTTTTTTTTTTTATTGTCATTGTGAAACGGCACAAAACCCTTTGAAACAACAAAATTACACCTCTGCATTTGACACACTGCAGCACAGGGCAGCTCTGAAAGCGTCTGGTGAGCAGTGATGGTAACGGTACCCTAAATGTGAGGCCATTGGTTCTTTTCTTATTTCACGGAACTGGCTCAATATCTT
>CM029386.1:452933-462933 GCA_017165825.1 Hepsetus odoe | reverse complement strand
GTGTCAGTGTGTGCTCTGTGTCAGTGTGTGCTCTGTGTCAGTGTGTGCTCTGTGTCAGTGTGTGCTCTGTGTCAGTGTGCTCTGTGTCAGTGTGTGCTGTGTCAGTGTGTGCTGTGTGTCTTCTGTGTCAGTGTGTGCTCTGTGTCTGTGTGTCTTCTGTGTCTGTGTGTCTTCTGTGTCAGTGTGTGCTCTGTGTCTGTGTGTCTTCTGTGTCAGTGTGTGTTCTGTCAGTGTGTGCTCTGTGTCAGTGTGTGTGCTCTGTGTCAGTGTGTGTTCTGTGTCAGTGTGTGTGCTCTGTGTCAGTGTGTGTGTTCTGTGTCAGTGTGTGTTCTGTATCTGTGTGTGCTCTGTGTCTGTGTGTGTTTTGTGTCTGTGTGTGTTCTGTCTGTGTGTGTTCTGTCTGTGTGTGCTCTGTGTCTGTGTGTGCCCGGTGTCAGTGTGTGCTCCAGTCAGTGTGTGCTCTGTGTCATGTTTGCTCTGTCAGTGTGTGCCTGTGTCTGTGTGTGTCCTTTTGTCTGTGTGTGTTCTGTCTGTGTGTGTTCTCTGTGTCAGTGTGTGCTCTGTGTCAGTGTGTGCTCTGTGTCAGTGTGTGCTCTGTGTCAGTGTGCTCTGTGTCAGTGTGTGCTGTGTCAGTGTGTGCTGTGTGTCTTCTGTGTCTGTGTGTCTTCTGTGTCAGTGTGTGCTCTGTGTCAGTGTGTGCTCTGTGTCAGTGTGTGCTCTGTGTCAGTGTGTGTGCTCTGTGTGTCAGTGTGTGTGCTCCAGGTCTGTGTGTGCTCTGTGTCAAAAAGGTGTGTCTCTGTGTGCCTGTGTTTCAGTGTCTTTATGTCTCTGTGTCAGTGTCTCAGTGTCTCTGTGTCTCAGTGTCTCTGTCAGTGTGTGTCGGTGTCAGTGGTGTGCTCTGTGTCAGTGTGTGTCCCGTGTCAGTGTGTCTTCTGTGTCTGTGTGTGTTCTGTCAGTGTGTGCTCTGTGTCAGTGTGTGTGCTCTGTGTCAGTGTGTGTTCTGTGTCAGTGTGTGTGTTCTGTGTCAGTGTGTGTTCAGTCTGTGTGTGCTCTGTGTCTGTGTGTGTTTTGTGTCTGTGTGTGTTCTGTCTGTGTGTGCTCTGTGTCTGTGTGTGCTCTGTGTCAGTGTGTGTTCTGTGTCAGTGTGTGCTCTGTGTCAGTGTGTGCTCTGTGTCAGTGTGTGTGCTCTGTGTCAGTGTGTGTGCTCTGTGTCAGTGTGTGCTGTGTCAGTGTGTGCTGTGTCAGTGTGTGCTGTGTGTCTTCTGTGTCTGTGTGTCTACTGTGTCAGTGTGTGCTCTGTCAGTGTGTGCTCTGTGTCAGTGTGTGCTCTGTGTCAGTGTGTCTTCTGTGTCAGTGTGTGTTCTGTCAGTGTGTGCTCTGTGTCAGTGTGTGCTCTGTGTCAGTGTGTGCTCCAGTCAGTGCGTGCTCTGTGTCAGTGTGTGCCCAGTCAGTGTGTGCTCCGTGTCAGTGTGTGTGCTCTGTGTCAGTGTGTGTTCTGTATCTGTGTGTGTTCTGTATCTGTGTGTGCTCTGTGTCTGTGTGTGTTTTGTGTCTGTGTGTGCTGTCTGTGTGTGCTTCCAGTCTGTGTGCTCTTGTGTCAGTGTGTGTCTCTGTGTCAGTGTTTGCTCTGTCAGTGTGCGTGCCTGTGTGTCTGTGTGTGTGTTCTGTCTGTGTGTGCTCTGTGTCTGTGTGTGCTCTGTGTCTGTGTGTGCTCTGTGTCAGTGTGTGCTCTGTGTCAGTGTGTGTGCTCTGTGTCAGTGTGTGTGCTCTGTGTCAGTGTGTGCTCTGTGTCAGTGTGTGCTCTGTGTCTGTGTGTGCCCAGTCAGTGTGTGCTCTGTGTCTGTGCTCAGTCTGTGTGCTCTGTGTCAGTGTGTGTGTTCTGTGTCAGTGTGTGCTCTGTGTCTGTGTGTCTTCTGTGTCTGTGTGTGTTCTGTCAGTGTGTGCTCTGTGTCAGTGTGTGCTCTGTGTCAGTGTGTGCTCTGTGTCTGTGTGTGCTCTGTGTCTGTGTGTGTTTGTGTCAGTGTGTGTTCTGTGTCAGTGTGTCCTCTGTGTCAGTGTGTGTGTGTCCTCTGTGTCAGTGTGTGTGTGTTCTGTGTCAGTGCTCTGTGTCAGTGTGTGCTCTGTGTCAGTGTGTGCTCTGTGTCAGTGTGTGCTCTGTGTCTGTGTGTCTTCTGTGTCTGTGTGTGTTCTGTCAGTGTGTGCTCTGTGTCAGTGTGTGTTCTGTGTCAGTGTGTGTTCTGTGTCAGTGTGTGTGCTCTGTGTCAGTGTGTGCTCTGTGGTCAGTGTGTGTGTCTGTGGTCAGTGTGTGTGTGTGTGTCTGGTGGTTCGTGTGTCTGTACTGTGTGTGTCTCACAGGTCTGTGTGTGCTCCGTGGTCTGTGTGGTGTTCCATGGTCTGTGTGTGCTCTGTGTCAGTGTGTGCTCTGTGTCAGTGTGTGCTCTGTGTCTGTGTGTGCTCTGTGTCTGTGTGTGCTCTGTGTCAGTGTGTGCTGTGTGTCTCTGTGTCTGTGTGTGTGCTCTGTGTCAGTGTGTGTTCTGTGCAGGCTGTTCTGTGTCTGTGTGTGCTCTAGGTCAGTGTGTGCTCAGTCAGGTGTGTGCTCTTGTGTCAATGTGTGCTGTGTGTCTCTCTGTGTCAGTGTGTGCTCTGTGTCTGTGTGTCTTCTGTGTCTGTGTGTGCTCTGTGTCAGTGTGTGCTCTGTGTCTGTGTGTGTTCTATGTGTGTTCTGTCTGTGTGTGCTCTGTGTCAGTGTTTGCTCTGTCAGTGTGTGTCGCAGTGTCTGTGGGTGCTCTGTGTCAGTGTGTGTGCTCTGTGTCTGTGTGTGCCTCTTGTCTGTGTGTGTTCTGTGTCTGTGTGTGTTCTGTGTCTGTGTGTGCTCTGTCTGTGTGTGTTCTGTGTCTGTGTGTGCTCTGTCTGTGTGTCTTCTGTGTCTGTGTGTGTTCTGTCAGTGTGTGCTCTGTGTCTGTGTGTGCTCTGTGTCAGTGTGTGCTGTGTGTCTTCTGTGTCTGTGTGTGTGCTCTGTGTCAGTGTGTGTGTTCTAGTCAGTGTGGGTAATTCTGTGTCAGTGTGTGTCTGTGTCAGTGTGCGCTAAAGGTGTGTCTTGTGTGTCTGTGTGTGTGCTCTAGTCAGTGTGTACCAGGTCAGTGTGTGCCTGTGTCAGTGTGTGCTCTGTGTCTGTGTGTCTTCTGTGTCTGTGTGTGCTCTGTGTCAGTGTGTGCTCTGTGTCAGTGTGTGCTCTGTGTCAGTGTGTGCTGTGTGTGTTCTGTGTCTGTGTGTGTTCTGTTCAGTGTGCTCTGTGTCAGTGTGTGTGTTCTGTGTCAGTGTGTTCTGTGTCAGTGTGTGTTCTGTGTCAGTGTGTGCTCTGTGTCAGTGTGTGCTCTGTGTCTGTGTGTGCTCTGTGTCAGTGTGTGCTGTGTGTCTTCTGTGTCTGTGTGTGTGCTCTGTGTCAGTGTGTGCTCTGTGTCTGTGTGTGCTCTGTATCAGTGTGTGCTCTGTGTCAGTGTGTGCTGTGTGTCTTCTGTGTGTGTGCTCTGTGTCAGTGTGTGCTCTGTGTCAGTGTGTGTGTTCTGTGTCAGTGTGTGTTCTGTGTGTCAGTGTGTGTTCTGTCAGTGTGTGCTCTGTGTGTACAGTGTGTGTGTTCTGTGTGTGTGTTCTGACAGTGTGTGTGTCAGTGTGTGTGTTCTGTGTCAGGTGTGTTCTGTCAGTGTGTGCTCTGTGTCAGTGTGTGCTCTGTGTCAGTGTGTGTGTTCTGTGTCAGTGTGTGTTCTGTGTCAGTGTGTGCTCTGTGTCAGTGTGTGCTCTGTGTCTTGTGTGTGCTCTGTAAACTGTGTGTGCTCTTGGTGTCAGTGTGTGTGTTCTGTGTCAGTGTGTCTCTGTGTCAGTGTGTGTTCTGTGTCAGTGTGTGTTCTGTGTCTGTGTGTGTTCTGTGTCTGTGTGTGCTCTGTGTCAGTGTGTGCTCTGTGTCAGTGTGTGCCTGTGTCAGTGTGTGCTCTGTGTCAGTGTGTGCTCTGTGTCTTCTGTGTCTGTGTGTGTGCTCTGTGTCTGTGTGTGCTCTGTGTCAGTGTGTGCTCTGTGTCAGTGTGTACTGTGTGTCTGTGTGTGCTCTGTGTCAGTGTTTGCTCTGTCAGTGTGTGTGTTCTGTGTCAGTGTGTGTTCTGTGTCAGTGTGTGTGTTCTCTGTCAGTGTGTGCTCTGTGTCAGTGTGTGTGTTCTGTGTCAGTGTGTGTTCTGTGTCAGTGTGTGTTCTGTGTCAGTGTGTGCTCTGTGTCAGTGTGTGCTCTGTGTCTGTGTGTGCTCTGTGTCAGTGTGTGCTCTGTGTCAGTGTGTGTGTTCTCTGTCAGTGTGTGCTCTGTGTCAGTGTGTGCTCTGTGTCAGTGTGTGTTCTGTGTCATGTGTGTTCTGTGTCAGTGTGTGTTCTGTGTCAGTGTGCTCTGTGTCAGTGTGTGCTCTGTCTGTGTGTGCTCTGTGTCAGTGTGCTCTGTGTCAGTGTGTGTGTTCTGTGTCAGTGTGTGTTCTGTGTCAGTGTGTGTTCTGTGTCAGTGTGTGTTCTGTGTCTGTGTGTGTTCTGTGTCTGTGTGTGTTCTGTCAGTGTGTGCTCTGTGTCAGTGTGTGTGTTCTGTGTCAGTGTGTGTTCTGTGTCAGTGTGTGTTCTGTGTCAGTGTGTGTTCTGTGTCTGTGTGTGCTCTGTGTCAGTGTGTGCTCTGTGTCAGTGTGTGCTCTGTGTCAGTGTGTGCTCTGTGTCAGTGTGTACTGTGTGTCTGTGTGTGCTCTGTGTCAGTGTTTGCTCTGTCAGTGTGTGTTCTGTGTCAGTGTGTGTTCTGTGTCAGTGTGTGTGTTCAGTCAGTGTGTGTTCTGTGTCTGTGTGTGTTCTGTGTCTGTGTGTTCTGTGTCAGTGTGTGCTCTGTGTCAGTGTGTGCTCTGTGTCAGTGTGTGCTCTGTGTCAGTGTGTGCTCTGTGTCTGTGTGTGCTCTGTGTCAGTGTTTGCTCTGTCAGTGTGTGCTCTGTGTCTGTGTGTGCTCTGTGTCAGTGTGTGCTCTGTGTCAGTGTGTGCTCTGTGTCAGTGTGTGCTCTATGTCTGTGTGTGCTCTGTCTTTGTGTGTTCTGTGTGTGTTCTGTGTCTGTGTGTGCTCTGTGTCAGTGTGTGCTCTGTGTCAGTGTGTGCTCTGTGTCTGTGTGTGCTCTTGTGTCAGTGTGTGCTCAGTCAGTGTGTGTGCTCTGTGTCTGTGTGTGCTCTGTGTCTGTCTGTGTGTGTCTGTGTCTGTCTGTGTGTGCTCTAAAGTCATGTGTGTGCCTGTGTCAGTGTGTGCTCAGGCTCTGTGTGTGCTCTTGTGTCAGTGTGTGCTCTGTGTCAGTGTGTGCTCTGTGTCTGTGTGTGCTCTGTCTTTGTGTGTTCTGTGTCTGTGTGTGTTCTGTGTCTGTGTGTGTTCTGTGTCTGTGTGTGCTCTGTGTCAGTGTTTGCTCTGTGTCAGTGTGTGCTCTGTGTCAGTGTGCCTGTGTCAGTGTGTGCTCTGTGTCTGTGTGTGCTCTGTCTGTGTGTGCTCTGTCTGTGTGTGTTCTGTTTCTGTGTGTGTTCTGTGTCTGTGCTCTGTGTCAGTGTGTGCTCTGTGTCAGTGTGTGCTCTGTGTCTGTGTGTGCTCTGTGTCTGTGTGTGCTCTGTGTCTGTGTGTGCTCTGTCTGTGTGTGTTCTGTGTCTGTGTGTGCTCTGTCTGTGTGTGTTCTGTGTCTGTGTGTGCTCTGTGTCAGTGTTTGCTCTGTGTCTGTGTGTGCTCTGTGTCTGTGTGTGTTCTGTGTCTGTGTGTGCTCTGTGTGTGTTCTGTGTCTGTGTGTGTCTGTGTGTGTTCTGTGTCTGTGTGTGTCTGTGTCTGTGTGTGTTTGTGTCTGTGTGTGTGTCTGTGTGTGTTCTTGTGTCTGTGTCTGTGTCTGTGTGTGCTCTGTGTCAGTGTGTGTGCTCTGTGTCAGTGTGTGCTCTGTGTCAGTGTGTGCTCTGTGTCAGTGTTTGCTCTGTGTCTGTGTGTGCTCTGTGTCTGTGTGTGCTCTGTGTCTGTGTGTGCTCTGTGTCAGTGTTTGCTCTGCGTCAGTGTGTGTTCTGCATCAGTGTTTTTTCTGTGTCCGTGTTCTGTGTCAGTGTGTTTGCTCTGTGTCTGTGTGTGCTCTGTGTCAGTGTGTGCTCTGTGTCAGTGTGTGCTCTTTGTCTGTGTGTGCTCTGTGTCTGTGTGTGTGTGTGCTCTGTGTCTGTGTGCTCTGTGTCTGTGTGTGCTCTGTCAGTGTGTGCTCTATGTCTGTGTGTGCTCTGTGTCAGTGTTTGCTCTGTGTCTGTGTTTGCTCTGTGTCTGTGTGCTCTGTGTCTGTGTGCTCTGTGTCTGTGTGCTCTGTGTCTGTGTGCTCTGTGTCTTTGTGTGCTCTGTCTGTGTGTGCTCTGCGTCTGTGTGTGCTCTGCGTCAGTGTGTGCTCTGCGTCAGTGTGTGCTCTGTCTGTGTGTGTTCTGTGTCTGTGTGTGCTCTGTGTCTGTGTGTGCTCTGTGTCTTTGTGTGCTCTGTCTGTGTGTGCTCTGCGTCAGTGTGTGCTCTGTGTCAGTGTGTGCTCTGTGTCTGTGTGTGCTCTGTGTCTGTGTGTGCTCTGTCTGTGTGTGCTCTGTGTCTGTGTGTGCTCTGTGTCTGTGTGTGCTCTGTGTCAGTGTGTGCTCTGGTGTCAGTGTGTCAGTCTGTGTGTGCTCTAAGGCCAGTGTGTGTGTGTGTGTGTCTGTCTGTGTGTGTCGGTCTGTCTGTGTGTGTGTGTGTGTGTCTGTCTGTGTGTGTCGGTCTGTGTGTGTCTGTCTGTGTGTGCTCTGTGTCTGTGTGTGCTCTGTGTCTGTGTGTGCTCTGTCTGTGTGTGCTCTGTCTTTGTGTGTTCTGTGTCTGTGTGTGTTCTGTGTCTGTGTGTGTTCTGTTTCTGTGTGTGTTCTGTGTCTGTGTGTGCTCTGTGTCAGTGTGTGCTCTGTGTCAGTGTGTGCTCTGTGTCTGTGTGTGCTCTGTGTCTGTGTGTGCTCTGTGTCTGTGTGTGCTCTGTGTCTGTGTGTGCTCTGTCTGTGTGTGTTCTGTGTCTGTGTGTGCTCTGTGTCAGTGTTTGCTCTGTGTCTGTGTGTGCTCTTGTGTCTGTTGTGTGTGCTCTGTGTCTGTGTGTGTTCTGTGTCCAGTGTGTTCTGTGTCTGTGTGGTACTTTGTGTGTGTTCTGTGTCTGTGTGTGCTCTGTGTCAGTGTAAAGCAGTGTCAGTGTGTGTTTCATGTCAGTGTGTGCTCAGGTCTGTGTGTGCTCTGTAGTCTGTGTGTGCTCTTGTGTCTGTGTGTTCTGCGCCAGTGTGTGCTCTGGCGCCAGTGTGTGCTCTGTGTGGGTGGCGAGTCTACTGTGGATTTCTGTCTATTTACCTGTGGCTCAAGAGGTCCCAGAAATCCCACCTCCAGCACTACCACCACTGGGTCCCTGAGGACCCTGAACCCTGAGTGTCTCATAGGGGGACTGTCCTTGTACTTCAGGACACGGAGACGGAGAGCGCTGATAAATGCCGTAAATGTAAATGTGTCAGTGTTTGCTCTGTGTCAGCGTGTGTTCAGTGTCAGTGTGTGTTCAGTGTCAGTGTTTTTCTTTGTCAGTGTGTGTTCTGTCAGTGTTCTGTGTCAGTGTGTGTTCTATGTCTGTTTGTGTTGTCAGTGTTTGTGCTGTGTCGGTGTGTGTTCTATGTCTGTCTGTGCTTTGTCAGTGTGTGTTGTCAGTGTTTTTCTGTGTCAGTGTATGTTCTTTGTCTGTGTTAGTGCTGTGTTTTGTTCTGTGTCAGTGTGTGTTCTATGTCTGTCTGTGCTCTGTCACTGTGTGTTCTGCGTGTGTGTGTGTTATCTTAGTGTTTCGTCTGTGTCAGTGTGTGCTCTGTGTCAGTGTTTGTTCTGTGTCAGTGTTTTTCTGTGTCAATGTGTGTTCTATGTCTGTGTTTATGTAAGTGTTTGTTCTGTGTCAGTGTGTGTTCTATGTCTGTCTGTGCTCTGTGTCACTGTGTGTCAGTGTTTGTTCTGCGTCAGTGTTTGTTCGGTGTCCGTGTTCTGTGTCAGTGTGTGTTCTGCGTCAGTGTGTGTTCTGCATCAGTGTTTTTTCTGTGTCCGTGTTCTGTGTCAGTGTGTGTTCTGCGTCAGTGTTTGTTCTGTGTTCAGTGTGTTCTGTGTCAGTGTGTGTTCTATGTCTGTCTGTGCTCTATCACTGTGTGTTCTGTGTGTGTGTGTGTTATGTTAGTGTTTGGTCTGTGTCAGTGTTTGGTCTATGTCAGTGTGTGTTCTGTGTCAGTATGTGTGTTCTGTGTCAGGGTTCTGTATCAGTGAGTGTTCTGTGTCAGTGTCAGTGTGTTCTCTGTGTCAGTGTGTGTGTTGGTGTCAGTGATTTTCGTCAGTGAGTGTTCTGTGTCAGTGTTCTCTATCAGTGTGTGTCCCAGTCAGTGTAAGTGTGTGCTCTGTGTCAAAGTGTGTGTTTATGGTCAGTGATTTTCTTTGTCAGTGTGTGTTCTGTGTCTGTGTTTGTGTCAGTGTGTGCTCTGTCTGTCTGTGTTGTCAGTGTTTGTTCTGTGTTAGTGTGTGTTCTATGTCTGTCTGTGTTGTCAGTGTTTGTTCTGTGTCAGTGTGTGTTCTATGTCTGTCTGTGCTCTATCACTGTGTGTTCTGTGTGTGTGTGTTATGTTAGTGTTTGGTCTGTGCCGCGTTTATCTGTGTCAGTGTGTGTTCCTTGTGTCAATATGTGTGTTCTGTGTCAGGGTTCTGTATCAGTGAGTGTTCTGTGTCAGTGTCAGTGTGTTCTCTGTGTCAGTGTGTGTTATGTCAGTGATTTTCTTTGTCAGTGAGTGTTCTGTGTCAGTGTCAGTGTGTGCTCTGTGTCAGTGTGTGTTATGTCAGTGATTTTCTTTGTCAGTGTGTGTTCTGTGTCTGTGTTTGTGTCAGTGTGTGCTCTGTCTGTCTGTGTTGTCAGTGTTTGTTCTGTGTCAGTGTGTGTGTGTTATGTTAGTGTTTCGTCTGTGTCAGTGTGTGCTCTGTGTGTCTGTGTTATGTCAGTGTTTGTTCTGTGTCAGTGTTTTTCTGTGTCAATGTGTGTTCTGTGTCTGTGTTTATGTAAGTGTTTGTTCTGTGTCAGTGTGTGTTCTATGTCTGTCTGTGCTCTGTGTCACTGTGTGTTCTGGGTCAGTGTTTTTTGTCAATGTGTGTGTTTTGTGTCAGTGTTTGTTCGGTGTCAGTGTGTTCTGCATCAGTGTTTTTTCTGTGTCCGTGTTCTGTGTCAGTGTGTGTTCTGTGTCAATATGTGTGTTCTGTGTCAGGGTTCTGTATCAGTGAGTGTTCTGTGTCAGTGTGTGATGTCAGTGTTTTTCTTTGTCAGAGTGTGTTCTGTGTCAGAGTGTGTTCTGTGTCAGTGTGTGTTCTGTCAGTGTGTGCTCTGTGTCAGTGTGTGCTCTGTGTCAGTGTGTGTGCTCTGTGTCAGTGTGTGTTCTGTGTCAGTGTGTGTTCTGTGTCAGTGTGTGCTCTGTGTCAGTGTGTGCTCTGTGTCAGAGTGTGTTCTGTGTCAGTGTGTGTTCTGTCAGTGTGTGCTCTGTGTCAGTGTGTGCTCTGTGTCAGTGTGTGTGTTCTGTGTCAGTGTGTGTGCTCTGTGTCAGTGTGTGTTCTGTGTCAGTGTGTGTTCTGTGTCAGTGTGTGCTTTGTGTGTGTGTGTTATGTTAGTGTTTGGTCTGTGTCAGTGTGTGTTCTGTGTCAGTGTGTGCTCTGTGTCAGTGTGTGCTCTGTGTCAGTGTGTGCTCTGTGTCAGTGTGTGTTCTGTGTCAAAGTGTATTCTTTGTCAATATGTGTGTTCTGTGTCAGGGTTCTGTGTCAGTGAGTGTTCTGTGTCAGTGTTCTCTATCAGTGTGTGTTCTGTGTAAGTGTGTGCTCTGTGTCAGTGTGTGCTCTGTGTCAGTGTGTGTTCTCTGTGTCAGTGTGTGTTCTGTGTCAGTGTGTGTTCTATGTCTGTCT
>CM029386.1:428953-435192 GCA_017165825.1 Hepsetus odoe | reverse complement strand
TAGCAATGTTAGCTTAGCAGCGGTGGCTTAGCAATGTTAGCTTAGCAGCGTTAGCAGATTAAAGCCGAGTTTCTGTTGATATTAGAACTTGTGTGTTGATGGTTTCAGGCCGAGCTGAAGGAGGTGTAAAGAGTGTTTATCTGTCAGGGTTAAAGTGTTGATTGAGTTCATTAATAAACATTAAAGTAATAAATTATCGTGTTTACACCTTCTGTTCCTTCAGGTCACATTTCTCACAGGTTCTATCAGCTGAATGAGTCCTGGGGTTCTGTAGGGTTCTGTAATGTTCTACAGGGCTCTGTATCACACTGTTCTGTAAGGTTCTGTAATGCTTTATAATATTTGATACAGTTCTGTAATGTTTTATATGGTTCTGTATCACTGACGTTCTGTAATGCTCTATAATGTTTTAAAGGGTTCTGTTAGAGTAGAGTAACCTTTTATTATCCCACGAATGGGAAATTTGGGCGTTATAAAGGTGACAGAGAGAATATAGAAAGATAGATGTACAGAATAAAAGAAAAATATATAAAAATCTAAAGAATGAGGAACAAGTACAAGAGCTATATATATATATATATATATATATGTATATGTGTATATGGAGAATTAGGGACCATATATACAGTACACAGTAAATTATAAATAAACAAGTAACAAAATATAAATGTTATAATAATAATCATCATATATAATAATAATAATAATAATAAAACAAGCAATGTAATGTAATGTTATGATGAGTTGTGGAGTCTTATTGCTGCAGGTAGGAATGACCTGCGGTAGCTCCTTCTTCACTGCGGGTGTAACAGTCTGCTGCTGAACGAGCTGCTCAGTGCTCCTACAGTCTCGTGTAGGGGGTGGGAGGTGTTGTCCATGATGGATGTTAGTTTGGAGAACATCCTCTCCTCCCCTACCTGCTCGATGGACTTGAGCGGACAGTCCAGGACAGAGCTGGCCCTCTTGACCAGTTTGTTTAGTTTCCCTCTGTCCCTCTCTGAGACTCTTCCACACCAGCAGACCACAGCGTAAAAAAACAGCCGACGCTACCACAGTGTCATAGAAGGACCTCAGAAGATTCCTGTTCACCCCAAAGGACCTCAGCCGTCTTAGCAGGTGAAGACGACTGAGGCTCTTTTTGTACAGAGCATTTGTGTTTGTGGACCAAGTTCTAAAGGGTTCTGTAGTTTTTTAGAGTTATTCAGTGCACTATGATGTTCTGTAATGCTCTAGTATTTTATAGGGTTCTGCAGTGCTCTATGATGTTCTATACTAACGCTCTATCTGACTCTGTGGCCTCAGGCTCGTGTGGAGCGAATGGAGACCTTCCAGAAGAAAGGGGAGGAGCTTGAGAAGACTCTGGCTGAGAGTCGGAGGAAACTGCAGGAAGCTCAGAAGAAGGTTCAGGAGCTTGTGCTGTTAAACACTGAAGAGGCCAAAAAGCAGCTGGTCAAGGCCCAGGAGGAGGAGAAACGTCTGAAGAAGGAGGAGAGAAGCTGGGATAAGAAGCTGGAGGAATACCGCAGGGAGGAGAAGAAGATGCCATGGAACGTGGACACACTCAGCAAAGATGGGTTCAGCAAGGTTAGATCTACAGACCATCAGTGTGGTAAACATCAACACCAACACCACCCCTCTCACTCCTTCTGTGGAGAAGAAATGAGTGATGTTCTCTCTCTCTCTCTCTCTCTCTCTCTCTCTCTCTCTCTCTCTCTGTGGTAGAGCGTGCTGAACATAAAGCCTGACGTGAAGGAAGAGACAGAGGAGGAGAAAGAGGAGAAACATAAAACTTTTGTGGAGAAATACGAGAAACAGATAAAACACTTTGGTGAGTGTGTGTGTGCGATCAGAGGACTCTGTGATCAAGGAGCTTCCTGGATCTCCTCCCTGGACCAGGATGTCAGTTAGCTTGGACAGTCTGTGGGACTGTTTATCACCGATACCTTCTTTCCTCACGTTTCTCCAATGGATTCACCGTATTTCCTCGTGTATAAGTGGCACAAATTTCCAGGCAGTTATCCTCTAAATTATTATCGGATACACATTTCTGGTTCTTTCCCATCCAGTAAAACACGCAGAACTAAAGTGACCTGTAAAAATCTGAGCGTCCTTCAACATCATCCACAAAAAATCACTTTCATTTCACAAATTTCATTCCAGGAAAGGAATTCCAGGAAACGCCATTTTGAAAACATCCAGGGACTGTGTGGAGCAACTCGATACATTTTACCGTAAATCTCAGTATTTCTGAGTTATGTGATTCGCAGATGTACACACATTAGCATTTTTGCCTGTATGGAATCCAAAATCTAAAGTCAAGATATAACTCAAAATCAATTTTGGACCAAATTTCAAATCCAGATCAGGGTTGCGACTCACACACGAGTAAATATGGCAAGTTAAGAACATGGACAGTCAGTGGCATCAGGGCTCACCAGGACCCTGTCCTGCCACAGGAGGAACCTGGCCTAATGTCTGACAGGACTTCATCCTGGAAACTCACATCAGTCCAGGTTCCTGAGAACACCAGGGTTCTACTGGAGAGCATGAGGAGCTTCTTTGAGACCCTCTGAAGAGATGCTGAGACAAAAGAGAATGTGTAGAGCAGGGATCTGCCACCTTTATGATTGAAAGACATTTTTGTCTTGGTTAAAGAAGACGGGTTCACCTCAGACACCCTCTATAGGGTCCCGGTATCTCCTCATGCTACCAGTAGAGACACTGACCAGAGTCAAACATAAAACTACTGAAAAGCTGTGAAAAAACAGGAGGAAGGAAGAAACATCTGTGTCTCCACCTGCAGAACAGTTCCTGAGTTTGGGGTTGTCTCATTGTTGCCGGGGTGGCGGTACTTGCCTACGGACCTCTGGATCAAGAGGTCCCTGGTTCGAATCCCACCTCCAGCACTACCACCACTGGGTCCTTGAGCAAGACCCTGAACCCTGAGTGTCTCCAGGGGGACTGTCCCTGTAATCAGAACATGGAGACACTCTGGATAAGAGCGTCTGATAAATGCCGTAAATGTAACGGTGTAAATAAATAAACAAAGGTAAAGCTCAAAGCTAATTTCCTCATACAAAGTAAAACTTTTACTAAGACATGTAGTCACTTTCAAAAATGGAGTTTTGTGTGAAGGACCAAAGGTAGACATGAGGGACAGAACCAGGCTCTACAGGATGTTGGATCGTCTTGCCCCCCATGGAGTCCAGTTTGGTCAACACTCGCTGTAACTGGCTGGAGACCATTTTTTAGGACCGGTCTTGTCCTTCTACAGCCCTGTCCTTGCCTGAAGACCCCATCCTGCTTTGTCCTCCACACTGCTGAGAGAAACTGGACTTTCTTGTTTTGTTTGGATGTGCCAATCTGGAGGATCCGGGAACCGGTCTGTACCGACCTAACGAAGGAACCAACAAAACAGAAATGGAGAAAGTGAACGAAGTACATCTCTGTTCATTGTGAAACAGCACCGCGCTCGGTGAACCCCAACGAAATACACCCTCTGTATTTCACCCACACACACACACACACACACACCGCACAGCAGGGGCAGCTATTTAAAGCAGCTTAGGAGCAGGGATGGGGACGGGGACGGTTCTTTGCTGAAGGGTACCTCAGGGCAATCTACATTTACATTTGTGGCATTTAGCAGACGCTCTTATCCAGAGTGACGTCCATGTCCTGAGTACAGGGACAGTCCCCCCTGGAGACACTCAGGGTCTCAGGGACCCAGTGGTGGTAGTGCTGGAGGTGGGATTGAACCTGGGACCTCTTGAGCCACAGGTCCATAGACAGGTACCACCACTAGACCACCAGCACCATCTACTGGTCTGGGGTTCAAATCCACAGTCTTCCAATCCCAAACACTAGAGCTCCGCTGCTCTTATTTATTTTATTCGTCCCTTGAGAGAAACTATTCAGTGAGAGACGAGGTCTATGGTCTTTTTTTTTTTTTTTAGGTGTACCCCACCTCCACTACTGTTCATCTGTGTGTGTGTGTGTGTGTGTGTGTGGGCAGGGATGCTGCGGCGCTGGGATGACAGTCAGAAATACCTGTCTGATTACCCTCACCTGGTGTGTGAGGAAACAGCAAACTACCTGGTGATCATGTGCATCGACCTGGAGGTAGAGGAGGTAGGTGTGTGTGTGTGTGGACGGTGATGGTAAAATAAATAGTCCATCTGATGATCACAGCCGAGCTGCTGTGCTGTGTGTGTGTGTGTGTGTGTGTGTGTGTGTGTGTGTGTGTGTGTTACAGAAACATGCTCTGATGGAGCAGGTTGCCCACCAGACGATTGTAATGCAGTTTATCTTGGAACTCGCCAAGAGCCTGAAGGTGGATCCCCGAGGCTGCTTCCGCCAGTTCTTCTCCAAGATCAAGGTGTGTTACCGACACAGACTCATCAAAACTAAAAATCCACCTTAAGAGCTCCTGCTCTGTTCTTGTGTGGCCAGAAGAGTTCCTGACACTCCCATGACACTCCTCGCTGTCAGAGTGGGGTGCTTTCTCCCCTTGTTGCCCGAGCAGGGACACTCCAGCATTTTTACTCTAAAACTCCTCTTAAATAAAGCGTCTACCTGCTGTGTGTCCCCAGAATCCATTACTAACTGTCCACTTACTCAGTGTGTGTGTGTGTGTGTGTTAGACTGCTGATCAGCAGTATCAGGACGCCTTTAACGATGAGCTGGAGTCGTTTAAGGAGCGAGTCCGGGGTCGAGCCAAGATCCGCATCGAGAAGGCCATGAAGGAGTACGAGGAGGAAGAACGACAGAAACGCCTCGGCCCTGGAGGACTGGACCCTGTGGAGGTGTACGAGACCCTGCCCAAGGTGCGCACACACACTTTATTGTTGGTGACGGGTTTGTGCGGTGGTGGGTCACATCCAGATGTTTTCAGTGCACTGTGGGGCTGGTCTGTGGGCTGGAGCTGTAACTGGTGTGGTGTTTTCTTCTCCAGGAGATGCAGAAATGTTTTGATGATAAAGACATTCAGATGCTGCAGGACACCATCAGCAAGATGGACCCCACGGTACGTGTGTGTGTGTGTGTGTGTGTGTGTGTGTTAGAGCAGTGTGATAGTTACTGTGAGTAAAGTGGTGTGTGTTTTTGCAGCAGTGTGTAAGAGTGACTGTGTAAATTGGTGTGTGTGTGTTTGGAGCAGTGTATAAGAGTGACTGTGAGTAAATTAGTGTTTGTGTGTGTGTGTGTGTGTTCAGGAGGCAAAGTACCACATGAAGCGCTGCATTGATTCGGGGCTCTGGGTGCCAAACTCTCGAACAGACGATGATGGAGAGAAAGAAGAAAAGGAAGAGGAGCCTCAGTACGAGGAAGTGAAAAAAAATGAGTGATGGACAGAATCAGAATCAACACACACACACACACACACACACAGTCAACAGATCTAATGTTTAAACCCTGCCTACATTAAACCCAGCCTTCATCGCTGCTTCTTAAACTGTAACCCTGCATACATATCCCACAATCCTCTGCTGTACTGTTGTTTATGAGGATTAGTCACTGCTGATTGGTGAACGTATGAATTAAAGATGTCCGAGGTGAACTGGCCCCGCCCCTCTGCCCTGGCCCTCTCAGTGTGAAAAATGTAATTAGTCCCAAACACACACTCGTTTTTTGGTCATTGGTCCACTGCACCCTCTTTACTGTTTGTTTGTTTATTTGTCTGCATAAATAAACAGTGAAACCATCAGAATGTTCTGGTGGAGAGAGTGGACTGTAAATACACACAGTGAGTTTGATCCTCTGGCTTGTGTTGTTTTAGTTTGTTTGAGCACTTGGTCTGATTGTCAGGACTCGAGTACCTCCATTAGACAACAGCCTGAACTAACACAGTGGGTGGGGCTAAACTGCTGTAGACTGAGTGGGTGGGTGGGGTTAAACTGCTGTAGACTGAGTGGGTGGGGTTAAACTGCTGTAGACTGAGTGGGTGGGGCTAGACTATAGAACGTAGAAGTCCTGATGTTTCAAATGAAATGAAATCTGGATTTTTCTGATGGATTTGGGAAAAACTAAAGACATGACCGTCTCCTCAGGAATCTGAGAAAGGCTTTGTTTTTGTTTTGGTTTTGTGTGTTTTTTTTTTTATTGTCATTGTGAAACGGCACAAAACCCTTTGAAACAACAAAATTACACCTCTGCATTTGACACACTGCAGCACAGGGCAGCTCTGAAAGCGTCTGGTGAGCAGTGATGGTAACGGTACCCTAAATGTGAGGCCATTGGTT
>CM029386.1:413953-423953 GCA_017165825.1 Hepsetus odoe | reverse complement strand
CAGTGTGTGTGCTCTGTGTCAGTGTGTGTGCTCTGTGTCAGTGTGTGCTCTGTGTCAGTGTGTGCTCTGTGTCAGTGTGTGCTCTGTGTCAGTGTGTGCTCTGTGTCAGTGTGCTCTGTGTCAGTGTGTGCTGTGTCAGTGTGTGCTGTGTGTCTTCTGTGTCAGTGTGTGCTCTGTGTCTGTGTGTCTTCTGTGTCTGTGTGTCTTCTGTGTCAGTGTGTGCTCTGTGTCTGTGTGTCTTCTGTGTCAGTGTGTGTTCTGTCAGTGTGTGCTCTGTGTCAGTGTGTGTGCTCTGTGTCAGTGTGTGTTCTGTGTCAGTGTGTGTGCTCTGTGTCAGTGTGTGTGTTCTGTGTCAGTGTGTGTTCTGTATCTGTGTGTGCTCTGTGTCTGTGTGTGTTTTGTGTCTGTGTGTGTTCTGTCTGTGTGTGTTCTGTCTGTGTGTGCTCTGTGTCTGTGTGTGCCCGGTGTCAGTGTGTGCTCCAGTCAGTGTGTGCTCTGTGTCATGTTTGCTCTGTCAGTGTGTGCCTGTGTCTGTGTGTGTCCTTTTGTCTGTGTGTGTTCTGTCTGTGTGTGTTCTCTGTGTCAGTGTGTGCTCTGTGTCAGTGTGTGCTCTGTGTCAGTGTGTGCTCTGTGTCAGTGTGCTCTGTGTCAGTGTGTGCTGTGTCAGTGTGTGCTGTGTGTCTTCTGTGTCTGTGTGTCTTCTGTGTCAGTGTGTGCTCTGTGTCAGTGTGTGCTCTGTGTCAGTGTGTGCTCTGTGTCAGTGTGTGTGCTCTGTGTGTCAGTGTGTGTGCTCCAGGTCTGTGTGTGCTCTGTGTCAAAAAGGTGTGTCTCTGTGTGCCTGTGTTTCAGTGTCTTTATGTCTCTGTGTCAGTGTCTCAGTGTCTCTGTGTCTCAGTGTCTCTGTCAGTGTGTGTCGGTGTCAGTGGTGTGCTCTGTGTCAGTGTGTGTCCCGTGTCAGTGTGTCTTCTGTGTCTGTGTGTGTTCTGTCAGTGTGTGCTCTGTGTCAGTGTGTGTGCTCTGTGTCAGTGTGTGTTCTGTGTCAGTGTGTGTGTTCTGTGTCAGTGTGTGTTCAGTCTGTGTGTGCTCTGTGTCTGTGTGTGTTTTGTGTCTGTGTGTGTTCTGTCTGTGTGTGCTCTGTGTCTGTGTGTGCTCTGTGTCAGTGTGTGTTCTGTGTCAGTGTGTGCTCTGTGTCAGTGTGTGCTCTGTGTCAGTGTGTGTGCTCTGTGTCAGTGTGTGTGCTCTGTGTCAGTGTGTGCTGTGTCAGTGTGTGCTGTGTCAGTGTGTGCTGTGTGTCTTCTGTGTCTGTGTGTCTACTGTGTCAGTGTGTGCTCTGTCAGTGTGTGCTCTGTGTCAGTGTGTGCTCTGTGTCAGTGTGTCTTCTGTGTCAGTGTGTGTTCTGTCAGTGTGTGCTCTGTGTCAGTGTGTGCTCTGTGTCAGTGTGTGCTCCAGTCAGTGCGTGCTCTGTGTCAGTGTGTGCCCAGTCAGTGTGTGCTCCGTGTCAGTGTGTGTGCTCTGTGTCAGTGTGTGTTCTGTATCTGTGTGTGTTCTGTATCTGTGTGTGCTCTGTGTCTGTGTGTGTTTTGTGTCTGTGTGTGCTGTCTGTGTGTGCTTCCAGTCTGTGTGCTCTTGTGTCAGTGTGTGTCTCTGTGTCAGTGTTTGCTCTGTCAGTGTGCGTGCCTGTGTGTCTGTGTGTGTGTTCTGTCTGTGTGTGCTCTGTGTCTGTGTGTGCTCTGTGTCTGTGTGTGCTCTGTGTCAGTGTGTGCTCTGTGTCAGTGTGTGTGCTCTGTGTCAGTGTGTGTGCTCTGTGTCAGTGTGTGCTCTGTGTCAGTGTGTGCTCTGTGTCTGTGTGTGCCCAGTCAGTGTGTGCTCTGTGTCTGTGCTCAGTCTGTGTGCTCTGTGTCAGTGTGTGTGTTCTGTGTCAGTGTGTGCTCTGTGTCTGTGTGTCTTCTGTGTCTGTGTGTGTTCTGTCAGTGTGTGCTCTGTGTCAGTGTGTGCTCTGTGTCAGTGTGTGCTCTGTGTCTGTGTGTGCTCTGTGTCTGTGTGTGTTTGTGTCAGTGTGTGTTCTGTGTCAGTGTGTCCTCTGTGTCAGTGTGTGTGTGTCCTCTGTGTCAGTGTGTGTGTGTTCTGTGTCAGTGCTCTGTGTCAGTGTGTGCTCTGTGTCAGTGTGTGCTCTGTGTCAGTGTGTGCTCTGTGTCTGTGTGTCTTCTGTGTCTGTGTGTGTTCTGTCAGTGTGTGCTCTGTGTCAGTGTGTGTTCTGTGTCAGTGTGTGTTCTGTGTCAGTGTGTGTGCTCTGTGTCAGTGTGTGCTCTGTGGTCAGTGTGTGTGTCTGTGGTCAGTGTGTGTGTGTGTGTCTGGTGGTTCGTGTGTCTGTACTGTGTGTGTCTCACAGGTCTGTGTGTGCTCCGTGGTCTGTGTGGTGTTCCATGGTCTGTGTGTGCTCTGTGTCAGTGTGTGCTCTGTGTCAGTGTGTGCTCTGTGTCTGTGTGTGCTCTGTGTCTGTGTGTGCTCTGTGTCAGTGTGTGCTGTGTGTCTCTGTGTCTGTGTGTGTGCTCTGTGTCAGTGTGTGTTCTGTGCAGGCTGTTCTGTGTCTGTGTGTGCTCTAGGTCAGTGTGTGCTCAGTCAGGTGTGTGCTCTTGTGTCAATGTGTGCTGTGTGTCTCTCTGTGTCAGTGTGTGCTCTGTGTCTGTGTGTCTTCTGTGTCTGTGTGTGCTCTGTGTCAGTGTGTGCTCTGTGTCTGTGTGTGTTCTATGTGTGTTCTGTCTGTGTGTGCTCTGTGTCAGTGTTTGCTCTGTCAGTGTGTGTCGCAGTGTCTGTGGGTGCTCTGTGTCAGTGTGTGTGCTCTGTGTCTGTGTGTGCCTCTTGTCTGTGTGTGTTCTGTGTCTGTGTGTGTTCTGTGTCTGTGTGTGCTCTGTCTGTGTGTGTTCTGTGTCTGTGTGTGCTCTGTCTGTGTGTCTTCTGTGTCTGTGTGTGTTCTGTCAGTGTGTGCTCTGTGTCTGTGTGTGCTCTGTGTCAGTGTGTGCTGTGTGTCTTCTGTGTCTGTGTGTGTGCTCTGTGTCAGTGTGTGTGTTCTAGTCAGTGTGGGTAATTCTGTGTCAGTGTGTGTCTGTGTCAGTGTGCGCTAAAGGTGTGTCTTGTGTGTCTGTGTGTGTGCTCTAGTCAGTGTGTACCAGGTCAGTGTGTGCCTGTGTCAGTGTGTGCTCTGTGTCTGTGTGTCTTCTGTGTCTGTGTGTGCTCTGTGTCAGTGTGTGCTCTGTGTCAGTGTGTGCTCTGTGTCAGTGTGTGCTGTGTGTGTTCTGTGTCTGTGTGTGTTCTGTTCAGTGTGCTCTGTGTCAGTGTGTGTGTTCTGTGTCAGTGTGTTCTGTGTCAGTGTGTGTTCTGTGTCAGTGTGTGCTCTGTGTCAGTGTGTGCTCTGTGTCTGTGTGTGCTCTGTGTCAGTGTGTGCTGTGTGTCTTCTGTGTCTGTGTGTGTGCTCTGTGTCAGTGTGTGCTCTGTGTCTGTGTGTGCTCTGTATCAGTGTGTGCTCTGTGTCAGTGTGTGCTGTGTGTCTTCTGTGTGTGTGCTCTGTGTCAGTGTGTGCTCTGTGTCAGTGTGTGTGTTCTGTGTCAGTGTGTGTTCTGTGTGTCAGTGTGTGTTCTGTCAGTGTGTGCTCTGTGTGTACAGTGTGTGTGTTCTGTGTGTGTGTTCTGACAGTGTGTGTGTCAGTGTGTGTGTTCTGTGTCAGGTGTGTTCTGTCAGTGTGTGCTCTGTGTCAGTGTGTGCTCTGTGTCAGTGTGTGTGTTCTGTGTCAGTGTGTGTTCTGTGTCAGTGTGTGCTCTGTGTCAGTGTGTGCTCTGTGTCTTGTGTGTGCTCTGTAAACTGTGTGTGCTCTTGGTGTCAGTGTGTGTGTTCTGTGTCAGTGTGTCTCTGTGTCAGTGTGTGTTCTGTGTCAGTGTGTGTTCTGTGTCTGTGTGTGTTCTGTGTCTGTGTGTGCTCTGTGTCAGTGTGTGCTCTGTGTCAGTGTGTGCCTGTGTCAGTGTGTGCTCTGTGTCAGTGTGTGCTCTGTGTCTTCTGTGTCTGTGTGTGTGCTCTGTGTCTGTGTGTGCTCTGTGTCAGTGTGTGCTCTGTGTCAGTGTGTACTGTGTGTCTGTGTGTGCTCTGTGTCAGTGTTTGCTCTGTCAGTGTGTGTGTTCTGTGTCAGTGTGTGTTCTGTGTCAGTGTGTGTGTTCTCTGTCAGTGTGTGCTCTGTGTCAGTGTGTGTGTTCTGTGTCAGTGTGTGTTCTGTGTCAGTGTGTGTTCTGTGTCAGTGTGTGCTCTGTGTCAGTGTGTGCTCTGTGTCTGTGTGTGCTCTGTGTCAGTGTGTGCTCTGTGTCAGTGTGTGTGTTCTCTGTCAGTGTGTGCTCTGTGTCAGTGTGTGCTCTGTGTCAGTGTGTGTTCTGTGTCATGTGTGTTCTGTGTCAGTGTGTGTTCTGTGTCAGTGTGCTCTGTGTCAGTGTGTGCTCTGTCTGTGTGTGCTCTGTGTCAGTGTGCTCTGTGTCAGTGTGTGTGTTCTGTGTCAGTGTGTGTTCTGTGTCAGTGTGTGTTCTGTGTCAGTGTGTGTTCTGTGTCTGTGTGTGTTCTGTGTCTGTGTGTGTTCTGTCAGTGTGTGCTCTGTGTCAGTGTGTGTGTTCTGTGTCAGTGTGTGTTCTGTGTCAGTGTGTGTTCTGTGTCAGTGTGTGTTCTGTGTCTGTGTGTGCTCTGTGTCAGTGTGTGCTCTGTGTCAGTGTGTGCTCTGTGTCAGTGTGTGCTCTGTGTCAGTGTGTACTGTGTGTCTGTGTGTGCTCTGTGTCAGTGTTTGCTCTGTCAGTGTGTGTTCTGTGTCAGTGTGTGTTCTGTGTCAGTGTGTGTGTTCAGTCAGTGTGTGTTCTGTGTCTGTGTGTGTTCTGTGTCTGTGTGTTCTGTGTCAGTGTGTGCTCTGTGTCAGTGTGTGCTCTGTGTCAGTGTGTGCTCTGTGTCAGTGTGTGCTCTGTGTCTGTGTGTGCTCTGTGTCAGTGTTTGCTCTGTCAGTGTGTGCTCTGTGTCTGTGTGTGCTCTGTGTCAGTGTGTGCTCTGTGTCAGTGTGTGCTCTGTGTCAGTGTGTGCTCTATGTCTGTGTGTGCTCTGTCTTTGTGTGTTCTGTGTGTGTTCTGTGTCTGTGTGTGCTCTGTGTCAGTGTGTGCTCTGTGTCAGTGTGTGCTCTGTGTCTGTGTGTGCTCTTGTGTCAGTGTGTGCTCAGTCAGTGTGTGTGCTCTGTGTCTGTGTGTGCTCTGTGTCTGTCTGTGTGTGTCTGTGTCTGTCTGTGTGTGCTCTAAAGTCATGTGTGTGCCTGTGTCAGTGTGTGCTCAGGCTCTGTGTGTGCTCTTGTGTCAGTGTGTGCTCTGTGTCAGTGTGTGCTCTGTGTCTGTGTGTGCTCTGTCTTTGTGTGTTCTGTGTCTGTGTGTGTTCTGTGTCTGTGTGTGTTCTGTGTCTGTGTGTGCTCTGTGTCAGTGTTTGCTCTGTGTCAGTGTGTGCTCTGTGTCAGTGTGCCTGTGTCAGTGTGTGCTCTGTGTCTGTGTGTGCTCTGTCTGTGTGTGCTCTGTCTGTGTGTGTTCTGTTTCTGTGTGTGTTCTGTGTCTGTGCTCTGTGTCAGTGTGTGCTCTGTGTCAGTGTGTGCTCTGTGTCTGTGTGTGCTCTGTGTCTGTGTGTGCTCTGTGTCTGTGTGTGCTCTGTCTGTGTGTGTTCTGTGTCTGTGTGTGCTCTGTCTGTGTGTGTTCTGTGTCTGTGTGTGCTCTGTGTCAGTGTTTGCTCTGTGTCTGTGTGTGCTCTGTGTCTGTGTGTGTTCTGTGTCTGTGTGTGCTCTGTGTGTGTTCTGTGTCTGTGTGTGTCTGTGTGTGTTCTGTGTCTGTGTGTGTCTGTGTCTGTGTGTGTTTGTGTCTGTGTGTGTGTCTGTGTGTGTTCTTGTGTCTGTGTCTGTGTCTGTGTGTGCTCTGTGTCAGTGTGTGTGCTCTGTGTCAGTGTGTGCTCTGTGTCAGTGTGTGCTCTGTGTCAGTGTTTGCTCTGTGTCTGTGTGTGCTCTGTGTCTGTGTGTGCTCTGTGTCTGTGTGTGCTCTGTGTCAGTGTTTGCTCTGCGTCAGTGTGTGTTCTGCATCAGTGTTTTTTCTGTGTCCGTGTTCTGTGTCAGTGTGTTTGCTCTGTGTCTGTGTGTGCTCTGTGTCAGTGTGTGCTCTGTGTCAGTGTGTGCTCTTTGTCTGTGTGTGCTCTGTGTCTGTGTGTGTGTGTGCTCTGTGTCTGTGTGCTCTGTGTCTGTGTGTGCTCTGTCAGTGTGTGCTCTATGTCTGTGTGTGCTCTGTGTCAGTGTTTGCTCTGTGTCTGTGTTTGCTCTGTGTCTGTGTGCTCTGTGTCTGTGTGCTCTGTGTCTGTGTGCTCTGTGTCTGTGTGCTCTGTGTCTTTGTGTGCTCTGTCTGTGTGTGCTCTGCGTCTGTGTGTGCTCTGCGTCAGTGTGTGCTCTGCGTCAGTGTGTGCTCTGTCTGTGTGTGTTCTGTGTCTGTGTGTGCTCTGTGTCTGTGTGTGCTCTGTGTCTTTGTGTGCTCTGTCTGTGTGTGCTCTGCGTCAGTGTGTGCTCTGTGTCAGTGTGTGCTCTGTGTCTGTGTGTGCTCTGTGTCTGTGTGTGCTCTGTCTGTGTGTGCTCTGTGTCTGTGTGTGCTCTGTGTCTGTGTGTGCTCTGTGTCAGTGTGTGCTCTGGTGTCAGTGTGTCAGTCTGTGTGTGCTCTAAGGCCAGTGTGTGTGTGTGTGTGTCTGTCTGTGTGTGTCGGTCTGTCTGTGTGTGTGTGTGTGTGTCTGTCTGTGTGTGTCGGTCTGTGTGTGTCTGTCTGTGTGTGCTCTGTGTCTGTGTGTGCTCTGTGTCTGTGTGTGCTCTGTCTGTGTGTGCTCTGTCTTTGTGTGTTCTGTGTCTGTGTGTGTTCTGTGTCTGTGTGTGTTCTGTTTCTGTGTGTGTTCTGTGTCTGTGTGTGCTCTGTGTCAGTGTGTGCTCTGTGTCAGTGTGTGCTCTGTGTCTGTGTGTGCTCTGTGTCTGTGTGTGCTCTGTGTCTGTGTGTGCTCTGTGTCTGTGTGTGCTCTGTCTGTGTGTGTTCTGTGTCTGTGTGTGCTCTGTGTCAGTGTTTGCTCTGTGTCTGTGTGTGCTCTTGTGTCTGTTGTGTGTGCTCTGTGTCTGTGTGTGTTCTGTGTCCAGTGTGTTCTGTGTCTGTGTGGTACTTTGTGTGTGTTCTGTGTCTGTGTGTGCTCTGTGTCAGTGTAAAGCAGTGTCAGTGTGTGTTTCATGTCAGTGTGTGCTCAGGTCTGTGTGTGCTCTGTAGTCTGTGTGTGCTCTTGTGTCTGTGTGTTCTGCGCCAGTGTGTGCTCTGGCGCCAGTGTGTGCTCTGTGTGGGTGGCGAGTCTACTGTGGATTTCTGTCTATTTACCTGTGGCTCAAGAGGTCCCAGAAATCCCACCTCCAGCACTACCACCACTGGGTCCCTGAGGACCCTGAACCCTGAGTGTCTCATAGGGGGACTGTCCTTGTACTTCAGGACACGGAGACGGAGAGCGCTGATAAATGCCGTAAATGTAAATGTGTCAGTGTTTGCTCTGTGTCAGCGTGTGTTCAGTGTCAGTGTGTGTTCAGTGTCAGTGTTTTTCTTTGTCAGTGTGTGTTCTGTCAGTGTTCTGTGTCAGTGTGTGTTCTATGTCTGTTTGTGTTGTCAGTGTTTGTGCTGTGTCGGTGTGTGTTCTATGTCTGTCTGTGCTTTGTCAGTGTGTGTTGTCAGTGTTTTTCTGTGTCAGTGTATGTTCTTTGTCTGTGTTAGTGCTGTGTTTTGTTCTGTGTCAGTGTGTGTTCTATGTCTGTCTGTGCTCTGTCACTGTGTGTTCTGCGTGTGTGTGTGTTATCTTAGTGTTTCGTCTGTGTCAGTGTGTGCTCTGTGTCAGTGTTTGTTCTGTGTCAGTGTTTTTCTGTGTCAATGTGTGTTCTATGTCTGTGTTTATGTAAGTGTTTGTTCTGTGTCAGTGTGTGTTCTATGTCTGTCTGTGCTCTGTGTCACTGTGTGTCAGTGTTTGTTCTGCGTCAGTGTTTGTTCGGTGTCCGTGTTCTGTGTCAGTGTGTGTTCTGCGTCAGTGTGTGTTCTGCATCAGTGTTTTTTCTGTGTCCGTGTTCTGTGTCAGTGTGTGTTCTGCGTCAGTGTTTGTTCTGTGTTCAGTGTGTTCTGTGTCAGTGTGTGTTCTATGTCTGTCTGTGCTCTATCACTGTGTGTTCTGTGTGTGTGTGTGTTATGTTAGTGTTTGGTCTGTGTCAGTGTTTGGTCTATGTCAGTGTGTGTTCTGTGTCAGTATGTGTGTTCTGTGTCAGGGTTCTGTATCAGTGAGTGTTCTGTGTCAGTGTCAGTGTGTTCTCTGTGTCAGTGTGTGTGTTGGTGTCAGTGATTTTCGTCAGTGAGTGTTCTGTGTCAGTGTTCTCTATCAGTGTGTGTCCCAGTCAGTGTAAGTGTGTGCTCTGTGTCAAAGTGTGTGTTTATGGTCAGTGATTTTCTTTGTCAGTGTGTGTTCTGTGTCTGTGTTTGTGTCAGTGTGTGCTCTGTCTGTCTGTGTTGTCAGTGTTTGTTCTGTGTTAGTGTGTGTTCTATGTCTGTCTGTGTTGTCAGTGTTTGTTCTGTGTCAGTGTGTGTTCTATGTCTGTCTGTGCTCTATCACTGTGTGTTCTGTGTGTGTGTGTTATGTTAGTGTTTGGTCTGTGCCGCGTTTATCTGTGTCAGTGTGTGTTCCTTGTGTCAATATGTGTGTTCTGTGTCAGGGTTCTGTATCAGTGAGTGTTCTGTGTCAGTGTCAGTGTGTTCTCTGTGTCAGTGTGTGTTATGTCAGTGATTTTCTTTGTCAGTGAGTGTTCTGTGTCAGTGTCAGTGTGTGCTCTGTGTCAGTGTGTGTTATGTCAGTGATTTTCTTTGTCAGTGTGTGTTCTGTGTCTGTGTTTGTGTCAGTGTGTGCTCTGTCTGTCTGTGTTGTCAGTGTTTGTTCTGTGTCAGTGTGTGTGTGTTATGTTAGTGTTTCGTCTGTGTCAGTGTGTGCTCTGTGTGTCTGTGTTATGTCAGTGTTTGTTCTGTGTCAGTGTTTTTCTGTGTCAATGTGTGTTCTGTGTCTGTGTTTATGTAAGTGTTTGTTCTGTGTCAGTGTGTGTTCTATGTCTGTCTGTGCTCTGTGTCACTGTGTGTTCTGGGTCAGTGTTTTTTGTCAATGTGTGTGTTTTGTGTCAGTGTTTGTTCGGTGTCAGTGTGTTCTGCATCAGTGTTTTTTCTGTGTCCGTGTTCTGTGTCAGTGTGTGTTCTGTGTCAATATGTGTGTTCTGTGTCAGGGTTCTGTATCAGTGAGTGTTCTGTGTCAGTGTGTGATGTCAGTGTTTTTCTTTGTCAGAGTGTGTTCTGTGTCAGAGTGTGTTCTGTGTCAGTGTGTGTTCTGTCAGTGTGTGCTCTGTGTCAGTGTGTGCTCTGTGTCAGTGTGTGTGCTCTGTGTCAGTGTGTGTTCTGTGTCAGTGTGTGTTCTGTGTCAGTGTGTGCTCTGTGTCAGTGTGTGCTCTGTGTCAGAGTGTGTTCTGTGTCAGTGTGTGTTCTGTCAGTGTGTGCTCTGTGTCAGTGTGTGCTCTGTGTCAGTGTGTGTGTTCTGTGTCAGTGTGTGTGCTCTGTGTCAGTGTGTGTTCTGTGTCAGTGTGTGTTCTGTGTCAGTGTGTGCTTTGTGTGTGTGTGTTATGTTAGTGTGTGCTCTGTGTCAGTGTGTGCTCTGTGTCAGTGTGTGCTCTGTGTCAGTGTGTGTTCTGTGTCAAAGTGTATTCTTTGTCAATATGTGTGTTCTGTGTCAGGGTTCTGTGTCAGTGAGTGTTCTGTGTCAGTGTTCTCTATCAGTGTGTGCTCTGTGTCAGTGTGTGCTCTGTGTCAGTGTGTGCTCTGTGTCAGTGTGTGTTCTCTGTGTCAGTGTGTGTTCTGTGTCAGTGTGTGTTCTATGTCTGTCT
>CM029386.1:394592-413453 GCA_017165825.1 Hepsetus odoe | reverse complement strand
CAGAGGTTTTTTTCTCCACATAGTGGAGTTTTTGGTTCCTCTCCTCCATAGTCGTCCGGCTTAAACATCTATTACTGTAACCTGTTATCAATGTAAAGTGCCTTGGGGCAACTTTGTTGTAAAAGGCGCTATACAAGAATAAATTGAAAAAATTGAATTACTGCATATGTGATACTTATGATTGACCAGCACCACTGTCGACTGAAAGAAAATAAAAATGGATGATCAGTCTCTCAGGGACTGACCTGCTGACTGGATGTCACTAAACACATGGTTAAAGGTTTTAAACATGTAACGGTGGCGGGGTACCGGATGGACGCCAGTTCAGAGCCAGGACTTCAGAACAGAAGTTTATTATGCACAGTGACAAAACAAACAAGAAACAGGGAATGGGGGACTGCAGTTCTACACCTGAAACCCTCGAACTGGGGAACTGCAGTCTAACCCTAGATACTAGGTGGTCTATACTAGGTTACCTCTACCTAGTCATAGACGCCAAGTTACACATACCAAATTTTCAACACTACGGTACATACACAAAAACCACCCGTTACGCATAGGTTGGACCTACCTAATGAGCCGCGCTCTGTTCTGACTCATCGGGGCTTAAATAGTCAGCCCCAATGATGCACACCTGCCTGCAGGGGCTCAGGTGTGCTCAGTCAGAACAGAGCGCCCTCTAGCGTACCCAAAACACCTCCTGTGACATAAACACCTTATACGTGATAGAGAGCGCCCTCTAGCGTGCCCAAAACACAACACAGGTGACAGAGGGCACCCTCTAGCGTGGCCAAAACACCCCATGTGTGACAAAACATGGCCCAGATTTTGTCTAAATGCGTCCCATTCAGCACAAATAACATCAACACAACAACAACTCCTAGTTGTTGAACAGGTTTTATTATTCAAGAGAACACATTCTCATTAATGAGAAACACTTCAGCGTCTGACAGAATACATTTTTATATAATTCTTTAAAACTCTCGACTTCAAATCCAATTAACCAGTGCTGGATTTTGTAATCGACCTGTCCAGGGTGTGGCCCCCGTCTTCGCCCTGTGTGCGCTGGGTTGGACACCAGCACTCCCCCGCGACCCCGTTTGGGAGAAGCGGCAGATAATGGATGGATGGATGGATTTTGTAATTACTTATAGTTTACTGAACTATTGATGTTCTATCAGTGTAATATAAGCAGTGACTAGAAAATCCAGGAACAGAAACTGGATATGACATCTGGATTAGAAGGCCTCTTATTTAAACATTTAAAAGCAAAATTTTCAGCTTAATGTATGATTTTTCTCACAAATCCCAACTACAGGGTGATTACAGGTGTCACACGTGGGGTGTGTTGGGCACGCTAGAGGGCGCTCTCGGTCACGTGTGTTGTGTTTTGGGCACGCTAGAGGGCGCTCTCTGTCACATATGGGGTGTTTTTGGGCACACTAGCGGGCGCTCTGCTCTGACTGAGCACACCTGAGACCAAGCAGGCACTGGTGTGCATAATTGGGGCTGACTATTTAAGCCCCGATGAGTCAGAGCAGAGCACGGCTCATTAGGTAGGTTAAGCCTACAGGTAACTGGTGGTTCTGGCATATGTAACTTGGTGTCTGTAATTTAGTATATGTAACTCAGTATCTAGGGTTAGACTGCAGTTCCTCGGTTCTAGGGTTTCTTGTTTAGAACTGCAGTCCCCAGTCCTTGTTCCCTTTTTGTTTTGTCACTGTGAATAATAAACTTCTGTTCTGAACTCCTGGCTTTGAACTGGCGTCCATCCGGTACCCCGCCACCGTTACAACAGGGATAATCAGCCCAAGTTCGTACATCAGATTTAGCACCACTGTATCCAGTTATACCACAGTCTTCACTTTTCTCATAATCATTTGGTTCCCCCTCCCACCAGAACCTAAAACACACAGATTCAGAAAGTCATCTTTTATTCACAGAATGATCTTCAGTCCAAGACTGAGAGTGAAAACAAAGAGTTAATTTCAGTGATCTCTTACTCAGAGTTCAGTGCTGAACCGTCCACCCATTTCCAAACTCCCTCTTCAACACTGTCCGTCAGACCGATCTAGGCTTCACTGCTGCCAAAGTAATTACTGATGAACTCCTGTTATTGTGGAGGAACAACATTAACACACACATCTGAACAACAGCAGATCTTTCTTTCTCTCCCTTTTTTTCTTAAACAAATGTACAGTGGTACCTTGACTTACGAGTTTATTTCGTTCCATGACGGAAATCGTAACTCAAATTACTCATATGTCAAATCAATTTTCCCCACTGAAATGAATTGAAATTCCATTAATCCGTCCTGGACCCCCAAAAAAACGCAGCATTTTTTTGTTACATGTTTTTAAATAAGAAAAACGTGCTTGTAAATAATGAATATTGTATAAAAACACAATACAACAGAATGTACTGCAATAAACTGGTTTAATTAAGTATAATGTACAGCATTTGCCTTGGAGATCTGACGACTTGAAGATGCAGACAAACGTGGAGAAGAAAGACTGAACTGAATCTTATTCGCTGATTTCTGCCCATGTCACCATGCTTTCCTCACTTTCATGGGCGGGGTTTTCGATAAAAACCTGTCCAATGTGGTTTGTTTCAGGTGCAGATTGTAGAAGTGCTGCACCTACACGCACACCTTGGTCATGTTTTTCGATCATTTCTTTCTTTAATTCAATGCACATTGTCCGCTTCTTCTTCTCAGCACTGTCCTTCGCTCTCACTTCCTTCGGACACATGGTTGGGAAATAACTGCAGCACAAATGCAAGCACAAAACTGATGCTTCCACTGTGAGTAAATCACTTAAAGTGAACGAGTGAGACACAGGATGCTGGGCGGTTGTTGTGCCGTTCACTGCATCATCTAGCAGTGGGTCTCTGAAGCTGGCTCGCAACTCGAATTTTAGCTCTCAACTCAATAACGACAAGTTTTTTTAATATCTCAAAAAACTTGTTAGTTGGGACAATCGTAAGTCACCACTGTATTCAAATGAATTGTGTTTCAGATTTCTAATGGATTACTTAAAGTATTATGTTATTATTTTATTACTTCTGCTTTTTGGATTTAGCTTAAAGGGCCTGATAGCTGGTATTATAAATCCAGTGAGTAAATGCAATTGTGAAGTCTTAGGATGAGCAAGGACTGAAAAAGCTTGTCATTAATAGAAACCCTTGTTAAGGATGACTGAACAAGATCATTTGCATTAACCACTAGAATTAACCAGATGACCGCCACACTGACCTGTATGTACCGAGGATTACTAGTTGTTTGGCTGAACCAAAATTCTTGTACAAGCTCTGTCCATTTTAGTTTGTTAACCTGGGACTAAAATTAAGCTCTGGTTTGATTATTTTCTCTCACCTGTTCTTCTCTGCTGTTTATGATCACTAGCTCTGCTCCTCTTTGTCTGCAGTCCTCTCTGCTCTCATGCCAGCTCTTCTTCTTAGAAGAGATGTAATAAATACGAGAGTTGAAATATCTCCAACCCAGTTTGCAGGGCTCCTCTTTTAATAGAAGACAAAAGACAACCTACTGAAAGATCATCTCTTACTGGTTTATTTGTCTCTGTTAACTGGAGTTTTGTGCATTTTAATCATTGCAATTACTTTTATAAACTCAGAAAACTGACCTTCTAAAACTCCAGTGATTTATTTCAGCGTAGTTGAATATTTTAAAAATGTTCACTCACCCAGGTTGGTGTAACGGGTCTGTAACTGGTCTCTGTCTTTAGCCAGGTTGGTGTAACGGGTCTGTAACTGGTCTTTGTCTTTAGTCAGGTTGGTGTAACTGGTCTGTAACTGGTCTTTGTCTTTAGCCAGGTTGGTGTAACTGGTCTGTAACTGGTCTCTCTCTATAGTCAGGTCAGTGTAACTGGTCTGTAACTGGTGTCTCTCTGCAGTGAACTTGAACCACAGTGCTGTGACTGTAGTCAGCAGGAGGACACACAGCAGCCCCAGACACACCACTGCCAGTCTGTAGAGTCTGATCCCTGCAGTTCTCACTGCTGGGGCTGGAAATGAATACAAACAAGATAATTATATACAATTTTGTAGTGAAATGTTCATTTAAATCCCAAAAATGCATGCATAGAAGCATTTGTGTGTGTGTGTGTGTGTGTGTGTGTGTGTATGAGGAGGGCTGTGTGTGCCTGAAGCTGCCTTATGATGCCTGGTTTCATGAGGTTCTTCATCTTCTTTTTTGCCCATATCTTCTTAGGAAGCATCACTGTCACTTGACTCTGATATCTGTTGGCTGCTGTAATCCCAGAATTTACATATATATTCTCATTCATCGTTGTATTTCTGTGAATCTACTTTATTTTGTTTGTTTTAATGACCAATGTTAAGTTTCCTCTGCAATAAGTAGCACTCTATGTGGAACTGTATGATATGTGCTGGGTAACTAATGTACATTAAGCTAAAACCACATTACAGCTGAAGCTTCCTGTTTTTATTTATTCATTTATTTATTCATTTATTTATTTATTTATTTGTGAAGCACCCTCACTACAATACACATTTGTAGTTTTAAAGCACAATATGTCTCACTGATAGGTAAATCTACTAGCATCAGTAGGTTCTGGTGAGGGTGAGTCTTAATCTGGGAACCTTATGGCTGTCTGTAATTATTGTGTAATGGCTTACATTCGCACACTCTGCCTACCTATCCACATTAATAGAGTCCAATAAAAATAATCCTAGATTTCTTTTCAACACAATATCTATACATAAGAATCATGTAGGAGTGAAAGTAAGATACCTGGAATGTACAACAGCGGTCATTTTATGGATTTCTTTAACAATAAGACTGAAATCATTCGGTAAGAAAGATAGATATAGATACAGATCAAAACCTAATACCATCAGTGAGGTTAGACTACTTTGATTCAGTTCTACAGTCTGACCTCATCTCTTAAAGAGGTCACACCAGTGATAATCAGGCCTTAATTAGAAATAGTAAACTCCTCTCTCAACCTGAGCTTTGTGCCAAAAGTATTCAAAATAGCAGTTATTAGGCCTCCACTCAATAAACCTAATCTTGATCCATTCAAGTTAACAAACTATTGATCTAGTCAGTCATTTTCTGCCGCTTGTCCCAAGCGGGGGTCGTGGAGGAGTGCCGGAGTCTGGACAGATTGCCAGCCCATCGCAGGGAGGAGCGTGACAGGGATGGTACCTTGCTCAAAGGTACCTCAGGGCAACCTATTGGGAAGGGGTTCAAACCCCCGTTCCTCCAATCATTTAGCCAATGCCCTAACCACTAGGCCACCACTGTCCCACTAATGAGTTCATTTACTTTTAATATCAAAGATTCTGGAGAAAGCTGTGGCCCAGCAGTTATGCTTATATCTACACAAAAATAGCATCTTTGAAAAATTTGAGTCTGGTTTTCGACCACACTATAGCACTGAAACAGCGCTAGTGAAAACAGTAAACGATCTGTTAATGGCATCTGATAAAGGGTTGGTATACTACTAGTCCTCCTCAACCTTAGTGCAGCATTTGACACAATAGACCACAATATCTTACTGCACAGATTAGACAACCAGGTTGGTATAACAGGAACAGCCCTTTCCTGGTTTAAATCATACTTGACCAACAACTATCAATTTGTGAACTATCATAAGTGAAAAAACATCACTTCATACAAGAGCTAGTTATGGAGTTCTGCAAGGCTCTGTCCTAGGCCCCCTACTCTTCACATTATATATGCACCCTCCGGGTTCAGTTATCCAGAGACAGAGAATAAGCTTTCACTGTTATGCTGATGACACACAATTATATATCTCAGCTAAACCTAAAGATAAACTCAAAGTAAAAAAGGATTGAGGATTGTATAGGAGAAATAAGACTGGATGTCACTCAATGTTCTTATGTTAAATTCTGAAAACACCAACAGGGGGATAAGCGTTTTCATTCAGAGCCCCCTGTCTCTGGAACATTTTTCCAGCTGCTGCCTGTGAATCAGACCCACTCTCAGTATTTAAGTCCAGACTAAAGACTTACTTGTTTTGTCAGGCTTTTAGTAATTAATTCTCCTGTTAGTTAAGAGGTGCAGACCCAGGGTTTCACGGACACAGAGAATTACTGTAAACTGGGATGTTGGTGCTGCTGGCTCACCACTCTCACGCTCAAACTCACACTCAAAAAACTAAGGGACAAACCAAGGCCAAGACAGGCCGGTGAATTTCATTATTCATTGTTTGCCTGGAGATCCAAAACAAAATCAAAATTAAACTCAGAGACAAACCTGGCCCAGATAGATCAGTAAATTCAGGTTTGTTGAGGGTGGTGTGGGGGGGTCGCCAGTGTCACAGGGTGCTCTTGTGTTTGTAAAACCTTTTAGTCAGGATCAGTCCTTTTTAGGCAAATTGTAATAGGAGTCACATTACTGCATTCTTTAAGCTTATGGTCTGTACAATGAGTTCAAAACAGATCTAATTCCTTTCTCTTTGTTTGAGATGGGCAGCTGTCCACCACCTGTGTGGTGGATGGCTTGAGCATTTCCTGAGGGCAAGTCCATCGATCTCCATGAAGGTCTCCTGAGTTCCATTCTGGCTGCTACACAGAGTTGGTGAAGCTACTATCATCTCATTTTTCTCCCGACCTGAACTTCAGATCAGCTAAATCAGACTGGCTCATCTGCAGGAGCTGCTGCCACGAATATTAAAGCTTCCCCACGCAAACAGAGCTCCCACCATTTGATCATCAACCTCCAATTACAGTCACCAATGGACTCTTTTACTTTTACTGTAACTCATGTTTACTGTAAGTCATCACTATACAGGGTTTTTCACTTTCTTTCTTTCCTTTTTATTTCCGGTGTCAAGCAAAGGAGGCTGGGTTCCCCTTTTGGATCTTGGTTTCTTCCAAGTTACTTCCTCATGTTTAGGAAGTTTTTCCTTGCCTGTGTCGCCCTCGACTTACTATAATTGTGGCTCGGACCCAGAATCTGTAAAGCTGTTTTGTGACAACAACAGTTGTAAAAAGCACTTTATAAATAAAGTTGACTTGACTTGACTTGTGGAGGAGAAGAGCATAGATAGTGTTGTTGTTATTAAATCTACCAAAAGAGGATTCTGTGCTGTAGAAATGTTACTTGAAATGTTTTAGTTCATTCTTGATAAAACACTGACCACTGTTATGATCAGGTTAAGGATTTTGCTGGAACTGAAGACTGAAACAAGTGAAGATCAATTTTACTTTTTTTTCTCAAATTTTTCAGGACATGGCTTAGACTGCAAAGAGCCAACCAAGCCAATAAACAAAATAAACTAATTTAAGTCTAAAATGACACCATATAACAACCAAAATGAGACATTAGTTTCCTCTTAACTCTGTGTCTGTCATAAACAGGATAGAAGACGTACCAGCAAAATAAGCATCAGCTTTTTACTTGCCACAGTAAAAGTAGTACTAACTTCATTAGAAAGTGCTGATCCATGTGCTAATTATAAGTATGAGCTAAGCTACATGATCACTGTCACAAACTGCTTTTATTGTACCCAGTGTTAGTTGAAAGCCTACTGATTCAGGCAACAAATGTACAAATGACTGGTGGCCAGCTGGTTGGTTCTTGCTCACTTGATCCTCTAGTCTGCAGATTACTCGAAGCTTGAAGATGGACAGAAATTTTCTCAAGTGTCCCTGTACGGAGACATAAGATGCAATAAAGTGGTTGGGTCATATCTTAATTCAGACAAGATCACTTTATACTGGATAGCTGTCACTAACTTGATGAGAGATCCAGTTTTATAACAAACTACCCATCTGGTCTATCCAGTCTTCCATTTGACTTTATGGTTAAACATACAGAAATAATAGCTTTCATTATGTTTGTCTACCAAAACAGAAACAAATAATTTGATTTTTTAATTATGTATTAATACATATTTCACAGATATTCACAAATATTTTCTTGTATAAAGATATCAGATTAATTTGTTATAATTGCATTTGGATTTTAATGTAATTAAATAAAACTGTTTTTGTGCAGCCAGGTGGAGTGAAACAGTAGAAAGAGACCTCTGTTCTAAATGAAAAACACTAAGAACATTAAAAGAACCACAAAGAGGAACCGATACTCTAAAGGAGAAACCATCGAAAAACAAGAAAAAAGCTGATTTCCCTTTTGCAGTGGTTCATTGTGTATCAGAGCCATTTGCCCAAAGCTGTGTGTGCATTTATTAAACATATGGATGATCACTTATTCCACTTCATTTACTTTAAGATATTAGAGGAGGCTTGGTTTGCATTTCACTAATTTTCTTTTTATTGTGGAGCAAACTGACTATGTTTTTTGTGTGCAGTTACTTTGATGAGAGTAACTGGACATTAAATTCTTGCACAGTGTGCATAATACAGCACACATGTACATGTACACATATCTTAAGAAGAGGGAGGGGTACAGGGTGATGTATAATAGTGAAGGAAGATGCTCACAGGTGGATTATATCCTTTGCAAGAGGGTCAGTCTGAAGGAGATTGGAGACTTCAAAGTAGCAACAGGGGAGAGTGTAGCTAAACAGCATAGGATGCTGGTCTGTAGGATGACCTTAGAGAGCGAAAGGAAAAGTCGACAGGATGGGCGTGAGATCAACAATGTAATACTGTTTGGACAGGTGTTTGGAGCTAGAGGTGTCAGAGTTGACAGTGCTCATTTGCATCACTGGGTTCTACAGGTTTCCAGAAGCTGAAAGAAAAGATCAGAGGACCCACTGTATTTTTATCAGAGCAGTGAGGAATAAAGAGACAGTAACTGCATCCAAGTTCAGTTCCGTACAATGTGGGAAAAGTGTCTGTGTACCAAGTGATAGAAAAAGCAAGCTCTTGAGTGAGGGCAGACAATACATCAAACTGTCCACAAGAGACATCAGCTCTCATGACTGTATTTCTTTACAGATGTTTAATAAATTTTACATCAGCTTTCAATCAACTGCCTTTTTCCAGTAGACAACATTGCAACACAGCTTTACATCTGGGACCAGAGATATAAACATGCTCAGGGTAGCAGTGGAAAGGACATGAGGGGAACCGAGGAAGACACATTGGAACCAGGACTCAGTACTGCTGGGCCAGAGCCAAGCACAATTTGGAGATTCTCCTTTTGGGGAGTCTCACTCTCTCCTCCTACTCATTACTGCTCACTAACCGTAAAAATAATCACAGGTGGTGATAGATCCAGTCTCAGTGCAAATAGTGTGAAAGCTGGGAAACACCCTGAACATGTCGACAGCCCGTTAAGGGTAAAAGTACATACAGAATATTCAAAAAACATCCATCCATCCATCCATTTTCTTCCGCTTATCCGAGGTCGGGTCGCGGGGGCAGCAGCTCCAGCAGGGATGCCCAGACTTCCCTCTCTCCGGCCACTTCTTCCAGCTCATCCGGGCGGATCCCAAGGCGTTCCCAGGCCAGCCGAGAGACATAGTCTCTGCAGCGTGTCCTGGGTCTTCCCCGGGGTCTCTTTCCGGTGGGACGTGCCCGGAACACCTCACCAGGGAAGCGTCCAGGGGGCATCCTAATCAGATGCCCGAGCCACCTCATCTGACTCCTCTCGATGCGGAGGAGCAGCGGCTCTACTTTGAGCCCCTCCCGGATGACTGAGCTTCTCACCCTATCTCTAAGGGAGAGTCCAGACACCCTGCGGAGGAAACTCATTTCGGCTGCTTGTATTCGCGATCTCGTTCTTTCGGTCACTACCCACAGCTCGTGACCATAGGTGAGGGTGGGAACGTAGATCGACTGGTAAATTGAGAGCTTTGCCTTCTGGCTCAGCTCCTTCTTCACCATGACGGACCGATGCAGAGCCCGCATCACTGCAGAAGCTGCCCCGATCCGCCTGTCGATCTCCCGCTCCATCTTACCCTCACTCGTGAACAAGATCCCAAGATACTTAAACTCCTCCACTTGGGGCAAGGTCTCACTCCCAATCCTGAGAGGGCATTCCACCCTTTTCCGACTGAGGACCATGGCCTCAGATTTAGAGGTGCTGATTCTCATCCCAGCCACTTCACACTCGGCTGCGAACCGATCCAGAGAGTGCTGAAGGTCACGGCATGATGAGGCCAACAGGACAACGTCATCTGCAAAAAGCAGAGACCCAATCCTGAGCCCACCAAACCGGACCCCCTCAACGCCCTGGCTGCGCCTAGACATCCTGTCCATAAAAGTTATGAACAGGATCGGTGACAAAGGGCAGCCCAGGTGGAGTCCAACCCTCACCGGGAACAGGTCCGACTTACTGCGGGCAATGTGGACCAAGCTCTGACACCGGTTGTAAAGGGACCGGACAGCCCTTAACAGGGAATCCGATACCCCATACTCCCGGAGTACCCCCCACAGGAGCCCCCGAGGGACACGGTCGAATGCCTTCTCCAAGTCCACAAAGCACATGTAAACTGGTTGGGCAAACTCCCATGCACCCTCCAGGACCCTGCTAAGGGTGTAGAGCTGGTCCACTGTTCCGCGACCTGGACGAAAACCACATTGCTCCTCCTGGATCTGAGGTTCGACTATCCGACGGACCCTCCTTTCCAGGACCCATGAATAGACTTTCCCCGGGAGGCTGAGAAGTGTGATCCCTCGATAGTTGGAACACACCCTCCGGTCCCCTTTCTTAAAGAGGGGGACCACCACCCCGGTTTGCCAATCCAGAGGCACCGTCCCCGATGTCCATGCAATGTTGCAGAGGCGTGTCAGCCATGACAGTCCTACAACATCCAGAGCCTTGAGGAACTCTGGGCGGATCTCATCCACTCCCGGAGCCCTGCCACCAAGGAGCTTTTTGACCACCTTGGCAACCTGCGACCCCAGAGATGGAAGAGTCCACCTCGATGTCCCTAGGCTCTGCTTCCTCCTTGGAAGGCATGTTGGTGGAATTAAGGAGGTCTTCGAAGAACTCCCCCCACCGACCCACAACGTCCCGAGTCGAGGTCAGCAGCATACCATCCCCACTATACACTGTGTTGACCGTGCACTGCTTTCCCCTCCTGAGACGCCGGATGGTGGACCAGAATTTCCTCGAAGCCGTCTGGAAGTCCTTCTCCATGGCCTCTCCAAACTCTAGGGTTCTAGGGTTGCCACCGCGACAGGCACCGACCACCTCCCGGCCACAGCTCCGGTCAGCCGCCTTGACAATGGAGGCGCGGAACATAGTCCATTCAGACTCAATGTCCCCCACCTCCCCCGGGATGTGGTTAAAGCTTTGACGGAGGTTGGAGTTGAAGCTTGTCCTGACAGGGGACTCTGCCAGATGTTCCCAGCAGACCCTCACGATGCGTTTGTGGGCCTACCAGGTCTGACCGGCATCCTCCCCCACCAACGAAGCCAACTCACCACCAGGTGATGGTCGGTTGACAGCTCCGCCCCTCTCTTTACCCGAGTGTCCAAGACATGGGGCCGCAAGTCTGATGACATGACCACAAAGTCGATCATTGAACTGCGGCCTAGGGTGTCCTGGTGCCAGGTGCACATGTGGACATCCTTATGCCTGAACATGGTGTTTGTTATGCACAATCCGTGACGAGCACAAAAGTCCAATAATAAAACACCGCTCTGGTTCAGATCGGGGGGGCCATTCCTCCCAATTACGCCCTTCCAGGTGTCACTGTCATTACCCACGTGAGCATTGAAGTCCCCCAGCAGAACGATGGAGTCACAAGGAGGGACGCTCTCTAGCGCCCCCTCCAGAGACCCCAGAAAGGATGGGTAGTCCAGAATGCTGTTTGGCGCATAAGCGCAAACAACACTAAGGACCCGTCCCCCGACCCGAAGGCGGAGGGCCGCCACCCTCTCATCTACCGGGGTAAACCCCAATGTACTGGCCCCAAGCCGTGGGGCAATAAGTATGCCCACACCTGCTCGGCGCCTCTCACCGGTGGCAACTCCAGAGTGGAAAAGAGGCCAGCCCCTCTCAGGGAGACTGGTTCCAGAGTCCAAGCTGTGCGTCGAGGTGAGTCCAACTATATCTAGCTGGAACTGCTCAACCTCGCGCACTAGCTCAGGCTCCTTCCCCACCAGAGAGGTGACGTTCCACGTCCCTCGAGCCAGCTTCTGCAGCCGAGGATCGGACCGCCAAGGCCCCCGTTTACGGCCACCGCCCAGCTCACAATGCACCCGACCTCTTTGGCCCCTGCCACAGGTGGTGAGCCCATGGGAAGGGGGACCCACGTTCCTCTTCGGGCTAAGCCCGGCCGGGCCCCATTGGTGAAGGCCCGACCACCAGGTGCTCGCCAGCGGGCCCCACCTCCAGGCCTGGCTCCAGAGGGAGGCCCCGGTGACCCACGTCTGGGCGAGGGAGAACGTCTTCCAAAGTTTTTATACATCATAAGAGGTCCTCTGAACCGCTCTTTGTCTCTTCCCTCACCTAGGACCTGTTTGCCTTGGGTGCCCCTACCAGGGGCATGAAGCCCCGGACAACATAGCTCCCAGGATCATTGGGACACGCAAACCCCTCCACCATGATAAGGTGGCGGTTCAAGGAGGTATTCAAAAAACAGGATATTTTATTTGAAACAAGACAGTGAAGTCAATATTACAAAACAAAATTGACCACTTTAATTTAGAATATGCTTGTTTAGGAACTGAATTATGACATTTCCACCAGCAGGGAACTTCATTTCAAACACGTTTAAAATCATGAGCATCGTTTCAGTAGGAAAATTCTCAGTCTCTGAACATGCTGTTTGGACTGCAACACTTCTAAGGATTGTTTGAAACACTGACAGTGTATACGACACCATCCGGGGCTCCTAAAGCACTTACAGAAAATATGAATTTACATTTGTGGCATTTAGCAGACGCTCTTATCCAGAGCAACTTCCATGTCCTGATTACAGGGACAGTCCCCCTGGAGACACTCAGGGTTAAGGGTCTTGCTCAGGGACACAGTGATGGTAGTGCCAGAAGTGGGATTCAAACCTGCGACCTCTTGAGCCATAGGTCTATAGACAAGTATCCTACTACTAGACGACCACCACCCTGCAATGAATTAATGTCAATACACCTTCTTAAACAGGCTTTACGATTTGACAACATTAATGACTGCAGAGTATTTTTATACACACAGGTGTTCAACTCTAAACCCACACTACTAGCACCACAATGGGATCCTGTGATGCTACAAAGTGAAGGTAAAAACAAAGTTGACACTGAAAGCCCACTGTCTACCAGAGCAGGAGCAGAAAAAACCTATAGTAAAATAGTGGAAGCAAACTGAAAACGGCTAAGTCTACGCCAGCCACGCCAAACAGATCCCCTCCAACCAGAAGTCATGTGACCAAATTAATTTGTTACCTGATGCCATTCACCTGTATAGTGCAATTCCTGACCCACCCAGTTCGGAGCCAACCAATCGCAACAGGTGATTCATTTAATTAAAAGGAAAGTTTTAAGTGAAAAAGCAAACAAACCATCCTGCTACACAGGGTTTGTGGTTTGCATTGGTTTAATCATTGCCTCAGGTTAGAAAATGTAGAGAGGATAATCTTGTTTTCGATTTGTAGTTTAAATCTGATGTGAATGACAACAGGAAACTAATGAAGAGTTCACAGCAACAGACTAATATAAATAAATGTCATTGTACTTCCTTTTTTTAGTTGACAGGAGACTTAACAAGTATCTTATTAGCTTGCTCAGTGAAAGAGTCCTACTTTCTGAATGGAAAAAGAGCCGAGAACAATAACTGGTCATCCAAAACTACACAAAGCCTTTTTGCATTAATTAGATGACCAAGGTGATATGACCAAAGAGTCATTAAATCCATGATTCAATGTCAATAGATGCACAAACTCAGTCAGTCATTTTCACAGGGGGTCACAGGGGAATGCTGGAGTCCATCCCAGCTCACACAGGGCGAAGGACGGGGACAGCACCTTGCTCAAGGGTATCTCAAGGCAACCAGTTGGGAAGGGGTTCGAACCCCGATCCTCCGATCATTCAGCCAACGCCCTAACCACTAGGCCACCACTGCCCCAATGCACGCGCACCACAACGAAATTGGACCTCTGCATTTAATCCATGCAAACACCGTGCAGCAGTGGGCAGCTATTGAAAGCACCCAGGGAGCAGTTACAGGGACGGAACCTTGCTCAAGGGTACCTCAGGGCAACCTACTACTGAGGGAATTGAACCCACAATCTTCCGATGCAGGGCCATTCAGTTTGAACAAAATAAATGCTTTCAATTACACCTTGAAAATAAAGAGTGCTACTAATGTTGCACTAGTAGCATACTCAAGAATGCCAAGACCCAAGGTTTCCCAGCAGATCATCCATCCAGACCATCACACCTCCTCTGTTGGCTTCCCTAGGTAAGCAAACATTCACCTGGCCATCCATATATTGTAAAAGGCAATGTAGTTCATAAAGTCAAGTGGTCTTCTTCTGTTGCTACATGGACCAATGCTGATGCTCATCTGTCCTTTTAAGTACTTTTAATAGTGCACAGAAGACAGAATGGACAATTTGATTGAGCAAGTTGTGATGCAATGTTTTCCAACATCTTTCTATCATAACCTTTTCAGCAGTTTGCGCCAGAGTAGCTCTTCAGTAGGACTGGAAAAGATGGACTAACCTTCCAAAAATGCTGTTAACAAAGTTAAATAATGATTGTTTATCATTATCAATTTACAAAATGCAAAGTGAGCGAACAAAAGAAAAATCTAAATCAAATCAATATTTGGTGTTACTACCTTTTGCCTTCAAAGCAGCATCAGTTCTTCTAGTTGCTTCTGTGCTGGGTTTGGGCTTCATTACGGCTCAGTGAATCTTTGTAAGGTAGAATAACCTCCTGTGTGTGTGTGTGTGTGTGTGTGTGTGTGTGTGTGTGTGTGTTGTTGGTGAAAAATGACCAGAGACCTGATTGAAGCAGAAAAAAGGATTATTCTTTAAAGCATAGCCTCCTGTCGCTAAAGTGCTAAGAGAGCAAAGAGCATGTGTCCGTACTGCTTCTTATAAATGACCCTCACGACTCCCCTTTTATCCCCTTTGATACATCAAAGAAACACAACCCTCCCATCACATCAACTCTCTTTCTTTCCCATTAGATCTTCCAGTTACAGCCTCATAAACTGGGAATAAACTGTAATGATATCACTGTGGAACACAGACACCCTGTAAACACAGCTTTTACAAATATGGAATTATATGACGATTAACCAATAAAAAACACTCTTTGTTAAATATCCTCCAAGTCTTCTTCCTCATTAGATGGTGGGATGTACTTTCCAAGTAAGCCTAGAGGAAAACCAGGCAATTTGTTGGGGTCAGTCTTCATCAGTTTGTATATACCAAACTTTACAATCTGCATGTGTGTCAGGACTTTCGGTGTTATGCTTTTGTTTTGTTCACAGTAGAGGCTGCCCTGTTCTGACGGAGCACACCTGAGCTCATATGGCACAGGTGTGCTACATTGAGGCTGACTACTTAAGCCTCAATGAGTCAGAACAGAGCGCGGCTCATTCGCTCAGCTTAGGTTACGAGTGGTTTTGTCAAGTTCTGTTACAGTTTCGTGGTCTGGATTCAGTTTATGTTTAATAAAAGTATATCTGGGAGATCTGGCTCTGCATTGACATCCTTCCCACACCCCGCCACTGTGACAATGTGGGACATGGTCTGACCCAACTCCAGTGTTGAAAAAAGAACTTCAAATGGACTTCTAATATTCAAATAGCTATACAGTCATATGAAAAACCCTCTCAGGCCTAAGCATAATAAGCATAATAACTTACTTTCAGCAAAAAAGATAACAGTGGTATGTTTTACTGGGTACTGGGGTGTTTTCCGAACAAAGATTTTCATGAAGTGAAATTTTTCAATTTTTATGAAATTAAATCAAATGTGAAAAACTGTGTGCAAAAATTTGGTTACCCTTGTAATTTTGCTGATTTGATTGCATGGAACTGCTCAGTACTGATTACTTGCAACACCAAAATGGTTGGATTATCTTGTTAAGCCTTGAACTTCATAGACAGGTGTGTCCAATCATGAGAAAAGGTATTTAAGGTGGTCAGTTGCGAATTGTGCTTCCCTTTGACTCTCCTCTGAAGAGTGACAGCATGGGATCCTCAAAGCAACTCTCAAAAGATCTGAAAACAAAGATTGTTTTGTATCATGGTTTAGGGGAAGGCTACAACAAGCTCTCAGAGGTTTAAACTGTCATTTTCAACTGTAAGGAATCAGGAAATGGAAGACCAAGGGCACAGTTGCTGTTAAACCAGGTCTGACAGGCCAAGAAAAATACAGGAGTGGCATATGCGAAGAATTGTGAGAATGGTTACAGACAACTCACATGTCACCTCCAAAGACCTGCAAGAACATCTCGCTGCAGATGGTGTAGCTGTACGTCATACAATTCAGTGCAATTTGCACAAATAACATCTGTATGGCGGGGTGAAGAGAAAGAAGCCCTTTCTGCACTCATGCCATAAACAGAGTCACTTGTTGTTTGCAAATGCTCATTTAGACAAACCAGATTAATTTTAGAACAAAGTGCTTTGGACTGATGAGACAAAAATGTAGTTATTTGCTCATAACAAAAAGCACTTTGCATGGTAGAAGAAGAACACCACATTCCAAGAAGAACACCTGCTACCAACTGTCAAATTTGGTGGAGGTTCCATCATGCTGTGGAGCTGTGTGGCTAGTTCAGGGACTGGAGCCCTTGTTAAAGTCGAGGGTCGGATGAATTCAACCCAATATCAACAAATTCTTCAGGATAATGTTCAAGCATCAGTCACAAAGTTTAAGTTACGCACTTGTTGGATATTCCAACCAGACAGTGACCCAAAACAGTTCAATATCTACAAAGGCATTCATGCAGAGAGAGAAGTACAATGTTCTGGAATGGCCATCACAGTCCCCTGATCTGAATATCATCGAAAATCTATGGGATGATTTGAAGCAAGCTGTCCATGCTCAACTCAGCAGCCTTCAAATTTAACAGAACTGGAGAGATTTTGTATGGAAGAATGGTCAAAAATACTAAAAATACTAAAAATACCATCACACCACATGATCCGAATTAGTATTACACCACATACTCCAGTTAATACTGATATTAGAAACAGGAGATCAGTTGCAAAAGGTGCAGAAGATGATTACTGATGATTTTCAGAAAGCTCATGATCAGAAAGCTCATGATTTTCAGAAAGCTCATTTACTCTGGGTGAGTAAATAACATGAACATCAAAACATGAATTAAAATCTAATGCAAGTTTTAATGTAAAATATCACTTGTTTTGTAGAGAGCCTGAGTCCAAAACCTTTTCTAAGTAAGAAACCAAATGAAGTCAAAGAAATGCAGCAAAACCACTTTAATTACCAGTTCCAGCAGTTGTGGTCCAGTGGGAGCAGCTCCAATTTGCTGATCCCTACTTTACATACAATTCAAACATCTTTCTCCTCCTTTGAAATGTACATTAATCTAACCCATTAATGGTTTTCCACCAATATTTCCTAATGCCATCATGATTGACACCTTTGTTTCCACACCTTCAACATCTCTCTACCAATAAACAAAATTCATAAAGCTGTCACCCTAATCCTGATGACATTCTGCCTTATCTGCTACCAGTATTTCAAGGCTGTCTTCCTTTGAGTTTTCATTTAGGAATGTAACTGTTCACAGATGTGGCTGTTTGCCATCTTCTGGGGCTCAGATTTAGGTCAACAAACTCAGTAGTGAAATCAGTAGCGTGAGACACTGTAAGACATGGACAAAAATAAAGGGATTTATATATAAGTCTTGTCATACTTTGCAGGCATTGCACTGATTATCCGTAGACAATATTTATAAACCCAAAAGCACAATATATTCCTTACTGTAGTGATTCATTTACAAAATGGAAACAATGTAAAATATGTTGAATATTTTGTGACATTCTTACTTTGCTTCTCCAGGGAAAATCAACATCTAGATAATTATATGTGATCTCCTCCCCAGATTTTGTGTCTCTTAAAGCAAAAAAGGCACAAGTGTGGCCTACATTCCACAAACATTTTCTTCATTTTGCAGTCAGGGTTAATGTGATTATCATCATGGTCAACTAGTCTACCAAGAGACCCATCGTCTCTTCCAGAATCAATACTGAATTTGAACAAACAGAAGATAGTTACTGAAAAAAATATATTTTAGTCATAGTAGAGTTATAAAATTATTATGAAAATATTATGAAAATTATTATGAAAGCTTATTATTACTAAGGTTGCTTCTTTCTCTTTTAGCCAAGACTACTCATACAAACTGTGCAGAATGCGTACAGACAGCCATGATCATACATTGAGATACGGAACCTGACAGTTTGTTAAATAGATAGTAAATTAAAAAAAGAAAGGAAGAAATGTGCTACAGGCCAATGTATGTATAGAAGTCAAGGTGAAAACAGATTAGGACAAATCTACCGAAATTATACTGAATTTTAAGATGTCTGGACTTTATCCATCCACTCTTCTTCACAGTGAACCCAAACTGCAGAATGATTTTGATTCTAAATAGACTGTCATTGTGCTTTTCTGATTTTCTGCATTAGCTCTTTAAAAAAATGACACAGCAGATGACAGCTGTTACACATTTAACTAAAAATACTAAAATCTTAGGTGATGGGTGGGGACTACTGATACTGAGATTTTTTGTGGGGAGGGTCAGTATGAAGAAATAAACATGATACAATGGTTAACTTTGTGGAGACTCAATTTTAGGTCCCCACATTGACACACAGGTTTGTGAGCACACACACACACACACACACACACATGCACACACACACACACACACACACACACACACACACACACACACGCACACACACACACACACACACACACACACACACACACACACACACAC
>CM029386.1:378211-394092 GCA_017165825.1 Hepsetus odoe | reverse complement strand
GACGCTGACTGTGATGGACACTGACTGTGATGGACGCTGACTGTGATTGACACTGACTGTGATGGACGCTGACTGTGATGGACAATGACTGTGAAGGACGCTGACTGTGATGGACACTGACTGATGGACAATGACTGTTCTCACTGTGAGGTTTTAGAACAAGATTACATTTCCAAAATAGCGCTTATCAATTCAATTACATCAAATAAACTCACATATTGTCTGCTCTTTACATACAAATGAAAGTAAAACATTAAGCAGATATTTAAGCTCCAGTTTGATCTTCATGTTAAAGAGATCAGCTGTGGTTTATGTGACTGGTTTTTATTCTGTATGTGGTTGAGATTGTTGGACTTTAAACATTCCTGGCGTTTCTGAAATGGTGTCTCAACCTGTTTTCTCGTTTTAAAGAAAAGACAGATTACATGTTCCATAAATAACTTCCCTGTGTGAAGTCTTAGTTGTGATTCTTGTCACAGTTTTTAGAGCTGATCATGATGGATGCTCACAGTTCAATTAGTGTTAGAACATGTAAAAATTAACAATAAAATAAATGACACACATGGTCAGATGGGTTTTAGTCCACTGCCACAACCTACTAAGAAATATGGCATTCAATATTTTAATAGATTACATTCAGCACATTTCGTCAATAACTGTAATGTTCAGAAGTAACAGAAAATAAATTATCAACTAATGATAATTTATGATAATTAACAACTAATGACGGAATGAATGAGGTTTTTTGCAGTTGAACAGAAAACCTTTCCATCACACAGTGAACACAGGACTTCACATTCGTTCACCACTAGAGGGGGTGTGTATAAGGCAGTAAAAGTGAAAGTGAAAGTAGAATCTGCTGAGAAAGAGAGAAGATCACACATCTCAGCGCTCTGGATCCACACAGTAAGTTCATTAAAGTGATAAAGGACAAGATGACATCATTACTGTGGACTTTAACAGCAGCTGCTCTGTGTGTTTGTATCAACTAGATTTTATTTCTGTGCTGAAGAAACAGGGATGTTTATTCATTAATCAGCTGAAAAACTCTGAGGAGGAAGTGAACAAACTCCACCAGCCATTTTCTGCTGCTTTCAGAACAGAACTAGTGTGTCTTTAGTGTTGAACATGTTTCTCTTTATACTGAGATATTAATGATTATTATGGGAAAATTGATGATTTTCTGAGTGATTTATTGTGATGTGAAAGAAAAGTGAGAGTAAGTCTGTGCTCCAGCCTCCATTAGAGAAGGAGAGAAGATCAGTAAGATCACACAGATGTGCTGATGAAGTACAAGATTACTAAAATAATTCCATTTCAATCTGTCTTCTGCATCTTCTTCCTTCAAACAGACGACCTGCATGTCCTCTCTCACCACATCCATCAACCTCTAACTCTCTAACTTTGTCTCCAAAACATCTAACCTTAGCTGTCCCTCTAATATTTTAAAATATTTTATAGATATATATATATCTATAAAATCTCAGCATCTTTAACTCTGACACATCCAGCTCCACAGCCTGTCTTTTCATCAGTTCCCCCAGTACCCTGTAGACTAACAGCACTGCTGGTGGTCGTTGTTAACCTCAACCAATCTGGTATGAAAATCTGTTTTGTTGTCCACATATTGCTTTGGCAAATGTTTTACACCATAAGCCGTGTTTTACACCATAAGCCATTTTTTACACCGGGTTATTCATAAATGTATTAATTTGTTTATCCATCCATCCATTTTCTGCCGCTTGTCCCAAACGGGGTCATGGGGGAGTGCTGGTGTCCAACCCAGCGCACACAGGGCGAGGACGGGGGACGCACCCTGGACAGGTCGCCAGCATTTATTTGTTTATTTATTGTTTAATTTTTTAATCATAAAACACTGACATGAACCTCAGTCTGAAGAGCCCAATTTCTGCAGACATTGTCCACATGAATCTGCTGTGAAGTTTGTCTTGAAGTGTCTCAGTCGTGCTGTAATTTACACTAAACGTTTAATCCGTTTTTAATGTGTTTAGGATAAGAGCGGCTGTGTTGAACACAAAATCAAGCTCCACACCAGAGTTTCACAAAGTGTTGTTCTGAAATTACAGAGTAAAAACCATCAACACTAATCTCTGATCTCTTTCATCTTCTCTTCTAGCTCCTTTCTTTTCTGTCCCTCCCTGCAGAACCCAACTGTGTCCACACTTTAGCTGCGTGTTTATTCCTGTCTTTATGGTATCTCACTCACTCAGGACAGTCGTTCTTCTTTCTCCGAAGAAACTGAGATATTCAGATCATTATTATGAGAATGTTTAATTATTTTGATGGTGAAAGAAAAGTGAGTAATCAGCAGAGAGTAATAATCCTCCACCCGGTGTTGTGTACATTTGTCGAAGTCTGAAGAAGGAAGTGAAAGTAAATCTGCTCCATACCATTATTCACTTCCTCAACTGACCAGTAACACCATTTACAGCAGCTCCAGCTCAGCTCTCATCTCCTTTAGAAAGATCTCAGTGATGATCATAAACCTGCTGCACATCTCACTTTTCTACAGCATCCCTGTTCAACGCTGTTCAAGAGCAAAGATCATTTACTTCATGAGGAGCTTTACAGAGCAGTCCTGCAGCTTCACACTGAACTGACCTGCTTTAGTGTTTGATTAAATATTCAACAGAAGAGCAGCAGGTGCTCGGGTGACAGTCCTGTCACTAGAACCTTCATTAAAATACATTTTTTAATATTGTAATTGTTTATTAAGCTTAAACAAACACACAGAAGTTGTTGAAGTTGTTTAGTCTTTTGAATATTTTTTCAATATTAATGTGACTTTTTTACATCCATGAAAAATTATTGAAAAATACAATAAAATATTTTACCAGGGTTGTGCACAACCAATAAAATAATTCTGTGAAATGTATTTTTGATGCCTGAGCTGCACAAAAGCATGTGATGTGCAGTGTTGACAGAGAGCAGCGTCTCCAGTGTGTAGCTGTATGTGAAGAGAAACTGCTCCATGATGGGGGCTCATAATTCCAGCACTGCAGGAGGAGCCTCTGATCCACAGTGAGTCATTTTACATGATTCTACAGGAAAACAGAAAGAACAGAATATCTGTCCCTACTGTTCAGACTAGTTTTCGAAAAGTCAGTGACTCAACAACAACAACAGCCTCAACAACAGCCTCTCTCATCCTGGATCATCATGGATGAACTGTTTTCAGGATGAAGAGAGCAGAACCTCCAGAACCCAGCTGTGTGTCTATGAAGAGTGACGCGTCCATGGGGCTTCCTTTTAATTTCAGCAGAGAACCTGTTCCCTCTGATCCAGAGTCAGTAAAACACTCAACACTCAGAGAGTCTTTTACCATCATTTACCTGATTTATACACACACACACACACACACAAACACACACACACACACGCACACACACGCACACACACACACACACGCACACACACACACACACACACGCACACACACGCACACACACACACACACGCACACACACACACACACACACACACACACCTACACACACACACATATACACACACACACACAACTACACATGCACACACGCACTGAGTGTTTACCAGTTTTATTTATTAATGTGTTCATTATTTATTTTTTTCTATTAAAGTCTGAGTTGTTTGTTTACAGATTCCAGCAAAAAACAGACTCTCACAAAAGAAAACTGGATTTTATATTTAAGGTTTGTTCAAATGTGAACGTCTTCACTGCCTTTACTTTACTTTCTTTCCTCTTCCATGATTCAGTTTCAGGGTCTTTGTACTGTTGATATTCTGCTGATAATTAGCTAATTAGCTCTAATTTCTGCTCTATTATAGTTTAATATGGTTGATGGTGAGGGTCTCGAACTAACAGTTAAGATTAAAAGATCTTCACAGTTCAGTGGTTGAGATGTTCATTGTAGAGAAACTCACGTGTCACGTGAGTTAACAGTGGTGTTTAATGGAACCTGCACACATATAGACATTTTATTTCAGAGCCAAATCCAGCTGTGAACCTACATGTCCTGAGTGTTTATGTAGTTTTAATAAGTTTTTTATTCATTTATTCATTTTAGGAAACACTGTAGGAAAGTCCTGTGATGGACTATTGACCTGTCCAGCCTATTGACCGTGACCCTAATCAGGACAAGGGGCTCAGGAAATAAATGAATGAATGAATTCTGATTTAATGTGTGAAAAAATACACGTCATGCTGCAGACAGTTTCCATCTAGTTGATCTAAAAACTAGTTTATTGAAACACTCTTTCATGAAGTGAAATCAAGAGCTGCTGCTGAAGCTCAACAATGTGATGACCAGAGAACCAAGAAGTTCAGGACCTACACCTGTAATCTTCTGTGTCCTATAAACTAGTGAACTGATGGAAAACAGCACATTCCTCTTACCTTTTACTGTATTCATCCTCCTCATTCATCCTTATTCTTATTCCATAAAATGGAATAAAATATTAATGTTAATAAAATGTTTTTACTGGGAAACAACAGCTAAGATTAAAGCCTAAACCTACCTAAGACTCGTCCACAGTTCTGTTGAGCTCTATTTCCTGTATTCATATAATCCCTCACTGTAATGTTACAGCTTCTGTATGTTTCTCATTTCATTTTTATCCAGGAACTGGAGCAGAAGATCATCTCTGTAGTGAAGAACGAGCTGGACACATTCAAAAAACACCTTAGTTCAGATTACCCCGCATGTTCTGAGAGAGAGCTGGAGGATGAGGATGATCAGTGGAGTGTGAGAGAGGGAGTGTTGAAGATCACACTGAACATCCTGAAGAAGATGAACCACACAGACCTGGCAAACACACTAGAGATCAGTAAGAGTTCTGGGTCATGTGATCATTACAACACTTCAGTTGTAAACAGTTCTGTATCAGCATGAACCCAGCCTCACTTTTTACCTTCATCAGTCTGAACAGAGTCTCTTACTCAGCTTTACAATTCTTTACATCATGTTAAACATTTGAGAAGATTTTGTCATTTCTTTCCTTGAGAACTGAAATTTCATTTTATTTTACCAGTTACTGGAACTGTATGTATGGATTTGGACAAAAAAAAAATTTAAGAATTTAATTAAATTACAACTACTAACATTAGCTTTGTGCTGTATGGGTACCATGATTTTGCTCTAGTACCAGGGTTAGAACAGTTCTAGTCTATGTAAAAATGCACAACCCACGTTTGCTCAAAACAAAAGCGTCAGGATTTTAAAAATGTATAGAGCTATAAGTTCAAATAGCAACACTAGTTAGATCACAGATCTAAGCACTGCTTTAAAAGATTTATATTCTTTGCATTCAGATGTTATTTATGCATCATTGCAGGTGAAAGTAGTTCACATGGTCCCTTCCTCTTTTATCAGGTTTTGCCCCTGCTTGCCATCGAAAACTCAAATCCAAACTGAAGGAAAAGTGTGAGAGAATAAATGAAGGAATCTCTGTTCATGGATCCTTAGCACTTCTGAATGAAATCTACACAGAGCTCTACATCACTGAGGGAGGGAGTGGAGAGATCAATGAGGAACATGAAGTGAAACAGATTGAAACTGCATTCAGGAAGAGAAAAACACAGGAGACCCCAATTAAATGTAACGAGATCTTTAAACCTTTACCAGGAGAAAAGAAGTCCATCAGAACTGTACTCACTAAAGGAGTTGCTGGAATTGGAAAAACAGTCTCTGTGCAGAAGTTCATTCTCGACTGGGCTGAAGGAAAAGTAAATCAGGATGTTCTCTTCATATTTCCACTTCCTTTTAGAGAACTAAATTTGATGAAGAAGAAGAGGCTCAGTCTGATCAATCTTCTTCATCACTTCTTCCCACAAGCACAAGAATTAAAACCAAGATATTATCGTCATTACAAAGTCTTGTTCATCTTTGATGGTTTGGATGAGTGTCGACTTCCCCTAGATTTCCACAACAATGAGAACCTGGTGGATATAGAGGAGCAAACCTCAGTGGATGTTCTGCTGACGAACCTCATCAAGGGGAATCTGCTTCCCTCTGCTCTCCTCTGGATCACTTCTCGACCAGCAGCAGTCAGTCAGATCCCTCCTGAATGTGTTGACCAATTTACAGAAGTGCGAGGTTTCAGTGATGCTCAGAAAGAAGATTACTTCAGGAAGAGGATCAGAGATCAGGATCTGGCTGAGAAAGTCATCAAACATATCACGTCTTCAAGAAGCCTCTTCATCATGTGCCACATCCCAGTCTTCTGCTGGATTGCAGCCACTGTTCTAGAGAGAATGTTGGGTGAAGCTGAGAGTGGAGAAATCCCCAAAACCCTGACGCAGATGTTCACACACTTCCTAATTCTTCATATCAAACACAAGAACCAGAAGTACAGTGGAAAAAGTGACCCAGATCCTGATCAGACTAGAGAGAGTATTCTGGCTCTGGGAAAACTGGCTTTCCAGCAGCTTGAAAAAGGAAACCTGATCTTCTATGAGGAAGACCTAAGAGAGAGCGGTATTGACATTAGAGAAGTGTCAGTGTACTCAGGAGTGTGCACCCAGATCTTCAGGGAGGAACCTGGGCTGCACCTGGGGAAGGTCTTCAGCTTTGTACATTTGAGCATTCAGGAATTCCTTGCTGCTTTATATGCTTTTCTCTGTTTCATCAATAAAAATATTCAGATTAAAAAAATCAAAAAACTCTCTGAACTTTTCATCAAACCATCAATGACAGACTTCCTCAACAGTGCAGTGGACAAGGCCTTACAGAGTGAGAATGGACACCTGGATCTTTTCCTCCGTTTTCTTCTGGGTCTCTCACTGGAGTCCAATCAGACTCTTTTACGAAGCATCCTGACACAGACAGGAAGCAAATCTCACAGTAGTGAGGAAACAGTCAAATACATCAAGAAGATGATTCAGGAGAACAACTTTCCAGAGAAATCCATCAACCTGTTCCACTGTTTGAATGAACTGAACGATCATTCTCTTGTGCAGGAAGTGCAAAAATACCTGAAGAGAGATGGTCACCATCGTCTCCATCAGACCAGACTCTCTCCTGCTCAGTGGTCTGCTGTGGCATTCATGTTGCTAAACTCAGAAAAAGAGCTGGATGTGTTTGATCTCAGTAAATATGACCCATCAGAGGAATGTCTTCTAAGGCTGCTGCCTGTAGTCAAAGCTTCCAGAAAGGCTGTGTGAGTATTTTCATTCACTTGTACAGTTTTAATTAAATACTGGTTGATCCAGAACATGTTTAGAACACAACTGGAGCATTTCAGTAAAGAATTCACATGATTATTCAATAAATCACTTTTAGTTTCATATTCAAACGGTTTACACTAAAGTTCATCATTTGTGTGTTTAATACAACTCTGATGTTTTAACATTGAATTAATCTAAGTGTCACGGGTGAGGTTTGTTTTGGACACAGTACAGGGCGCTCTGTTCTGACTGAGCACACCTGAGCTCATGAAGGCACAGGTGTGCTTCATTGGGGCTGCTACTTAAGCCCCGATGAGTCAGAACAGAGCACGGTTCATTCGCTAGGCAAAGCCTACACTCAATGGTGGTTTTGATACTTTTGGTAATTTGGTTTAGACTGCAGATTCTTGGATCTTAGTTTTAGTTAGAACTGCAGTCCTTGGATCTTGTTTTGGTGAATATGAATAATAAAGTTATGTTCCTAACTCCTGGCTCTGCACTGACGTCCTTCCCGCACCCCGCCACCGTTACGGAAAAGAACCGCCAACAAGTGGACGTCGCGAGTCAGCAGAGTGAACAAGAGCAGGTGTGGCGGACAAGTGCAGCCACGGTCAAGAAGACATTGCAGCTTATAGAAACCTGGGAGACGAGGGTGTCAGCGTGCGTTGCTTCTACGTACAGACAGGCCAAAATTGTTTTTGTTGAGCAGCTCCAGAAAATGGAGGCTGAGCTCATCGCCAAGGATCAGGAACTCTGTGCACGGAACCAGGATCTTGATGTCTTGAATGCAAAGTGTAAGAGATTGGAAGATGACAATGTCCCTCCAGGCCATGAATCACCAGTTGCAAAAGAGCAACCAGTCTGAGGTGCGTTCCCTTCACGAAGAACTGGCTAAAGTAAATAGGGAACTTGAGGAAAAGCAGGCTGGGTACCTAGAATATGAGGAGGTCTGTAAGGATCTAGGTGAACAGGTAGCTTGGTTAACTGACAGCTTGGGCAGTACCCAGGAGAACCTAATGGCTGAATCAGAAAAACTCAGACAGGCCAATATGTGCACTTCTCACGGACATTAGCCAAAGAGATCAGCAGCATGTCAGCACAAAATCAGCAAATCAGCAGCATGTACAGTCAGATCACTCAGCAGAAGGAGTTGCTGACAAGGCTCAACCAACAGCTGACAGAGAGCAAGACTTCTGCTTTGCAGGCAACCACCTTAGCCACAAACGAAGACTGAAACACAAGGAAAAGATCACCCATCTGCTTTCTCAACTTGAGGAGACCAAAGGACTCTTGTCTCTTTGCCAGAGTAACATTGAAACCATGGAAATGGAAAGAAAGGCTCTGGCTCAAGACAATGGTGAGCTTCAAGTAGAAGTCAGTAAACTCATGCAAGAGAGAGAGGTCCTGAGGAAGGAACTGCAAGCTGCAAATGTTGTCTGGAGGGAATGGCAGAAGTGAACAGAGGAACAGGAGATGCTGGAAACTAAAGTGGCCACTATGGAAGAACAGCTGAATAGGACCAGAACAGAGCTGATGCAGGTGCAAGACAACAGCGCCGCTCTGCAGGCTGACCTGGAAAAAGCCCGGAGAGAGCCCAGTAAGCACACAGAGCTGCAAGAGCTTGTCAGAGGTATTGAAGCTGAATGGAAGATCTTCAAGTACCAACTCACTCAGCAGACCCCAGTGCATGCTGGGACCCTGGTGGAGAGCTTCAAAGAGGAGCAGTTGAGGAACAGTCCGATGGAGAATGAGAGGCAGGTAAGGATTCCAGTGACTGAGCAGCCATGTGAGAGCTCTGAGAAGGGTGCTCAGGGCACAATCAGAGATGCCCTGCCTTTTGTTTTCCCTTGCAGTTCAGCGGACTCAGAGCAGGGTAACCAGTTGAGGAGGCAATGTAAAAGTTCTGTAAAGTTCTCGCGGTGGAGCCAGGAGCAGGGACTTTGCCACACTGAGCTCCAAGCAGCAGAGGGACAAGAACAAGGTCAAGAAAAGGAGGAAGAAGGAGCCAAGAAACATCAGCCAGGAAGTGTGCTTTGAGAAAGTGAACAACAAATTCTGCACCTCAGATTCTGAGACAGGAGACATGTAGAGCGAGGATGACAGGGGTTTGATGGCGAGCTTTAACTGTGTGAAAGGCTCTTCCTCTTTGATCCTGAAGGAATCCTCTGTGTTTAGCTCTCTGTCTGCGTCCTCTTCATATGGGAGCTTGGGCTCACAAAAGCTCATGCACTCTTTGGCAGAGCAGCACCCAAAGCAGTGGAGGAACAGTCTGAAGGACGAGGAGAGCAAAGAGAAGATCAACATTGAACTTGAGCCTTTCCAACCCATCGGTATCTCACACTATCTCTGCAATAACTTTCACACCAAGGCTCCCACAGCAGTGTTGTCTAACAACAAGTTTGTCTTCATTGTGGTCAATGGTAGCGGTGTGCGATATGGGGTAGAGAGACACAGGGCAGAAAGGGACAAGACCATTTGTCCAAGCAGGAGATGGATAGTCCTCGCTTTGCAGGCAAGGGGACAGAACAAGAGGTTAAACTGAGCAAGTATATGCCTATGTTGAAATAGTTTGTTAAGAACTATTGGAAATTCGGTGCCCCTCTAGAGTTAGTCATCGAAGAAAGTGGGAGAGACTGCTCCTATGAGCATGGGGTCCCACAGTGGACAAAGACTTTAGGATACCCCTCACCACCGCCAGCAGCCCTGGACGTGACGGCGGCTGGTCAGGAGCCCCTTTTGGTTAGTTTTGTTTTGTGGACCTGGCCATATGCCCCATAAAGGGGCTGTTTTTGTAGTTTTTTTTTTTTTTTTTGTCTTTAGCCTCCCCCCAGAGGCTCAGCTCGGGGCGAGGCTATGTTTTGGCGCCCTGGAGTTGACTTTTTTTTGGGGGGGGGTACTGTCACGAGTGAGGTTTGTTTTGGGCATGGTAGAGGGCGCTCTGTTCTGACTGAGCACACCTGAGCTCATGAAGGCACAGGTGTGCTTCATTGGGGCTGCTATTTAAGTTCATTCGCTAGGCAAAGCCTGCACTCAGTGGTGGTTTTGGTACTTTTGGTAATTTGGTTTAGACTGCAGTCCTTGGATCTTGAATTGGTGAATATGAATAATAAAGTTATGCTCCTAACTCCTGGCTCTGCACTGACGTCCTTCCTGTTGTAAAAGTAATTTTACATTGTGTTTTTGTAAGTGTATTACTGCCCTCTGCTGGTACCTTCTGTGTTGCAAGTTACAAATAAACCACATAAAACAACAGGTTATGGGCCCAGAAGTCGCTGGAAAAGGCTGCTAAACATAGTTTTTGTGGGTCATAAACAGTGTTGTGGGATTCACAATGGAAGATAAACTGTTTATTGACAAGCTGAGTGGACCTGAGAACTGGGCAACGTGGAAATTTCAGTTGGAGCATCTTCTGAAAGCAAAAGGACTGTGGGGTATGGTACAAGAGACTGAGCAGTTAGCTATGGATGCTAATGCTAACACACGAGCTGAGTTTGAAAGAAAGAGAGAAAAAGCATTCTCAGTGTTGGTGTTAAACATGAGTGCACCTCAGTTATATTTGATAACCAGCTGTAAGACCCCCAAAGAAGCATGGAAGACGTTAAAAGGTCAATTTGAAAGAGACACTGTTGCTAATAAGCTATTTCTGAAAAAAAAGTACTTCCGATGTGAAATGAAGGAAGGAGAAAAACTCAGTGATCATCTGAAAAGAATGAAGGAGCCTACTGATCAGCTAGGTGCAATAGGTGCTGAGATTGAAGAAGAGGACCAAACTGTCACTCTTCTAGGAAGTTTACCACCCAGCTATGCAACAGTTGTTACTGCTTTGGAGACAAAGATGGATGATTTGACACTACAGTTTGTCCAACATGCTCTGATAAATGAGGAACAAAAATGAGTACATACTGAAAAGAGCACAGTGACCAGTGGTGCATCAGCTATGTCATCTCAAGTGTGTGGAAATATGCAGGACATGTCAAAAGCAGTGGGAGCAGACTGTTTTCGCTCATGGCGATGTTATAAATGTGGAAAAGAAGGACATATCAAACGAGACTGTCCAAGCACAAAAAGGAAATACAAAACCCATAAGGCTAAAAGTATGGTGTTTGAGGATACAGAAGATTCATGTGAAGGTGTTTTTGTAGTAAATGAGTCACGTCAAAATGCCTTACAACATGAAGACTGGTTGATTGATTCTGGAGTATCAAAACACATGACATGGAATAAAGATGTACTTCAAAACTACCAGCAATTTACAGAACCATAATCTGTAAAACTTGGTGATGGAAGAGTAGTTGAGGCTCTAGGACTTGGCAACATAAGACTAAAAATGTCATTAAGAGTAGTTGCTGCTAAAAATGCCACAATGTATGATGTGCTACATGTTCCCAAATTATCTATGAATCTTTTCTCAGTGGGAGCTGCTGCCAAGAAAGGAAATACTGTGCAGTTCAAAAAGTCTCACTGCTACATACGAGGAAAGGAGGGAGCTCTACATGGAATGGGAACACAAGGGTCTGATGGGTTATATCAGCTAGACATTGAGGAAAGCTGCACATCTTGTCATGAAACGGCAGCTGCATCAGTTTCTGCAAGTCTGTGGCATCAGCACTTAGGCCACACTACAAATCTGAAAGGACTTAAAAACCTGGTAAGAGAAAGGGACTTTGCTGCAGAAAAGGAGGGAACCTTCTGTGAAGATTGTGTTGAGGGAAAAATGACGAGAAAGCCTTGCAAGTCAGTGGGGAAAATACGATCAAAACGTAAGTAGCAACTAGTACATAGTGATGTCTGTGGCCCAATGCAGACGGAATCACTAGGTGGAAAAAGGTACTTTGTAACTTTCATTGATGACTATTCCAGATGCTGTAAAGTGTATTTCATAAAAGAGAAAAACGAGGTCCTGAGTAAGTTTAAAGTGTTTGAAAGAATCTTGTCAAATGAGTGTGGGGAGAAAGTCACAAGACTCAGAACAGACAATGGTGGGGAATACACGTCAAGTGAGTTTCAAGAATACTTTAAAGCTCAAGGCATCCATCATGAAATGACTGTACCACACACACCTCAGCAAAATGGTGTTGCAGAAAGAAAGAACAGGACTCTAGTGGAAGCGGCTAGAAGTATGCTGTCTCATGCAAAACTACCAAACATGTGCTGGGCAGAGGCGGTTGCAACTGCAGCTTACATACAGAACAGGCTGCCCACATCTACACTAAAGGAGGAGACACCCTACCAACGATGGTATGGAAAAAGGCCAAACGTTAGTCACATGAGAGTATTTGGGTGTGCTGCTTATGCATTCATCCCAGACACGGAGAGAAAGAACCTGGACAAAAAGGTTGTTAAATTTCGCTTCGTGGGATATGCTACTAATGCCAAAGGTGACCGTCTGTGGGATGAAGAAAAGAGGAGAATACTCATATGTCGAGATGTAGTATTCAATGAAACAGATTTTGGATGGAAACAAGGTGAAAGTGATTCATCTTTAGAAAGTGAGGTGACACTAAACACAGATGAAAGTCAAACAAATACTGAGGACACTACAGTCAGTAAAGCTGCAAAAGAAAGTGGCAGGATCAGGAAGCCTCCAAAGAGATTTGGATATGATGAGTTTGCTGACGTAGTAACAGTTGAGCATTATGCCAACATTTGTTGTGTCACAGAGCCAAACACACTGGAAGAAGCAATGAGAAGTCCAAATGCAAAGGAATGGAAAGAAGCAGCAAATTTGGATTATGAGTCACTGCTGGAAAATGACACATGGGACTTAGTGGATTTACCTGAGGATCGCAAAGCAATCGGTTTATACCACATTAAAATTAAGTGGGAGTGTTGTAAAAGTAATTTTACATTGTGTTTTCATAAGTGTATTACTGCCCTCTGCTGGTACCTTCTGTGTTGCAAGTTACAAATAAACCGCATAAAACAACAATTCCCACACCCCGCCACCGTTACAATAAGTTACTGTTACACAACAAAAATAATTATTTTTTCTGTGAGAGGGAAGGACTTAAAGAGAGACAGCTAAAAGTATTTTATTAAACATATCTGAGTGATCACATGCTGTAAAAATATATATTTTATTTTATGTTATTATTTATTAATAAGGTTTTGGAATTCTGGGATGTATTCCATGTTCCATAAATTCTAAACCTAGATCTATGAAAACAAATTTACTTTCATTTTATTCAGTTCAGTTTATTAATAAATCTACAGTGATTTAATTGCAAAAATGGAAGTAAGCAGATGTTATATAATGTAAGGTAATACTATTCATTAGTGTTAATTAATTTACATTAAGCTACCAATTAATGTTACCATTCAATTGTCTACTGTCTTTTCCTCATGTTGTCATGGAGATGGTTGAGCTGATGGAGTTCCAAAGGCTCGTACTGCTATTTGAAGAATGGACCATCAAATTAAAGTAACAAACTGAGGATCAAACCCTCCCTTTCCTGACACATTAACAATGTTATGTAGATGGTTTTAGAGATCAGATGAGAGTTACTACAGTCTGCAGTGAGATGCACTGTGTTCACATTAACATTTGTGTCCTGTCCATCTGCATTATTCAGTCAAATCTACAGGACATGCTTTATACACTGTCTGCACAATTATTAGGCAGTAATTTACAATATCATCATTTTTATGCATATATTCTAACTCCAAGCTGTATAAACATGAATGCTGATTGGATTAAAGCAGATCAGGTGATGTGTGTTTGTGTAATGAGGGGGGCGTGGCCTAAGGAGATCAACACTCTATATCAAGTTGTGCAGAATTTTTAGACAGCTTCTTTTCTTCCTCAGACAAAATGGACCAAAAAGAGAGAGAACTTTCAGAGGGATGCAGCACTCATGAAATTGCCAAGATATCAGGGCATCATCACATGACCATCAAACGGCTTGTTGCAGATTGTCAACAGGGTTGAAAGAAACGTGTTGAGAAAAAGATGACTCAAATGAACTGCCAAAGATTTGAGAAGAATCAAACGTAATCCTACACACTAATAGCTGCCTAATAATTGTAGGTGAATAGCGGAGGTTCCAGGGCTTGGCAGTAACCTTGTACTTTATTGTACGATACAACACTGATTCAGTTCTTCAGAACAGAGGACGGACAGTGTTGGGTCGGCTTGGCAGTCCTTAAATAGCTGGTTAACCAGGTGTGAGGGACTGTGTGCAGGGATTGGCTGAATGGTGAGATCATCAGAATTCCTGGGACAGTGACCATGGCTGGCGTCCCACGAGAACCGTGACAATATTCAGGTTTCAGGGTTTTTAACATTTTGGATTGACTGATAGCATGGGATTTGTTCCAAAATGAATCGTCAAAATACTCACTGAACATTGTGCCATAGAGTTCCACTATTCAGGAGTGATGAAAAGAGAAAGTTCATATTTAAAAATAAAACCTTAAATGGGCAGTAATCTAGTAAGAAGTAAAAGTGCATGTTTTTAGCTTTAATCTCTTAAGAGACAGAGCTGGTGTTGCTCAGTTTATGGTCAGTTCAGTATCTCCAGATGGGACATTAGTAGCTGATGTCTGTGTCCTAAAGGATCTGGTCTGTCAGTATGTTTACAGGGTCACATACTGGGAGGAGCTTTATGTTATAATGTAGTAGAGAATCAGGCTCAGTGCTGTAGTGTCTCATTACAAACTGACTTCATTTGGGTGATTTCATGGTGTAAACGTGTGCTATTTTTAAACTTTCCCCACAGTGTGAGATATTTTAGAAGTGTGTAAAAAGCAGTGATGAGGAGATCCTTGGTCTGGGTGTGGCTTTGTGGTAAAAGCTGGTTATGTAATCACCTTTAAATCTCACAGACTTTTGTCAAAACAGCTTTAAAAAGCCACTGTTTTCTGTTCTGTTGTTGTTTATGTTGAAGCCACACTTTGGTTGATGAAACGTCTACAACATCCTGATCAGTAAACAAATCAGTAAAAAAAAAAACAAAAAAAAAACAGGAAAATAAAATGTGGACCTTGGACTTTAAATGCAATTCAAATTAATTTCAAATACAATTCTTTCTCCTTCATTGAAATGGACATTAATCCGACCCATTTATGGTTTTCCACCAATATTTCCTAACGCCATGATGACTGACACCTCTGTCTCTATAGCCTTCACCTATTTCTCCACCAATAAACACAAGTCTGAAAGCTGTCTCTCTGGTACTGATGGCTTCCTGCCTGATCTGCTACCAGTATTTCAAGGCCGTCTTCCTTCCAGTGTTCAGTTAAAAATGTAACTGTTTGCAGGTACAGCTGCCATCTTCTGGGTTCAGATTTAGATCAACAAACTGTTGTGAAGCCAGTAGTGAAAGACAAAGACAAAAGTAAAGGGATTTTTACTAAATGCTCTTTCTGTCTCTTACAAGATTGTTAGTAGTTGTGTTTTCTATCAGCATGATACAAATACCATCTTCGTATTCTTTTCAGAAATCTATCTGTAGATATTTATATTTACTCTCTCTTTACAGACTGTCTTGCTGTAATCTTGGAATAAAGACGTGTGAAAGTCTGGGATCAGTTTTAAATCTGGAAAACTCCCTGAAAGATCTGGACCTCAGTAACACTGACCTGCAGGATTCAGGAGTGGAGCTGCTCTCTGCTGGACTGAAGAGTTCACACTGTAAACTGGAGACTCTCAGGTGAGGATTCTGTCTCTTCATCACTGAAGATCAATATAAAGTTCACACTGTAAACTGGAGACTCT
>CM029386.1:357697-377711 GCA_017165825.1 Hepsetus odoe | reverse complement strand
TGTGTGTGTGTGTGTGTGTGTGTGTGTGTGTGTGTGTGTGTGTGTGTGTGTGTGTGTGTCTGTATGTCTGTCTGTGTGTGTGTGTGTATCTGTATGTCTGTCTGTGTGTGTGTGTGTGTGTGTGTGTGTGTGTCTGTGTCTGTATGTCTGTCTGTGTGTGTGTGTGTGTATCTGTATGTCTGTCTGTGTGTGTGTGTGTGTGTGTGTGCGTGTGTGTCCACAGTGATTTATAGGAAAGAGAGGGCATGTCAATGGCAGTTTCTGATTTCTAAACTGGGGTTTTGGGGGGTTAAATCAGCAGCTTGGCTGAGCGCGAATAAGTGACTTTTTTACCTTTTCACAAAACACAAAAGGCCTAATCCTGGGACTCCTCCAGCCGGCGGTGTCGATGGTGAGCAGGACCACCGTAGTGTGTGTCAGGTCCTCCGGAGGGCACACAAAACAACATTGAGAACAGCTTCACGAAGTGAAAACCACCCAGAGAAAAAGGGGCGTCTCCAGTCATTTTCCTGAAAGAAAGGCCGCGGCATCTGTGCATTCAGAGCCCAGACGCTGCTGAACGTGCAGAATGACCCGCATCCCTCTTTTTGTCCTGGTGCTGCAGCTGAATAGAGCAAGATTTGTCTTCAGTCACACACAGTCAACGCCAATTTCCCCCAAAAAAATTTTACTCTCTTTCCCTCCATTTTAGTTTGGCTCAGTTGTAGCTCTTCTTGTGCATTAGGGAAAGCATCAAGATGGTGCAAACCCTCCAGAGGGCATATAATCGTGGGCGAGTGTTTATGTTTTACCAGGGAACAACAGTCCTGCTCCACACACAAATTTGGTAATTAACGTCAATTTTCTTCGTTTATTTGGACATCAAAGGGCCGATGTTATCGCATCTGTGAAATAAAGCAATTAGGGTCAGCGGTGATGCGACTGGCCTTTTGGCAGCAGTGGCCTCCTCTGTTTTTTCCTGAATAGCTTTGTATCACATGCCTATGGTAGCTTTCTTTTCTTACTGTGGAACAATTACAGATAAGGCTTCAGCTAAACTGTTTATATACAAAAGCTTTTATCCTCTTTTAAGTGCAGCAGCCCCAAAGATGGATGCTGATCGGCACCAGGCTGGGTGTGTACAGTCCTGACAGAGGCGCTCAGCCTGAGTTTATCCAGCTCATCTCTGTGTAGTGAGGGTGGGGACGGCGATTTGCCCTGATTCTGACGTGATAAATGGGCACAAAATCAACATAGACCACATCAAACAGGTCACCCTGGGGGAGCAGGAGATACACAGGGGGGGTCCAGGACGAGGTCCCTCTCTCTCCTCATGCAACCTGGACCAGGCTGTTGAAGAACTCTTTAAGATCCTTCTTAAAAAAATAAAAATAAAAAAAAACAACTACAAAAACAAAATCTGTGTGATCTCAGAGCGGCCAAGAGGTCAGATCATAGTGCTTCACTGAGCAAAGACTGGAAGCTGTGGAGCTACAAGGCATGTTGTAGGAAGTACAGAAGTTTAATACCCCACCCCCCCCCCTTATCTGATCATTAAAGCAGATTCTCCTCGAACCCAAGTGATCAGCCTCATATCCTCATGTGTCTGAGCTGCTGATAACATCCATAATTATGGTGCTAAATTAAATTCTCATCTCTTAAGGGTTAGTTGTGAAAAGTAACATGCTGATCTTGATCTTCCTCTTGTTGAAGTCATCTCTAAGCTTGTCTTTAATTTCAGGGTTCAGGGTTCTGATTTTATCTGCAAGATGAACATGACATTTTGATTCTGTTGATGTTGTTTGGATCAGTTGAAACCTGCTATAATGTTACACTGCATTGTCATCTATAATCCCACTATTTTTTAAAGTTGATATCTTGTGTCTTTCACCTGCATAACAAATTTATAACAAATTAACAAAATGAATTTATAACAAAAATGTCTTGATGTGCCTCCTACTCTGCTATAACAACGCTTAAATGTTATCCAAGGCTGTGAAAACAGAACTGAGTCACTCTGGTTGGAAGGCTTGTGTCCTTAAAATGCCGAGAGGAGCAGCTCTTGCTTTTGTTTCTCTGTAATGAAGAGAGCAGTTGGAAGTGACTGGCTTTACTCCCTGGATGGAGTTTAGCTCAGAACCTGAAATCAGACCTGAGAGGAAGAAGCAGGTGCTGGAAATTAGGGTCAATCAAGGTAAAGAGCAATATCATTTTCCACCCTAAGATTCTTCAAGTGAGCTTTAATACACCAGTGTGTTTGATTTGAATCTACAGAAGTGCCAGTGGTAAAGATGTAAATATGTCACAGAGGTACTTCATCTTCAACATTATTTCTGTCATCAAGATTAAATCAATGATCTGAGGAATTCTGCACCCTGAGAATGACTTTCAGAGCTTTCAGACCTCTGGAAGTTCAATTCCGCAGTGTAAGAAAGAACGCTACCGCAGGTCATTCCTACCTGCAGCAATAAGACTCCACAACTCATCAACATAACATTACATTGCTTGTTTATTATTATATATTATGTTATATTATATATTATTATTAATGTATATTAATGTATATTGTTATTGTATTGTACAGTATTATTATTATTATTATTATTAGACTTATATCTTACTACTTGTTTATTTATATATATTTATAATTTATTTAAAACCTATTTATTATCGTGTATTATTACTGTGTACTGTATATATGGTCACATAATTCTTCTTGTAGAGATGTATATGCATCTTGGTAATATAGTATATATATATATATATTTATATTTATATATTTATGTAGATAGATAATTTATTATTATAGCTCCTGTACTTTTCTCCTTTCTCCTGTACTTGTTCCTCTTTCCTTATACCTCTATTTTTATATCTCTTTTTTCTATTCTTTCTGTACATCTGTCACTTTTATAAGAGCCCTGTAACGCCCAAATTTCCCATTCTTGGGATAATAAAAGATTACTCTACTCTACTCTACTCTACTCTACTCTACTCTACTCTACTCAACAATGATTTTAATTCCTAAGGCGCGCATAATTATTACAATGTCCCTAATATTCAGAACCACATATTCTGCCATCAGTATCCAACAGCAGGTGTTTTTATTCTGAGACTTCCTGAAGGCCTGACTAATGAGGTTTGGGAAATATGCAGATTTACCACTGATAGTCTTAGCAATTAACATAAAGTTCGAGGGTCACTGTGGTCTTCATGAGGGTTGTGAGTTCATGCCACAGGGAACAAAGCCAGAAATGCCAACTTGTGAGCCAAAGCTGCTGGTTCACGTTTTTCTCTCTGAACAGATATCTCGAATGCACAGGAAGACCAGTCAAACGAAGGGGACAATGGGGAAGAAAAGCTCTTCAGACTGATGCGAATGAACTGAGCTGTGTTCCTTTATAATTAGTCAGTTGAGCTCATAATGAGCTCACAAGGGCAGACATGGTGCAGAAATGGGCAACAGTTGCCCTTGGTGTTAAAGGATCTATGAGTGAACGGTTGAAAAAAGATATTTCAATGAGTTGATGAGGATTAGCTCTGCAGGCTTCTCGAAAACAGCCGACTCAGGTTGGCTGGTTTGTAGATAAAGTGAGAGAAGTGAGACTGTATTGGTTTGGACGTGTCCAGAGGAGAGATGAGGAGTATATCAGGAGGAGGATGTTGAAGATGGAGCTGCCAGGAAAGAGGAGAAGAGGAAAGACAAAGACGAGGTTTATGGATCTGGCGAAAGAAGACATGCAAACAGGACAGCACAGAGGACATGAAGACATGGAGATGCATGATCCGCTGTGGGGACCCATAACGGGAGCAGCCTAAAGAAGTTGTAATTCTCTGTAATTCTCCTTTAATTCTCATGAATTCTTCTGAAAAACTGGGGAGCCTTTATTTGCTTTAAAATGTTATTAATGAATTAAATAATAAAACTCAATATTCCGGCAGCCATGGTGACCTGAGTCCAGCATGAGAGGCATCACATTAGTCAATATTATAAATATAAAAAAATATTCAAAACTACAAATAATTGTTCACACACACACACACACAGGATACACATGGTGAAAGTATTGCAGGAATAATGTGTTTTTGATATTCTTTCTAACCTCTGACTCTGATCAATATGTGAGTGGCTGGAACATCATCCTGTGCTGTAAAGATCTGGCTCCAAAAAATCAATTATTTAAGCAACTTAGCATTTCTGCACTGAACCCTCAGCAAAACACAGGAATACAAATACTGTCATTAGGTGCACTGAAGTGAATCCATTTCCTACCATTTGCATTTCTGTGTACCTGCCACTGTGTGTGTGTGTGTGTATGTGTGTGTGTGTGTGCATGCGTGTTAACCCTTACTTAACACTCCCTGAACGTGTGAAAGTATGAACGTATAACTATGTTAGTATTTCTGTGCAGCAGAAAGAAATGGATGAGTTAGTCTTCACACCTTCACCAGCACGGGGTTTGTGGTGTTTTTCTCTCCACCGGTGTGAGAAGGGACGTCTGTGTGTTCAGCGTTTCTGTCCCTCCTGGCGCTAAGTTTCAGTAAATGAGACGGAGCTCCAACCTCAGGCAGTTTAAACTGTATTTCCGCTCAGTGAAAGTGATAGTGCATTAAGAAAAGGCCGAGTGGGGACAAGCGTGCCAGAGAAGTGGAGGAGATGCTGATTCCCACGGTCAGAGACAGAGAGGGAGAAAAACAGAGTGAGAGAGAGAGTGAGACACCGGGAGAGAGAAAGAAACAGAGAGTAAGTGAGACAGAGGGAAAGAGACAGAGGGAGGAAAAACAGAGCGAGAGACTGAGAGAAGTGAGAAAGACAGAGGTGAAGTGAACTATTGTCTGTTATGAAATGGAAAGTCTTTGTTTTTAATCCACTCCCTGCAGAATCAAAATGTTCCCACCTGAGATCCATTCTGCTTCTCCATGACAGGATTCAAACTTCAGACTCAAGACCGTTCATCCTGTAGATCCTGCCTGGACACTGGACTCTGGGAGAAGAAAAGCAGGGAGTGTGTAACTGTACTTGTGTCTCTCTTATTTGTTTATGAAGACAAAGGTTCTCCATAACTCCCACATGTTTAAAATTCTCCTCTTTCCTCTCAGATGTACAGTTTCAGGCACTGACTGGATTTTAAATAGAAAGGAACTTGTTGTGTGGTTTAATAAATTCTCCAAACACCCACTTCTTGTCATATATCCCATCCACCACCTTCCACAGGGGCTGTATTTGAGCCCAGATTTGATCATGATAAACTTCTAATAGCACTCAGCATTAAATAGGGAATCCATTTCCCATTCTGTGGAAAGAGAAGGATTGACACCGAAAGTTAAAATGAAAACCTGCTGGACAAACGGCTTAGAACTGTCGAAGCACATAATCGGCCTTTGGAAAACTGTGTGCTCACCTTTACAGTGAATCCTCAATTAAAGAGTGTCACAAAACCACTGGCTGAATCAGGACTTGAGCTTAATGGCGATGAGGTTTGCCTGGACGAGGGAAAAGGCCTGATGCTGCTTTGGAGGGAAAATTAACCAGCAGTGGAGAAAGTGGAGATTCCCTGAATGTGTAATGTGGATGGTGCTGGTTTTATTTATTATACACAGGAAAAGTTTTTAGGACGAGAGCAACAATCCGGAACCACAGTGAAGACACTTTCCTGTTTAGGCAGATTAATTTTTATACATAACGAAGGTTATGAAGTCTGTTTAGTTTATGTTCATTTTTATTTCCATTAGTTAGGGTTTGGTTCAGTTTGTTTCAGAAACCTTGGCAATGTCTATAGCCGTTTCTGAACATTATCCTCTCTGTCAGAGCAAGATCTGCTGTGAATGCTGAACTGAAGGGAACTGCATGGTGTCATAGTTACGGACTCTTGTTTTGAACCTGGTGCTCTACAGTGATCCTTCACTGGCTTGTTCCTTCTGGTTTTTAGCAGGGCTTCCAGTTGACAGTGGGCAAGTAGAAGCAGCACCCAAGAGCATGGCTGTTTGAACTGCGATAAAAGATTTTGTTTGCCTGCTTTAAAATGTGCTCCTCTCTGCCTGGCCTTGATCTACCTGTGCAGTTGGCAGCGAAGATGGTGGTGAAGAGCTCGCATAACCTTCCTCAGCCTGAGGGAGATGAAGGTGCAGCCACATTTCATTACTTTCCTGCCTGTCATCCATGCAGCACTGAGTTCAGATGAAGCTTTTCATCTCCACCACTCCTACATGACACCCATAATGACGTGCCTGCCATTTTGGTCCTGGCCTATATAGTAACTTTTACAGCACATGCACAACAGTAGGTGCAGTTTAGTTGTGATGGGTTGCTCATCCTGAGACGTGTTCATGACAAAGACCTAAACTCAGTGGCTGGAAGGTTCAGAAGCTTCACTGTGCTCGAAAAGGAGTTCTACTTATTGAAGTTTGTTGATCATGAAAGATCATGAACCAAACAAGCAACTAAGTAAGATTTTTGATAACTTTGTGTCACAGGACAATGTGTATATTAAAATATGAATGTTTTTTCCCTGTTCCCAGGTTTGAAACCTCAGTAAAGAAAACTCAGAACAAACTTGCATTCATGTGCACCCCTAACACACACACACACACACACACACACACACACACACACACACTACTCTCAGTAACATTATGCTGTCTCACATAATTACACGCACACACGTTCATAACCCTTCATTTGATCATACAGCCGCACACTGAGGTACACTCTTCTCTCCACTGCACTGTTACTGTGATCCCTCGTTACAAAGCCACCATTCAGGCTGTCTTCCTCACTGGCTGCTCCTCCAAATCCCATTACAGCCGTGGGGCCCTGCTCTGTATGCTACTTGCTCCATTCAGGACTCTTTGTGGGAATGTTTTTGCCCCACCGGGTTGTAGGGATGTGTTCTTACCCTCCAGAGAGGCTCCAGGTTCTACGGCACTGCTTCGAAAAGAAATCAGTAGGTCTGGCCCAGAGTCCAACCACATACCATCCTAAAGGGGTTACAACTGCTGCTCCACACAGTCCACACTAATGCCCCACACTCTACTGCCCGATAAACTCCACTCCACAGCTACAGGGTTAGGGTCTGACCTGCACTGTTAACTGCACCACATTCTCCAGGGGGAAAGTTTCATTCTGTGGGCAAAGATTGTGTCTCTTCTTTGTGGCACACCTGAAAGAATCTTTTAATCACTAAAAAAAGATCATTTTTCTATTTTGCTTCTCTTCAGAAGATGGATTTGATAGCTGAGCTCTTTCTCAGTTTGTCTTGGATCACTCCACATATTGCTGCACTTCACAAACACCCGCCTCAAACACACACCAAGTCCTGAGGCCAGGTTGCTGTGCTCTGGGGTTGCTGGCATTTGCCCTCTACCACCTGATCTTTGCCCTCCTCCAGCCAGGGCATGCAGAGGTGCCAATTAGTGCCATTTGTGGCAGCATTTGTTGGGCATCCGTGAGGACAGGGCTGAGGGCTGATGGCCATCCATTAAGTGACCCGGGAGCAAGGCCAGGCCAAATGAAACAGCAGGGACAATTCCACACCCAAGCTGGTGTCAAATGCCCCAACAGCTGAGCTGAAGCTCACCTTAATCACCCTGACCAACCAATCAACCTCCCTTGGTGAACGAATAAGGCTAAAAGCAGTTACTGTGGCCACAATTGGACCACTTCTTTTTAGTGAAACTCGGGTTAAAAAGTTGCTGTTGGAGCTGTTGGAGCTGAATTCAGTAAAATAAAAAAAAAGAAAGAAAAGAAAAAAAAGGAAAACAGATTTTGGGCACAAATGGACTAAGGGTTGAATGACATTGAACCGAATGACATTTATATTTTTAGAGACAGAAACATATTTGTGGGCAGTTTCTCTGGATTTGTCGAACAGGGTAACAATTGAAACAAATTTGGTAATCTTACTAAATCTGTATTTCTAGATATTTACAAAGCCTTTGTTTACTGTGTACTGTTAATTGTATACAGTGTTATTTCTACTGTGTAACAGTGACTGCTAACCATAAAGTGGGACATTAGGGCTGACCTATCAATAACTAATAGATAAACTATTGATTTTCTCCTAACAGTATAGAAATGATTATGGAGAAACTACTGCTGTCATTAAATGTGCAGTGTTAAAGCAGCTGTACACACCCCAACAAACAAACACACAGACACACACACACACACACACACACACACACACACACACACACACACGCAAACAGAGCTTCAGCAGCTCTCACTGAAACAGAACACTAGTCTGTTTTTCACTTCAGTTGAATTGTTTAGGTAAAGAAATGATGGTTATTTATGTTCTGCTGCTCTTTCCCCTGATTACACACCACACTTATTGGCAGCTACAACTGACCAACACCTTTACAGTGAAACAGATGAATAAGCAAATCCAGCAGTTGGTCCACACTGTCCCCACTCTCTTCAGCTCTGTCAGCTCCAGGTTTGTCCCTGTTCAAAAAGGTGTGGCTCCAAACAAAAGACGGACGGTGATAAACCCTGCTGTTTGTGTATGAGTCAGTGAACATGAACACAGCCCTGCTCAGGCTCACTGTGGAGCTCAGCTGTGACGAGCGCAGCACAACTGCTGCTTTGGAGGAAAGTTAAACACACAGCAAACAGCAGAACAATCCTGGATAAATCCCATGGTTGCAGAACTTAAGCAGTAATCAGGCTGTGCATGGATGGTTTTTGGAGCTGTTTGCTTTATGAAGGACCTGGTGTTGAAGTTCCATTGCTGTCCACCACAGTCCTGCCATCTTCTGCCTCTCATAATCATTTCAAATGATCTCCTGCAGGAGAAGGGACATGGGATACTTTAACTACATCCAGAGATGCTCAGAAGAGTATGGGATGTTTTCTAGATGCTGTTTAGCTGACTGAGCTGAAGTCTCTGTCTCTCTCTGATATCAGGTTATGCAGGTGTGCAGGCCAGCAAGCTACGATACACTCCACACACTTCATCTGACTTGGCGCAACCCAGCAGGACGGTCCAGCAGAATGAAAGTGTTCAAACACTTGCCCAAAAAAAAAATCACTGTGTCTTTCCTTTGAAAGCAAAATGGAGAAATTTAATCAGTCTGACTCACTCAATTGTTCAATTCAGAAGTGTGATAAAGCTTAATATCAGTTTTATGATAATTTCAACTTTTTATCAGAATTTTATCTGCTCAGAAACCCACTTCATCTGTTTTCACAGAGAATGATTCCCAGAAGAATGTGCCTCTTGTACGCCTTCCTCCATTTTCTCTCTTCTTCATTTAGGGATGTAGGATTGAACTCTGCTTGGTTGTGGGATAAAGTTTCTACGGGGATTACTGTAATAGCACTCATGCTTAATATATTTTTTTCTTTGAAATTCATTTGTGATATATTCCCCCTTCAGCCACTCTTCAGATAAGCGAGCTGGCACCATTCTTTGTTCGCCTCTATTTTCTATGTGCATCTGTCAGTGAGCACAGATACGATATTGCAACTTCAAACAGGTCTTTTGTGTGAGAAGGAGAAACGTCGCAGTCATTCCATTCCTCTTCTGTCCCAAATTTATCAGCCCGGCTGTATCTTGTTCAGCCATAGCGAGAAATGGGTGAAAAGAAACACAGTTTCAAAGAGCCTGCGCTCTGTAGAGACGGATTATTTGGTATCACCTTATCCGGCAGTGTGCCGCTTTTGGAGAAACATTGTTTAGGCCCTCGTTTTACCTTTTTTCATTGTCTGTCAGTCTCTCCCTGCTCTCTCTGTATGAGATCTGATTACTGCGACTGCCAGACGTTCCAGGCAGCACTTATTAACGGTGTGGCAGTTCAGACATGCAGCATAAAGGCCTGCACCTGTCAGTCAAAGCTCAAATTTACTTAAAAAAATCAGCACATTCCCCCAACCCAACCCACCCCACCCCCTTGCATTGGTATCCTGGGCTGAGATCAGAAATGGATCTGAAATTGTGGCAAATTGATTTTGCTTTGTGTTTGTGTGTCTGTCAACCTAAACAGGCGCTCTTGTCCTGAATATGAAGATCAGAAAAGGGTTTAGGGGGTCCCTATGGGTCCCTATGGGTCTCTGGGGGTCCCTGGGGGTCCCCGTGTTCCAGAAGTAATGAATGAAAGGCAACAGATGACGAGCATTATATCAGTGAAGGGTTCACCAGTGTCATAAATCAACCTTTTCTGGCTTAGAGTTACCTCTTCATTCAGGGTCCAGTTCATGGGCCTGTGTTCTGCTCATCAGAAATGGTTTTCCTTGTTTTTAATAAGAGGTACATAAAATAGTTACCGATTATTATCTATTTCCATTACATTTAAGCAATTGAGAAAGATGGGTGGTTAAAAAAAAGCCTTTTTCTGTGATCAGTCTTGGTCAGATCATGAAGTAAAGACCTTAAAGCAACCAAACACCAATTCTTCAGGAAACACACTGCTCTACACCTCTGCATCTTTCCACATCTGTCTACATCTCTCTATATCTCTCTACATCTCTCTTCTTCTTCTTCTTCTTCATCTTTTGGCTACTCCCATTTTGGGGCTCACCACAGCGTATCATCCATTTCCATTTCCTCTCTACACCTCTATACACCTCTTCAAGACAAAGCAAGAATTTTGCCACATTTCTGCTCTAGTTTTAATTATGGCTTTTATTTTCCATGTCATGCCTGCTATTCTGATGGATCTGGGGTTTTGTTTTGCTTCTGAGCAGCTGCACTAGATGATGGGCAGACTATGTTATGTTAGAATATCCTGGATATTTTCACATGAGATGCAGGAAGCTAGCAGGTCTGAGCCCTGAGCTTTTTGTAAGACCCTCTGTTCCAGCTTGTCTTTCTCTGTAAAAGCTAAATCTATGCTAAATGCAGAGAGTGACACACCCAGCTGTTGGTTCTTACTTAATATCCTGTATTTCCACAATTATTTTACATATGAAACCATTTCACCATCCTGTCCCTTGTCCAGATTTTGGGCTCCTTTGTGTTCTCAGACCTGATCATTTCTGTCATTCAGCTTCCTGCTGTCGAACATTTCAGCTGGTGAAACGTTTATACAGCCATTAGAGGGAAATGAAGGGCCACTTATTGTTAAGAGGGGTTGACAGAAGGAGAGTCATTTGGGTCTGGAATTGAAAACCATGAGGTGGGTTAAGCACTGTGATTTACACAATTCATTAAAGATAGTGATTTTCTATATTAAATGGTTACTTACTCTCAAACAGCCCCGGGGGAGCACGGCTTGTTGGGGTGTGAATAGATTAAAGTTTAGCCCACACTGAAAGGAGAAATTGAATTCAGAGTAATCAATAGCATAATGGTGCGGCCCGAGCGGCACTCGCCGCTACTCAAATGAAATTACCATATTTTTAATCTTAATTTTCCACTCTGTTTATCTGACAGTATGGATGTGCAATCCAAACAGTTAATGAGAGCGGGCGGATATTGACACGGCGAGCTCTCCGGAGTGCGTGTCGCAGTGATTAAACGGCGTGATGTGTGATTACTTTGTGCCAGGCGTCGGGGCAGGAGGCCAGGCCTCAGGGCAGGAGGCAGCTCATGGCAGATGTAGCGGCGTGGCCCTCGCGAGGCCCGACAGCTCGAGTGAGGCCTCATAGGTACCATGATGGGAATGTTCCAAACACAATCTACACCACAGTCAGTAACCAATCCTTCCTCCACTCTTCCTTGATAAGCACAGCCAGCTGAGAAAACCAACAAAGTTTACACAATGAGCCTCGGAAACAGATCAGCGTCTCTTCTGCCAGCGTTTCTCATAATGTGGCCATTTCAACGTTTATCTCATCGCTGCTGTCGGCAGAGAGCTGATGGAGCTTTTAGTAAACACACAGAGGAGAGAATAGAAACCTGTCCAGCTGCACAATGAAGTTAATCCAAAGGAAATAAAAAAAATACAATTCAAGGCAGTCAGCAGAACGAGGCGATGAATAACATGGGCGAATGGATTCAGGACGTTTTTAAGAGACATATGATGGAGCATTTCTGCTTCATAGAGGGACGTGCAGTAATCAGCTGAATGAAGGAATAAAGCAACAAGTATTGATAAGAAGGAAGAGTGTGAGTGGACAATTTGAAATGTAATCACATCCTCATTCCTATTTCACTCTTTTTCATTGTGTAAGCGGTTTCTTTTGTCCTGCAGAGTAAACCCTGAAAACATGCTTAGTATGAGCAGCTTCAGGAGCAGAGAAGGTGAATTTTCAGGACTCTGTGTGCTTCTCCCAGCAGGATGTAGTTTAGGAGAATCTTCCTGAGGAGCAGCAGGAGTTTCTACAGCTGGACACATTCAGAGAAAGGACAATTTGATGTTTTGTTGTGCGTTAAATGTAACTTCCTATAAGCAAATCAGCAGTGATTTCATTCATTTATATTTTTGTGTGTTTCTTTGATATTTACTGAAACTCAGTTGACAGATGATGGGAGGATGATGGGAAGGGTTTTGAGTCTGAAACCTGACTATACCTGGATTCCACTACATTTCTCTTTCGAGTCCGTGAGTGGACAGAGCTGAAGACATCATATCTAGCTTGTTTGCGCCTGAACGAGGTCCCTCTGTCTCTTTGTCTTTGTGTGTGTGTGTGTGTGTGTGTCTGTGTGTGTGTGTGAAGTGGGGGACTTTCTCATCATTTCTTCTAACTCTGGGACCCACAGGGTCGGTGGCAGGACCACAATACTCTTGTTGTATGGCTCCTGTCAGTGGGCTCGGCCGGGGCTTCCTGTTCATTAGGCTTCTTTTCAGTCAGACACAAAGCGGCAGCTCAGTCTGAGCGCAGTGTCCACGCCCAGCCCCTCACCGCCCTGTGAAGGCCTCTAAACGCTGTTTATGCACACCATTGTCGGTCTTTGTGCTGCCTCTCTTTATGTGCGGCCCTTCAGCTCTGGAGCTTTACATTCAGGCCTCAAGCGCAGTGGACGAAAAACCGAACTCTCTGCGGATGCCACTGCAGAGATGCTCCTGATAAACATGGAGGGAGGAGGCAGGGTGGTCTATGGTTAATTACACTGGGACAGCGCTGCCCAGTGACTTTTCCTCTCTCAGTCCTGCTGGCCTGTTAAATGTGTCTGAATAGTTTAGTGAATTTATCATCACAAGGATCGCCATGGCGATCACAAACGTACCTTAAACCGGATAATCTCATTCGTATGTCTTTATAACATCAGAATTACAGACTGATGGTGCACAAGCTGATGTGACACATGTCATATTTAACCAATAAAGCGAAGCCCTGTGCTCGTTCAGATCACTGCTGACTTGTGAAAGGGATGTTACTCTTAAAGGGAATTCAATCTCTTATATCTCTTCCCAGATCTGTCAGCATTCGTGCAAGGATTAGGATAAGCTTCAGGACTGGGATCAGCTGAAGACTGGTGCGTCTGCTGGTTTTATCACACATCTTGCCAGAAGATAAGGAGGAGGTCATGTAAGACTTGTCTTCTGCTGCCTTTAACCACAGCCGCTGCACAAATCTTCCAGTATCTCTCTCTCTCTCTCTCTCTCTCTCTCTCTCTCTCTCTCTCCTGCAGGCTATATCCCAGTCTTTGTGTGTGTTACATTGTTCTAAGTGTGATACAGAACATCACTCCTGGAGTGTAAGTGATAGTCCTCTGCTTTCTGCTAGAATGACAGGCACACAAAAGCGAAGAGATACTTGCTGCAGGGTTTTACATTATGTACTTTCAAAAGCATCCATACACAGTCACACCGAGTCCCTCCATTCACAGCAGCGTCTTTAGTGCTGTGTCCCGATTACTGGGTGTGTGATGGTCCTCGCAGCTTTGGGTGATTGAGACGATGAAAGATGAGGTTTTTCTAAAGCTCCTCAAACTGCTTCCAGATTCAGAGCTCAGACACCCTCAGGGAGACAATGTGATGATTTACACCACACTCCTGTCCTGAGTTCATTATGACTCACTGAAAAGGACACTGAAGACCTGAACTAAAGTTTAGAAAAGCTGGGCTACCTTCTACACTCAATGGTCACTTTATCAGAAACACTTCTATCTCCACTGTACAGCTGAGACAGACTGTAGATGCTGCCCTAATCTATACAGACAGAATAAGCAGATACATCTCACACATCACACTCTCTATCAGTGAAAGATCAAACAGAATGTTGGGACAATCTTTTTACACTCAGCTGCAGAAAATACAGTCATCCAGTGTCTGACGAGCACCTGTCTGATTTCTCGCACTTAGAGGGAGAAGAGAGGGATTGTTGTTTTTCAAGTACATGAGCTGTTGCTGCCGGTCGTCTACATGAAATGACATCCATTAAGTCGCTCAATTTGAGACTTCTTTAATGAAATGGATTGTTCCCACCCCCCTCCCCCAGGAGGACTCCAGCTCAAGTGTGAGCTTGTGTGGCTCGCGGCTGATATTTTCATTAAGACTATGCTTATCAAATAATGAAACCAGAGATCTGTCCCTCACCAAAATGTCATTTACCTCTTTAATCAAAAGGTTTCCATAGTAATGTCTTGTTTACAGATGGGCTGGATGGGCTGCACGGGTTAGAGAGGCATTTTTGTAGTTTCGTATTAAACAGAGTGTCCTTTTCTACATGAGCTCTTTTTCATCACTTCACTGCCTTCCTTTTGTTCAGTATGAATGTAGTCGTTCAGTTACAAAGCAGGTATAAGCAGAAGGTTTTTGCTGCAGTGGACACTCAGACCGTCCTGCTGCTGAATTATGATCTTGTTTGATGCCAAACGGAGAGGACAAATCTTTTTCAGCCCTCACATTGATCTAGATGTGGTCATTAATATTCACCCTCTCCCAAATAATCATGAACGCTCTTTGTGATTTGTTTTCATTGATTTAGTGACAGCGAGGCTGGCTGGCCTGCTTCACGGTTATGAATATTTTTTCTTGCCCCAATATCAAATCTGAATCAACTACTGTTTAGCAGATGAAAAGGATGCAAAGTAGAGACACTGCTCTGAATACGAAGCGCTGAAATTCGTCCAGCATGACATCAGATGCAAAATCTTTAGCAGTCAGATCGATCTTTGGGATGGGCCTTTTAACAGCTTGTAAAGTCCAAACAAGTGGCAGCTGTGAACATGTTTTCTATGAGATGAAAGCAAAAGGTCAGTGTGTTTTGCTGCAAAAACATCTTTGAATATTTTTAAATTCGAGATTTAAATTCAGAACATTTGCTGGAACATGAATACGCATGGTGTAAGATTCTCACAAAATAAACAATACATTAATTTTTACCTAAAGATTTTGCAGTTTTGAGTGTCATTCATCGCTGGTTTCCAAGATGTTTTTGTCCCACAGTGATGTCTGTCTGCCGTCCTGCTGATTGATGAGCAGTGCTTTCCAGGTTCTCTGATAAAGCCGAACGCAAGTAGTGTCTTAAGAGGATTGGGTGTGTTGCTCATGTCATTGGGGTTATCTGGTCAGGCTGTGTAGAGCTGACAGCTTCAAGTAATCGCTCTGACCCACAGTCCAGTTGAGCTGGTTATCACTGGGCACCTCGAGGAGATATGGCCAGTCGGTCGCACTACAGCGCTTCACCACCCTGAATAACTGCATATTTTAACTCTCAGACTCTCAGTGTTTGGGTGACCACTGGTCGGGTCTTAACTCCTGACTTCATCTGCTGTTATTGAAGAGACATGCTGAAACATTAACCTTTACTTGAACTGGATAATGATGCAAACAAAAAGAATAAAAACAGAATAACTCAGAACAACAGCTGCACTTCACTACTGATCCAGGTTGTTTTACAACAGCAGTCAAACTTATAAAAAGTGGTTACAATGTCATCAATGGCCACTTTAACAGAAACACTCTGTCTCAGTTTTTTGGGTGAATGTGTAGTTTTAAATGTTGGGTTTAAACACAAGCTGGAGACATAAGTTAAAGGCTCTATAATAATAAAGTAGAAAAAGGCTTTTCCAGCAAAATTTTAATTTTGTTTTATCTTTAGATCCATCTAAAATTTTCCTCTCAATGTAGAATTACCTCTCCAATTTTCTACCTGAAGATTCCCAACAAACCAGACTGGCTGTTCTTTTTTAAGCATTGGTCGTTGAGGCATAACCAATATGGAGGATTATCCATTTCCAGGTCTATTCTATGGGTTTGCTTATGGGAGCATATTTGCTTAGAGCAGCCATGCAAATTATTACTTACTGCCCTGTAAGCTGATAACACAAATTAGATACCCATTTAATGGGAACAATGTCTAAAGAATTAAAATAGAAGGAGAAAAAAATGATGGGAAATGATACCTAGTAAAAATGGCCTACTGGGTTCAGAAAGCAGAGCAGGAATCTGATCCTGAGTATGATGAGTCCCACTTTCCAGGAATTTGGACACATGGTTTATTTGGATGTGGAACGTTCAGCTAACCCAAGATCATGGTTGACAGCATCCACCACAGGCTGCATCTCGTCCTGAACAGGTCGAATATCTGGACTGGCCTTTCTGCCCTGGTTCTTCAGGAACTTCTGAGTGAAGATGCTTTCAGCGGAGATGATTGAACAATCAGACAAACACAACAACTTGACGTGGCTTTGTTTTATTCTCTCTGGATTACAGTGAAGGATTCAAACAGAGGCAGGGGGACTTTGCCTGAGCACAGGCATGATAAGATCTCACACCATGTTCCTGAATAGGTTCTGTTTTAAGGAAGGCTGGACACAAAGTTAAATTAAGGGGACAAAACTGCAGCCCATTGTCCCATTGTCATGGGTCACAGATCAGTGAATAAAAAGAGGGCAACATAGCATGGTCAAAACACTTCTGTGTCCCTCCCTCCATCCCTCTGCATCTTTATATTCATTATATTCATTACAGACCACAAAGGAGTGCCAGTGAAACAGGTTGCGCCTTTTAGCCGGATCCATTCCCTTCCTGAAGGCCAGTGGGGAAATTAAATTCGGCAAGTGCCGAAGGGTGTCGCTAACAGCCAGAGTGGATACAGGATACACAGGACCTGACCCTAAACAGATTGCTGCCGGGATGCGGGGGCTGGATTTGGGGTTAAATGATTAATTTGCAAATGAAGCGAAGGATGAGCGAAGGCCCCCTCCCTCCGACCTCTGACTGGAGTTTGTAAACGGCTTGTCTCTTCACGCATCCTCCCTCTGTGAGCCTGAGCTTAATAAACAGAGACGTCTGCAGTGCCAGGAGGAGGAACTCGACACCTGTTAGACAGACGCACTCAAGACGGAAGTTGGATGCAGCGGGCGAGTTCAAATTCTCTGGAAAAAATCTTCATTTAGACGAGGCCCTGGGCGGCCGGTGATTAGCTGAGATTTGCGGGGCATTAGTTCCGCCTGGCAAACGTGGCGCTCCTTTTCTACCTCCCCCCTGAAATATGAAGCGCCCCGATAAAGAGCTACAGCAGATTTGCTCATTAAAGAAATGTAAACCTTTTATGAATTAATTAGGAGTGAGTTGTGCATTGGGTGAGGCAAGGCAGCTGCTTTAAGGTGTTTTGAATGCTCTAAGAGACCAAGACCTCAATTTCTGGGCCTCATCAGCACCACAGTTGCAGAGGTTTTCAGGTTGGAGGGAAAGCATTAATAAAACTGTTCCACTCACTTCTTTTATGAAAGCAATATCAGGAAAATTTTTTAGTCTGTGTCTGCATTCTCTTGTTTGTTCTTGGATGATCTCCGTTTGCTTCTCAGATGAGTGGGTGGATTGGCAGCATGGATCAGAAACAGGAACTGTCAGGAACCAGGAAAATGGTTCATAAAAATTTGGTTTTAAAGTTTCCTCTCTGTTTTTCTGTATTTGATTGTTGTGAACACACAGATGCCCCAGACTGTCCACCAGAGCAGATAAATGTCTCCTCCTGAAGTGTGATTGCAGAGAGCCTGAATGTTGGAACATGGGTTTAAAGGAAAAGCTCCTTAATGTACACTTTACTCATATTGGCAGCTTTTGTCACACTAATCTGTCCAGACTGGTCCGGTGTTATGATCCTAATGTGTTCTGCATCAGGTCCATTGTGGCCCATTAAAAGGAATTCTAGCCTCAGGCAGCCATTCTGCAGCTTTGGTGCAGATAAATTCCCTCCGAGAGGGATAAGAATACACAGTGACAAAAAAACCTGCACTACGCCATAATATTTGTTGAGGATTCTGATAAAAACTTCACAATTCTTTTAGCGGATGGCATCGGGTGCACAAAGCTGATTGGTGCTGGGAGGACTGCCTACAGGTGAGTGTGGCTCATTTCCAATCTGTGACAGCAATACGGCGCCCAACACAAACCCCCAGGTCACTCTATATATGGAAATCGCTGTCTTTGGGGCAAATGGGGGGAAAAAATGAGGAAAGGTGGGATTGGCACTTTAACCTCCCAGAAAATACGTTTTGGTTTGACACATTATGCGGACGGGAATTATTTATCGAGGAGATACAAGCTTGATATTTCCAACAATAATGAGATGTTGGTGGTGGCAGCTGGAAGGTTCTGGTCCAGCAAGCAGCATTTACAAAATTGGGGGGTAGGGGGTGCAAGGTGGGACAGAAAGGAAAGGGGGAAAACTGAGAGGTGTAAACAGTGCAAAGATGTTTGTGCCACCACACATAAAAATTGAAAGAGTTTAATGTGAATCCTTTGTTCTGGAAATGATGCTCTTATTTGTTATTAAAGCTGTCAATTGGCAAGAATGAAAGATTGAATAAGAGCCGAGAAGAAACAAGGTCTGTTACATCAGATGAAAAAATAAAAGAAGAAGAATTTTCTAAATGATTGACCCTCACTTTGAGCTTTTCAACCTTAATACTTTACCAAACACACACACACACAAACTTGATGGTCTTCAGTTTGGTTCATGTTTCGCACATTATTTTCTCTTTAATGCCAAAGTTGTCGAATTCAGCCGTGCTGACGGGCAGATAAAGCTTTCATTCAGCTGATCCCTCCTCCTCTCCCACTTATCCGACCATCCTCTCCTCTCATTATGATTTATTTCATCCCCTCCTGTAACACCGCCCATTGTCCCGTGCTGAGATTCCTTTTATTCTGATCTCTTATCTCAGGGCTGTTACTTTTTCCCACAGAACAGATGTCCGTTAATCTTCAGCACCATTCGAGACTTCTCTGCCAACATGCCTTTCCATTTCTCTCTTTTCTTTCTCTCTCTCCTCAGCCTGGATCTTGTTGTTCCTCTTTTTCAAGCTCAGGGATGAAATTTGATAACCACCTTTGTTTCACAGGCAGAGCACTGACAAAGGAGTCGCAATTCTCTCACAATCAAAGAAGCCCAATTAAATCATTTGGCACAAAGAAGGAGAACAAAGAGCTATGAGGCCTTAAAGTGAAGAGGCATCTCGTCACTGTTTGCCTTCCTACCTTCTTCCTGTATCGTGTTAATTAATTTGCTCTGAATTCATGAGGGTGGGACACACAATGGAGTGCCAAGCAGCTCATTTCCACATTTACAGAGAAGCTCCTTATTTTGTTGATTTGTAACCAAATCAACAGTTTACCAAATAAATATCCTCCAAACTCATCTGGAGCTCCATAAACACAGTGGACAGTAGCTCAGCGAGGAGGGCTGTGAAGGACATTTACATTTACGGCATTTAGCAGACGCTCTTATCCAGAGCGACTTCCATGTGCTAATTACAGGGACAGTCCCCCTGGAGCAACTCAGGGTTAAGGGTCTTGCTCAGGGACCCAGTGGTGGTGCTAGAGGTGGGATTTGAACCTGGGCCCTCTTGAGCCACTAATCCACAGGCAAGTACCCTACCACTAGACCACCACCACCCCTGCAGGACATACAGGCTAAGGTTCCCTCTACTTATGCACAGAATGAAAGTGGACAAGTTTACTTAATAATAGTGACTGGGGTTCGCCTCCCAAAGTGTGACCATTCACACACCATTCAAACCATCCATAACGTTCATGTTTTATGCAGATCTGAGTGGAACGAAGGCCTCAGATCATTTTGAGAGAAATCCTGAACACAGTGCTCCTAAGCATTGTCTTAAGGGGCCTAAACAGTGTCTTTAAATACAGCTGTGTGTGTGTGTGTGTGTGTGTGTGTGTGTGTGTGTGTGTGTGTGTGTGT
>CM029386.1:341317-357197 GCA_017165825.1 Hepsetus odoe | reverse complement strand
GACGCTGACTGTGATGGACACTGACTGTGATGGACGCTGACTGTGATTGACACTGACTGTGATGGACGCTGACTGTGATGGACAATGACTGTGAAGGACGCTGACTGTGATGGACACTGACTGATGGACAATGACTGTTCTCACTGTGAGGTTTTAGAACAAGATTACATTTCCAAAATAGCGCTTATCAATTCAATTACATCAAATAAACTCACATATTGTCTGCTCTTTACATACAAATGAAAGTAAAACATTAAGCAGATATTTAAGCTCCAGTTTGATCTTCATGTTAAAGAGATCAGCTGTGGTTTATGTGACTGGTTTTTATTCTGTATGTGGTTGAGATTGTTGGACTTTAAACATTCCTGGCGTTTCTGAAATGGTGTCTCAACCTGTTTTCTCGTTTTAAAGAAAAGACAGATTACATGTTCCATAAATAACTTCCCTGTGTGAAGTCTTAGTTGTGATTCTTGTCACAGTTTTTAGAGCTGATCATGATGGATGCTCACAGTTCAATTAGTGTTAGAACATGTAAAAATTAACAATAAAATAAATGACACACATGGTCAGATGGGTTTTAGTCCACTGCCACAACCTACTAAGAAATATGGCATTCAATATTTTAATAGATTACATTCAGCACATTTCGTCAATAACTGTAATGTTCAGAAGTAACAGAAAATAAATTATCAACTAATGATAATTTATGATAATTAACAACTAATGACGGAATGAATGAGGTTTTTTGCAGTTGAACAGAAAACCTTTCCATCACACAGTGAACACAGGACTTCACATTCGTTCACCACTAGAGGGGGTGTGTATAAGGCAGTAAAAGTGAAAGTGAAAGTAGAATCTGCTGAGAAAGAGAGAAGATCACACATCTCAGCGCTCTGGATCCACACAGTAAGTTCATTAAAGTGATAAAGGACAAGATGACATCATTACTGTGGACTTTAACAGCAGCTGCTCTGTGTGTTTGTATCAACTAGATTTTATTTCTGTGCTGAAGAAACAGGGATGTTTATTCATTAATCAGCTGAAAAACTCTGAGGAGGAAGTGAACAAACTCCACCAGCCATTTTCTGCTGCTTTCAGAACAGAACTAGTGTGTCTTTAGTGTTGAACATGTTTCTCTTTATACTGAGATATTAATGATTATTATGGGAAAATTGATGATTTTCTGAGTGATTTATTGTGATGTGAAAGAAAAGTGAGAGTAAGTCTGTGCTCCAGCCTCCATTAGAGAAGGAGAGAAGATCAGTAAGATCACACAGATGTGCTGATGAAGTACAAGATTACTAAAATAATTCCATTTCAATCTGTCTTCTGCATCTTCTTCCTTCAAACAGACGACCTGCATGTCCTCTCTCACCACATCCATCAACCTCTAACTCTCTAACTTTGTCTCCAAAACATCTAACCTTAGCTGTCCCTCTAATATTTTAAAATATTTTATAGATATATATATATCTATAAAATCTCAGCATCTTTAACTCTGACACATCCAGCTCCACAGCCTGTCTTTTCATCAGTTCCCCCAGTACCCTGTAGACTAACAGCACTGCTGGTGGTCGTTGTTAACCTCAACCAATCTGGTATGAAAATCTGTTTTGTTGTCCACATATTGCTTTGGCAAATGTTTTACACCATAAGCCGTGTTTTACACCATAAGCCATTTTTTACACCGGGTTATTCATAAATGTATTAATTTGTTTATCCATCCATCCATTTTCTGCCGCTTGTCCCAAACGGGGTCATGGGGGAGTGCTGGTGTCCAACCCAGCGCACACAGGGCGAGGACGGGGGACGCACCCTGGACAGGTCGCCAGCATTTATTTGTTTATTTATTGTTTAATTTTTTAATCATAAAACACTGACATGAACCTCAGTCTGAAGAGCCCAATTTCTGCAGACATTGTCCACATGAATCTGCTGTGAAGTTTGTCTTGAAGTGTCTCAGTCGTGCTGTAATTTACACTAAACGTTTAATCCGTTTTTAATGTGTTTAGGATAAGAGCGGCTGTGTTGAACACAAAATCAAGCTCCACACCAGAGTTTCACAAAGTGTTGTTCTGAAATTACAGAGTAAAAACCATCAACACTAATCTCTGATCTCTTTCATCTTCTCTTCTAGCTCCTTTCTTTTCTGTCCCTCCCTGCAGAACCCAACTGTGTCCACACTTTAGCTGCGTGTTTATTCCTGTCTTTATGGTATCTCACTCACTCAGGACAGTCGTTCTTCTTTCTCCGAAGAAACTGAGATATTCAGATCATTATTATGAGAATGTTTAATTATTTTGATGGTGAAAGAAAAGTGAGTAATCAGCAGAGAGTAATAATCCTCCACCCGGTGTTGTGTACATTTGTCGAAGTCTGAAGAAGGAAGTGAAAGTAAATCTGCTCCATACCATTATTCACTTCCTCAACTGACCAGTAACACCATTTACAGCAGCTCCAGCTCAGCTCTCATCTCCTTTAGAAAGATCTCAGTGATGATCATAAACCTGCTGCACATCTCACTTTTCTACAGCATCCCTGTTCAACGCTGTTCAAGAGCAAAGATCATTTACTTCATGAGGAGCTTTACAGAGCAGTCCTGCAGCTTCACACTGAACTGACCTGCTTTAGTGTTTGATTAATTATTCAACAGAAGAGCAGCAGGTGCTCGGGTGACAGTCCTGTCACTAGAACCTTCATTAAAATACATTTTTTAATATTGTAATTGTTTATTAAGCTTAAACAAACACACAGAAGTTGTTGAAGTTGTTTAGTCTTTTGAATATTTTTTCAATATTAATGTGACTTTTTTACATCCATGAAAAATTATTGAAAAATACAATAAAATATTTTACCAGGGTTGTGCACAACCAATAAAATAATTCTGTGAAATGTATTTTTGATGCCTGAGCTGCACAAAAGCATGTGATGTGCAGTGTTGACAGAGAGCAGCGTCTCCAGTGTGTAGCTGTATGTGAAGAGAAACTGCTCCATGATGGGGGCTCATAATTCCAGCACTGCAGGAGGAGCCTCTGATCCACAGTGAGTCATTTTACATGATTCTACAGGAAAACAGAAAGAACAGAATATCTGTCCCTACTGTTCAGACTAGTTTTCGAAAAGTCAGTGACTCAACAACAACAACAGCCTCAACAACAGCCTCTCTCATCCTGGATCATCATGGATGAACTGTTTTCAGGATGAAGAGAGCAGAACCTCCAGAACCCAGCTGTGTGTCTATGAAGAGTGACGCGTCCATGGGGCTTCCTTTTAATTTCAGCAGAGAACCTGTTCCCTCTGATCCAGAGTCAGTAAAACACTCAACACTCAGAGAGTCTTTTACCATCATTTACCTGATTTATACACACACACACACACACACAAACACACACACACACACGCACACACACGCACACACACACACACACGCACACACACACACACACACACGCACACACACGCACACACACACACACACGCACACACACACACACACACACACACACACCTACACACACACACATATACACACACACACACAACTACACATGCACACACGCACTGAGTGTTTACCAGTTTTATTTATTAATGTGTTCATTATTTATTTTTTTCTATTAAAGTCTGAGTTGTTTGTTTACAGATTCCAGCAAAAAACAGACTCTCACAAAAGAAAACTGGATTTTATATTTAAGGTTTGTTCAAATGTGAACGTCTTCACTGCCTTTACTTTACTTTCTTTCCTCTTCCATGATTCAGTTTCAGGGTCTTTGTACTGTTGATATTCTGCTGATAATTAGCTAATTAGCTCTAATTTCTGCTCTATTATAGTTTAATATGGTTGATGGTGAGGGTCTCGAACTAACAGTTAAGATTAAAAGATCTTCACAGTTCAGTGGTTGAGATGTTCATTGTAGAGAAACTCACGTGTCACGTGAGTTAACAGTGGTGTTTAATGGAACCTGCACACATATAGACATTTTATTTCAGAGCCAAATCCAGCTGTGAACCTACATGTCCTGAGTGTTTATGTAGTTTTAATAAGTTTTTTATTCATTTATTCATTTTAGGAAACACTGTAGGAAAGTCCTGTGATGGACTATTGACCTGTCCAGCCTATTGACCGTGACCCTAATCAGGACAAGGGGCTCAGGAAATAAATGAATGAATGAATTCTGATTTAATGTGTGAAAAAATACACGTCATGCTGCAGACAGTTTCCATCTAGTTGATCTAAAAACTAGTTTATTGAAACACTCTTTCATGAAGTGAAATCAAGAGCTGCTGCTGAAGCTCAACAATGTGATGACCAGAGAACCAAGAAGTTCAGGACCTACACCTGTAATCTTCTGTGTCCTATAAACTAGTGAACTGATGGAAAACAGCACATTCCTCTTACCTTTTACTGTATTCATCCTCCTCATTCATCCTTATTCTTATTCCATAAAATGGAATAAAATATTAATGTTAATAAAATGTTTTTACTGGGAAACAACAGCTAAGATTAAAGCCTAAACCTACCTAAGACTCGTCCACAGTTCTGTTGAGCTCTATTTCCTGTATTCATATAATCCCTCACTGTAATGTTACAGCTTCTGTATGTTTCTCATTTCATTTTTATCCAGGAACTGGAGCAGAAGATCATCTCTGTAGTGAAGAACGAGCTGGACACATTCAAAAAACACCTTAGTTCAGATTACCCCGCATGTTCTGAGAGAGAGCTGGAGGATGAGGATGATCAGTGGAGTGTGAGAGAGGGAGTGTTGAAGATCACACTGAACATCCTGAAGAAGATGAACCACACAGACCTGGCAAACACACTAGAGATCAGTAAGAGTTCTGGGTCATGTGATCATTACAACACTTCAGTTGTAAACAGTTCTGTATCAGCATGAACCCAGCCTCACTTTTTACCTTCATCAGTCTGAACAGAGTCTCTTACTCAGCTTTACAATTCTTTACATCATGTTAAACATTTGAGAAGATTTTGTCATTTCTTTCCTTGAGAACTGAAATTTCATTTTATTTTACCAGTTACTGGAACTGTATGTATGGATTTGGACAAAAAAAAAATTTAAGAATTTAATTAAATTACAACTACTAACATTAGCTTTGTGCTGTATGGGTACCATGATTTTGCTCTAGTACCAGGGTTAGAACAGTTCTAGTCTATGTAAAAATGCACAACCCACGTTTGCTCAAAACAAAAGCGTCAGGATTTTAAAAATGTATAGAGCTATAAGTTCAAATAGCAACACTAGTTAGATCACAGATCTAAGCACTGCTTTAAAAGATTTATATTCTTTGCATTCAGATGTTATTTATGCATCATTGCAGGTGAAAGTAGTTCACATGGTCCCTTCCTCTTTTATCAGGTTTTGCCCCTGCTTGCCATCGAAAACTCAAATCCAAACTGAAGGAAAAGTGTGAGAGAATAAATGAAGGAATCTCTGTTCATGGATCCTTAGCACTTCTGAATGAAATCTACACAGAGCTCTACATCACTGAGGGAGGGAGTGGAGAGATCAATGAGGAACATGAAGTGAAACAGATTGAAACTGCATTCAGGAAGAGAAAAACACAGGAGACCCCAATTAAATGTAACGAGATCTTTAAACCTTTACCAGGAGAAAAGAAGTCCATCAGAACTGTACTCACTAAAGGAGTTGCTGGAATTGGAAAAACAGTCTCTGTGCAGAAGTTCATTCTCGACTGGGCTGAAGGAAAAGTAAATCAGGATGTTCTCTTCATATTTCCACTTCCTTTTAGAGAACTAAATTTGATGAAGAAGAAGAGGCTCAGTCTGATCAATCTTCTTCATCACTTCTTCCCACAAGCACAAGAATTAAAACCAAGATATTATCGTCATTACAAAGTCTTGTTCATCTTTGATGGTTTGGATGAGTGTCGACTTCCCCTAGATTTCCACAACAATGAGAACCTGGTGGATATAGAGGAGCAAACCTCAGTGGATGTTCTGCTGACGAACCTCATCAAGGGGAATCTGCTTCCCTCTGCTCTCCTCTGGATCACTTCTCGACCAGCAGCAGTCAGTCAGATCCCTCCTGAATGTGTTGACCAATTTACAGAAGTGCGAGGTTTCAGTGATGCTCAGAAAGAAGATTACTTCAGGAAGAGGATCAGAGATCAGGATCTGGCTGAGAAAGTCATCAAACATATCACGTCTTCAAGAAGCCTCTTCATCATGTGCCACATCCCAGTCTTCTGCTGGATTGCAGCCACTGTTCTAGAGAGAATGTTGGGTGAAGCTGAGAGTGGAGAAATCCCCAAAACCCTGACGCAGATGTTCACACACTTCCTAATTCTTCATATCAAACACAAGAACCAGAAGTACAGTGGAAAAAGTGACCCAGATCCTGATCAGACTAGAGAGAGTATTCTGGCTCTGGGAAAACTGGCTTTCCAGCAGCTTGAAAAAGGAAACCTGATCTTCTATGAGGAAGACCTAAGAGAGAGCGGTATTGACATTAGAGAAGTGTCAGTGTACTCAGGAGTGTGCACCCAGATCTTCAGGGAGGAACCTGGGCTGCACCTGGGGAAGGTCTTCAGCTTTGTACATTTGAGCATTCAGGAATTCCTTGCTGCTTTATATGCTTTTCTCTGTTTCATCAATAAAAATATTCAGATTAAAAAAATCAAAAAACTCTCTGAACTTTTCATCAAACCATCAATGACAGACTTCCTCAACAGTGCAGTGGACAAGGCCTTACAGAGTGAGAATGGACACCTGGATCTTTTCCTCCGTTTTCTTCTGGGTCTCTCACTGGAGTCCAATCAGACTCTTTTACGAAGCATCCTGACACAGACAGGAAGCAAATCTCACAGTAGTGAGGAAACAGTCAAATACATCAAGAAGATGATTCAGGAGAACAACTTTCCAGAGAAATCCATCAACCTGTTCCACTGTTTGAATGAACTGAACGATCATTCTCTTGTGCAGGAAGTGCAAAAATACCTGAAGAGAGATGGTCACCATCGTCTCCATCAGACCAGACTCTCTCCTGCTCAGTGGTCTGCTGTGGCATTCATGTTGCTAAACTCAGAAAAAGAGCTGGATGTGTTTGATCTCAGTAAATATGACCCATCAGAGGAATGTCTTCTAAGGCTGCTGCCTGTAGTCAAAGCTTCCAGAAAGGCTGTGTGAGTATTTTCATTCACTTGTACAGTTTTAATTAAATACTGGTTGATCCAGAACATGTTTAGAACACAACTGGAGCATTTCAGCAAAGAATTCACATGATTATTCAATAAATCACTTTTAGTTTCATATTCAAACGGTTTACACTAAAGTTCATCATTTGTGTGTTTAATACAACTCTGATGTTTTAACATTGAATTAATCTAAGTGTCACGGGTGAGGTTTGTTTTGGACACAGTACAGGGCGCTCTGTTCTGACTGAGCACACCTGAGCTCATGAAGGCACAGGTGTGCTTCATTGGGGCTGCTACTTAAGCCCCGATGAGTCAGAACAGAGCACGGTTCATTCGCTAGGCAAAGCCTACACTCAATGGTGGTTTTGATACTTTTGGTAATTTGGTTTAGACTGCAGATTCTTGGATCTTAGTTTTAGTTAGAACTGCAGTCCTTGGATCTTGTTTTGGTGAATATGAATAATAAAGTTATGTTCCTAACTCCTGGCTCTGCACTGACGTCCTTCCCGCACCCCGCCACCGTTACGGAAAAGAACCGCCAACAAGTGGACGTCGCGAGTCAGCAGAGTGAACAAGAGCAGGTGTGGCGGACAAGTGCAGCCACGGTCAAGAAGACATTGCAGCTTATAGAAACCTGGGAGACGAGGGTGTCAGCGTGCGTTGCTTCTACGTACAGACAGGCCAAAATTGTTTTTGTTGAGCAGCTCCAGAAAATGGAGGCTGAGCTCATCGCCAAGGATCAGGAACTCTGTGCACGGAACCAGGATCTTGATGTCTTGAATGCAAAGTGTAAGAGATTGGAAGATGACAATGTCCCTCCAGGCCATGAATCACCAGTTGCAAAAGAGCAACCAGTCTGAGGTGCGTTCCCTTCACGAAGAACTGGCTAAAGTAAATAGGGAACTTGAGGAAAAGCAGGCTGGGTACCTAGAATATGAGGAGGTCTGTAAGGATCTAGGTGAACAGGTAGCTTGGTTAACTGACAGCTTGGGCAGTACCCAGGAGAACCTAATGGCTGAATCAGAAAAACTCAGACAGGCCAATATGTGCACTTCTCACGGACATTAGCCAAAGAGATCAGCAGCATGTCAGCACAAAATCAGCAAATCAGCAGCATGTACAGTCAGATCACTCAGCAGAAGGAGTTGCTGACAAGGCTCAACCAACAGCTGACAGAGAGCAAGACTTCTGCTTTGCAGGCAACCACCTTAGCCACAAACGAAGACTGAAACACAAGGAAAAGATCACCCATCTGCTTTCTCAACTTGAGGAGACCAAAGGACTCTTGTCTCTTTGCCAGAGTAACATTGAAACCATGGAAATGGAAAGAAAGGCTCTGGCTCAAGACAATGGTGAGCTTCAAGTAGAAGTCAGTAAACTCATGCAAGAGAGAGAGGTCCTGAGGAAGGAACTGCAAGCTGCAAATGTTGTCTGGAGGGAATGGCAGAAGTGAACAGAGGAACAGGAGATGCTGGAAACTAAAGTGGCCACTATGGAAGAACAGCTGAATAGGACCAGAACAGAGCTGATGCAGGTGCAAGACAACAGCGCCGCTCTGCAGGCTGACCTGGAAAAAGCCCGGAGAGAGCCCAGTAAGCACACAGAGCTGCAAGAGCTTGTCAGAGGTATTGAAGCTGAATGGAAGATCTTCAAGTACCAACTCACTCAGCAGACCCCAGTGCATGCTGGGACCCTGGTGGAGAGCTTCAAAGAGGAGCAGTTGAGGAACAGTCCGATGGAGAATGAGAGGCAGGTAAGGATTCCAGTGACTGAGCAGCCATGTGAGAGCTCTGAGAAGGGTGCTCAGGGCACAATCAGAGATGCCCTGCCTTTTGTTTTCCCTTGCAGTTCAGCGGACTCAGAGCAGGGTAACCAGTTGAGGAGGCAATGTAAAAGTTCTGTAAAGTTCTCGCGGTGGAGCCAGGAGCAGGGACTTTGCCACACTGAGCTCCAAGCAGCAGAGGGACAAGAACAAGGTCAAGAAAAGGAGGAAGAAGGAGCCAAGAAACATCAGCCAGGAAGTGTGCTTTGAGAAAGTGAACAACAAATTCTGCACCTCAGATTCTGAGACAGGAGACATGTAGAGCGAGGATGACAGGGGTTTGATGGCGAGCTTTAACTGTGTGAAAGGCTCTTCCTCTTTGATCCTGAAGGAATCCTCTGTGTTTAGCTCTCTGTCTGCGTCCTCTTCATATGGGAGCTTGGGCTCACAAAAGCTCATGCACTCTTTGGCAGAGCAGCACCCAAAGCAGTGGAGGAACAGTCTGAAGGACGAGGAGAGCAAAGAGAAGATCAACATTGAACTTGAGCCTTTCCAACCCATCGGTATCTCACACTATCTCTGCAATAACTTTCACACCAAGGCTCCCACAGCAGTGTTGTCTAACAACAAGTTTGTCTTCATTGTGGTCAATGGTAGCGGTGTGCGATATGGGGTAGAGAGACACAGGGCAGAAAGGGACAAGACCATTTGTCCAAGCAGGAGATGGATAGTCCTCGCTTTGCAGGCAAGGGGACAGAACAAGAGGTTAAACTGAGCAAGTATATGCCTATGTTGAAATAGTTTGTTAAGAACTATTGGAAATTCGGTGCCCCTCTAGAGTTAGTCATCGAAGAAAGTGGGAGAGACTGCTCCTATGAGCATGGGGTCCCACAGTGGACAAAGACTTTAGGATACCCCTCACCACCGCCAGCAGCCCTGGATGTGACGGCGGCTGGTCAGGAGCCCCTTTTGGTTAGTTTTGTTTTGTGGACCTGGCCATATGCCCCATAAAGGGGCTGTTTTTGTAGTTTTTTTTTTTTTTTTGTCTTTAGCCTCCCCCCAGAGGCTCAGCTCGGGGCGAGGCTATGTTTTGGCGCCCTGGAGTTGACTTTTTTTTGGGGGGGGGTACTGTCACGAGTGAGGTTTGTTTTGGGCATGGTAGAGGGCGCTCTGTTCTGACTGAGCACACCTGAGCTCATGAAGGCACAGGTGTGCTTCATTGGGGCTGCTATTTAAGTTCATTCGCTAGGCAAAGCCTGCACTCAGTGGTGGTTTTGGTACTTTTGGTAATTTGGTTTAGACTGCAGTCCTTGGATCTTGAATTGGTGAATATGAATAATAAAGTTATGCTCCTAACTCCTGGCTCTGCACTGACGTCCTTCCTGTTGTAAAAGTAATTTTACATTGTGTTTTTGTAAGTGTATTACTGCCCTCTGCTGGTACCTTCTGTGTTGCAAGTTACAAATAAACCACATAAAACAACAGGTTATGGGCCCAGAAGTCGCTGGAAAAGGCTGCTAAACATAGTTTTTGTGGGTCATAAACAGTGTTGTGGGATTCACAATGGAAGATAAACTGTTTATTGACAAGCTGAGTGGACCTGAGAACTGGGCAACGTGGAAATTTCAGTTGGAGCATCTTCTGAAAGCAAAAGGACTGTGGGGTATGGTACAAGAGACTGAGCAGTTAGCTATGGATGCTAATGCTAACACACGAGCTGAGTTTGAAAGAAAGAGAGAAAAAGCATTCTCAGTGTTGGTGTTAAACATGAGTGCACCTCAGTTATATTTGATAACCAGCTGTAAGACCCCCAAAGAAGCATGGAAGACGTTAAAAGGTCAATTTGAAAGAGACACTGTTGCTAATAAGCTATTTCTGAAAAAAAAGTACTTCCGATGTGAAATGAAGGAAGGAGAAAAACTCAGTGATCATCTGAAAAGAATGAAGGAGCCTACTGATCAGCTAGGTGCAATAGGTGCTGAGATTGAAGAAGAGGACCAAACTGTCACTCTTCTAGGAAGTTTACCACCCAGCTATGCAACAGTTGTTACTGCTTTGGAGACAAAGATGGATGATTTGACACTACAGTTTGTCCAACATGCTCTGATAAATGAGGAACAAAAATGAGTACATACTGAAAAGAGCACAGTGACCAGTGGTGCATCAGCTATGTCATCTCAAGTGTGTGGAAATATGCAGGACATGTCAAAAGCAGTGGGAGCAGACTGTTTTCGCTCATGGCGATGTTATAAATGTGGAAAAGAAGGACATATCAAACGAGACTGTCCAAGCACAAAAAGGAAATACAAAACCCATAAGGCTAAAAGTATGGTGTTTGAGGATACAGAAGATTCATGTGAAGGTGTTTTTGTAGTAAATGAGTCACGTCAAAATGCCTTACAACATGAAGACTGGTTGATTGATTCTGGAGTATCAAAACACATGACATGGAATAAAGATGTACTTCAAAACTACCAGCAATTTACAGAACCATAATCTGTAAAACTTGGTGATGGAAGAGTAGTTGAGGCTCTAGGACTTGGCAACATAAGACTAAAAATGTCATTAAGAGTAGTTGCTGCTAAAAATGCCACAATGTATGATGTGCTACATGTTCCCAAATTATCTATGAATCTTTTCTCAGTGGGAGCTGCTGCCAAGAAAGGAAATACTGTGCAGTTCAAAAAGTCTCACTGCTACATACGAGGAAAGGAGGGAGCTCTACATGGAATGGGAACACAAGGGTCTGATGGGTTATATCAGCTAGACATTGAGGAAAGCTGCACATCTTGTCATGAAACGGCAGCTGCATCAGTTTCTGCAAGTCTGTGGCATCAGCACTTAGGCCACACTACAAATCTGAAAGGACTTAAAAACCTGGTAAGAGAAAGGGACTTTGCTGCAGAAAAGGAGGGAACCTTCTGTGAAGATTGTGTTGAGGGAAAAATGACGAGAAAGCCTTGCAAGTCAGTGGGGAAAATACGATCAAAACGTAAGTAGCAACTAGTACATAGTGATGTCTGTGGCCCAATGCAGACGGAATCACTAGGTGGAAAAAGGTACTTTGTAACTTTCATTGATGACTATTCCAGATGCTGTAAAGTGTATTTCATAAAAGAGAAAAACGAGGTCCTGAGTAAGTTTAAAGTGTTTGAAAGAATCTTGTCAAATGAGTGTGGGGAGAAAGTCACAAGACTCAGAACAGACAATGGTGGGGAATACACGTCAAGTGAGTTTCAAGAATACTTTAAAGCTCAAGGCATCCATCATGAAATGACTGTACCACACACACCTCAGCAAAATGGTGTTGCAGAAAGAAAGAACAGGACTCTAGTGGAAGCGGCTAGAAGTATGCTGTCTCATGCAAAACTACCAAACATGTGCTGGGCAGAGGCGGTTGCAACTGCAGCTTACATACAGAACAGGCTGCCCACATCTACACTAAAGGAGGAGACACCCTACCAACGATGGTATGGAAAAAGGCCAAACGTTAGTCACATGAGAGTATTTGGGTGTGCTGCTTATGCATTCATCCCAGACACGGAGAGAAAGAACCTGGACAAAAAGGTTGTTAAATTTCGCTTCGTGGGATATGCTACTAATGCCAAAGGTGACCGTCTGTGGGATGAAGAAAAGAGGAGAATACTCATATGTCGAGATGTAGTATTCAATGAAACAGATTTTGGATGGAAACAAGGTGAAAGTGATTCATCTTTAGAAAGTGAGGTGACACTAAACACAGATGAAAGTCAAACAAATACTGAGGACACTACAGTCAGTAAAGCTGCAAAAGAAAGTGGCAGGATCAGGAAGCCTCCAAAGAGATTTGGATATGATGAGTTTGCTGACGTAGTAACAGTTGAGCATTATGCCAACATTTGTTGTGTCACAGAGCCAAACACACTGGAAGAAGCAATGAGAAGTCCAAATGCAAAGGAATGGAAAGAAGCAGCAAATTTGGATTATGAGTCACTGCTGGAAAATGACACATGGGACTTAGTGGATTTACCTGAGGATCGCAAAGCAATCGGTTTATACCACATTAAAATTAAGTGGGAGTGTTGTAAAAGTAATTTTACATTGTGTTTTCATAAGTGTATTACTGCCCTCTGCTGGTACCTTCTGTGTTGCAAGTTACAAATAAACCGCATAAAACAACAATTCCCACACCCCGCCACCGTTACAATAAGTTACTGTTACACAACAAAAATAATTATTTTTTCTGTGAGAGGGAAGGACTTAAAGAGAGACAGCTAAAAGTATTTTATTAAACATATCTGAGTGATCACATGCTGTAAAAATATATATTTTATTTTATGTTATTATTTATTAATAAGGTTTTGGAATTCTGGGATGTATTCCATGTTCCATAAATTCTAAACCTAGATCTATGAAAACAAATTTACTTTCATTTTATTCAGTTCAGTTTATTAATAAATCTACAGTGATTTAATTGCAAAAATGGAAGTAAGCAGATGTTATATAATGTAAGGTAATACTATTCATTAGTGTTAATTAATTTACATTAAGCTACCAATTAATGTTACCATTCAATTGTCTACTGTCTTTTCCTCATGTTGTCATGGAGATGGTTGAGCTGATGGAGTTCCAAAGGCTCGTACTGCTATTTGAAGAATGGACCATCAAATTAAAGTAACAAACTGAGGATCAAACCCTCCCTTTCCTGACACATTAACAATGTTATGTAGATGGTTTTAGAGATCAGATGAGAGTTACTACAGTCTGCAGTGAGATGCACTGTGTTCACATTAACATTTGTGTCCTGTCCATCTGCATTATTCAGTCAAATCTACAGGACATGCTTTATACACTGTCTGCACAATTATTAGGCAGTAATTTACAATATCATCATTTTTATGCATATATTCTAACTCCAAGCTGTATAAACATGAATGCTGATTGGATTAAAGCAGATCAGGTGATGTGTGTTTGTGTAATGAGGGGGGCGTGGCCTAAGGAGATCAACACTCTATATCAAGTTGTGCAGAATTTTTAGACAGCTTCTTTTCTTCCTCAGACAAAATGGACCAAAAAGAGAGAGAACTTTCAGAGGGATGCAGCACTCATGAAATTGCCAAGATATCAGGGCATCATCACATGACCATCAAACGGCTTGTTGCAGATTGTCAACAGGGTTGAAAGAAACGTGTTGAGAAAAAGATGACTCAAATGAACTGCCAAAGATTTGAGAAGAATCAAACGTAATCCTACACACTAATAGCTGCCTAATAATTGTAGGTGAATAGCGGAGGTTCCAGGGCTTGGCAGTAACCTTGTACTTTATTGTACGATACAACACTGATTCAGTTCTTCAGAACAGAGGACGGACAGTGTTGGGTCGGCTTGGCAGTCCTTAAATAGCTGGTTAACCAGGTGTGAGGGACTGTGTGCAGGGATTGGCTGAATGGTGAGATCATCAGAATTCCTGGGACAGTGACCATGGCTGGCGTCCCACGAGAACCGTGACAATATTCAGGTTTCAGGGTTTTTAACATTTTGGATTGACTGATAGCATGGGATTTGTTCCAAAATGAATCGTCAAAATACTCACTGAACATTGTGCCATAGAGTTCCACTATTCAGGAGTGATGAAAAGAGAAAGTTCATATTTAAAAATAAAACCTTAAATGGGCAGTAATCTAGTAAGAAGTAAAAGTGCATGTTTTTAGCTTTAATCTCTTAAGAGACAGAGCTGGTGTTGCTCAGTTTATGGTCAGTTCAGTATCTCCAGATGGGACATTAGTAGCTGATGTCTGTGTCCTAAAGGATCTGGTCTGTCAGTATGTTTACAGGGTCACATACTGGGAGGAGCTTTATGTTATAATGTAGTAGAGAATCAGGCTCAGTGCTGTAGTGTCTCATTACAAACTGACTTCATTTGGGTGATTTCATGGTGTAAACGTGTGCTATTTTTAAACTTTCCCCACAGTGTGAGATATTTTAGAAGTGTGTAAAAAGCAGTGATGAGGAGATCCTTGGTCTGGGTGTGGCTTTGTGGTAAAAGCTGGTTATGTAATCACCTTTAAATCTCACAGACTTTTGTCAAAACAGCTTTAAAAAGCCACTGTTTTCTGTTCTGTTGTTGTTTATGTTGAAGCCACACTTTGGTTGATGAAACGTCTACAACATCCTGATCAGTAAACAAATCAGTAAAAAAAAAAACAAAAAAAAAACAGGAAAATAAAATGTGGACCTTGGACTTTAAATGCAATTCAAATTAATTTCAAATACAATTCTTTCTCCTTCATTGAAATGGACATTAATCCGACCCATTTATGGTTTTCCACCAATATTTCCTAACGCCATGATGACTGACACCTCTGTCTCTATAGCCTTCACCTATTTCTCCACCAATAAACACAAGTCTGAAAGCTGTCTCTCTGGTACTGATGGCTTCCTGCCTGATCTGCTACCAGTATTTCAAGGCCGTCTTCCTTCCAGTGTTCAGTTAAAAATGTAACTGTTTGCAGGTACAGCTGCCATCTTCTGGGTTCAGATTTAGATCAACAAACTGTTGTGAAGCCAGTAGTGAAAGACAAAGACAAAAGTAAAGGGATTTTTACTAAATGCTCTTTCTGTCTCTTACAAGATTGTTAGTAGTTGTGTTTTCTATCAGCATGATACAAATACCATCTTCGTATTCTTTTCAGAAATCTATCTGTAGATATTTATATTTACTCTCTCTTTACAGACTGTCTTGCTGTAATCTTGGAATAAAGACGTGTGAAAGTCTGGGATCAGTTTTAAATCTGGAAAACTCCCTGAAAGATCTGGACCTCAGTAACACTGACCTGCAGGATTCAGGAGTGGAGCTGCTCTCTGCTGGACTGAAGAGTTCACACTGTAAACTGGAGACTCTCAGGTGAGGATTCTGTCTCTTCATCACTGAAGATCAATATAAAGTTCACACTGTAAACTGGAGACTCT